>OX451346.1:1488856-2006545 GCA_949629155.1 Myopa testacea | reverse complement strand
TCTGTCTGTCTGTCTGTCTGTCTGTCTGTGGAAATCACGATTACAAGAGAACGAATAGAGATATCTTCTTCAAACTTTGCACGAATATTGTATATCACTAGAAACTCATCGCTATTGAAAATGGGCAAAATCGGATAATTACCACGCCTACTTTTTATACTGAATATCAATTCATCCATGCTTCTAGCTCAATTTCTCAGCTTGTAGAACGAATTTGGGGTTGAAATTTTGTCCAGAGGTCCATTGTCTCTGACCAAAACAGACTACCAAAAATGGGCGTGGTTCGCCCACTAATTAAATAAAACTCGAATACAGGAGAACGAATAGAGATATTTTCATCAAATTTGGCACGAATATTCTCTGTCGTCACAGGCTATTTGAGATTGAAAAGGAAACAAATTAGACAATTGCCACGCCTAATTTTTAAGTAAACGTGTGTAGGGTATATGAACTTCGGCCAGGCCGAAGTTAACACTCTTTCTGGTTATTGTTGTTGTTGTTGTTATCAAGCAAGCAGAAAAGCAGCGCCAGAAAACAACAACAACAGCGATGACGACGACAAGAATAACAGTGATAAATCTTGCTTATAATCGCAAAAGTTTCCCACGCAAAAAATAGAACTTCAGACTTTCTGATGCCAAAAATAAATTGGATTGTTATAGAAGAAGAAGACGACACGAAGAAGATGAAGAAGAATAAGAATAAGGAGATGAATAAAGAGAAGAAGAATAAAGAAAGATGTAGAAGATGAACACTGCGAAGATTATGAAGGAGAACAATAAAAATATTAAATACAAAATGACGATGAAGAAGGATATGGAGTATAGGAAGAAGAAGAAAAAGAAGACGACGATGACGGTGGGCACTAAGAAGATGATGAAGAAGAAGATGATGAAGAAAACCATCAGGAAGAAATGAAGAGGAACAAGCAGATGTAGCAAATAGCAATAATGACTTTTTTGTTACTTCATCATCTTTTGCTTCTGCTTAATCGTATCTTTTCTCCTCCTCTTCTTCTTCTCCTGCTCGCATTTCATCTTATTTCGTGTTATTTTGTAGTTCTTATTGTTTCGTCTTGATTGATTTCTTCGTCTACGTGATTTCTTCGTTTGCTTCCTTTTATTATTCTTTACAACTTGTTTTATATCTCATTTCTTTTGTATTCTTGCGTGAGTTACTTTCTCCATCTTTCGGCTTCGGTTACTTTTGGTTCTTTTCATCCATTCCATTTCTTCATCCTCTACATACATTCACTACATCTTCGTTATCCACTTTTTCTGCATCTTCTCTCTTTTCTTCAATTGATTTTCTTGACTTCCAACCTTGAGGACGGTGGTTCGAATCCCCATACGCATGGATGTTTAAATTGTGTTTGTTATCTTTCTCTCTCTCTACCTTTCTATCCCCTCTATCCCCTTATCAGTCGATGGCCTTAGTTGCCAGTACTGTCCTATTTTGTGTAGTAATTAATTACTGCATAATAATAATAATAATAATAAAAAATTCAATTGATTTTTTCAGATGGTTGGTTTCTGTCTTTACAACCACGAAGAATTTTCTTAAATATTGTAGAAATCTGTTTGTTCTTCTTTTTCTTCCATTTTCTTTCACCATTTTCTTAAAATTCTCTGTTTATTTGACTTTTCTGATTCTTCTTTAAGCTCTTCAAAATACTTTGTTATTAATAATTTTTGAAGTCTTTGTTCTTGTTCTTCTGTGGTCACGAAACTCATCCGCTGGCCCCTTCCTCGACCACTTACGCCATTCATCATCCTTCGTGGGTCAACATGCGTTATTTTAACTACGCGTTGTTACTTGAATTTTTTCTGACTGCTCCGACTTTAATTGGATTCCACGGAATCGCAGTTGAAGTATGTTAAAAAAAGTAGAACAGTAGAAATGGATAATAAAAAAAAACAAAAAACAGAAGAAGCCAAAAACGAAACCAAAACAACAATTTATTTTAAGGTTAGTATCTAGTATTGTCTTAAAAATAAACGAGACACTTCAGAGATACGCAAATTTCAGAGTGTTTCTCGAGATTCCAATCAGAAACTACTCAAGAATCACGAATCACTCGAGAATCACTGAGGATGAACTCAAGCATCATTCAAAAATCACTCACTGTAAATAAATTTATTGTAAAGCTTATTAAAAAATAAAGAATAAAATTAAAATTAAAAAATAAAATAAAATAAAACAGAAGAGAAACGAAGAGAAGAAGAAATCGAAAAGAAATACTAAAGAATATTAATAAAAATACTTAATTAAGGGAATTCCATAATTTTAAGAAATCCCATCCATCCATCGTCATCTCCATAATTTTTCGGAAAATCTCTACAAAAATGTGCTTTAAATCAAATCTAATTTATTTTCTTGCATAACATTTTTTTCCCTTCTCTCCTTTTGGATGTAATTTTTTATTTTCTCTTCTTTTTTTTCTCTTCTCTTCTTCTCCGTCTCCTTACTTTGCTTGTTTATTTCCTTGTTACTTTTCCGTCTTTATTGGTTTTTCTTTAGTGATTTTTGTTGTTTAATTTTTATTTTGGCATCCTTCTTCGTTTCTCGTTGATTTCCTTCATCGGCTGCATGGACTCCTGTCGTCGTCGCTGCTGAACTTCTTCGGAGCTCTGCTAAAATACACCACAACGATTTTTATATCCTTCCTCAACATAAAACCATTAATTTATGGCCCGTAACGGTACTTCCTTGAGTACCGTTAACGTTTGTGTGATTTCTCTGGCGGTTTCTTTGGTTATTTTCTTCGTTTTCATTTTCGTTTTCTTTTTCTATGTTTTGATGTCTGTTGATTTGTATTCCTTGCGGTTTTTTGTTTATTTCCGTTTCGGTTTTCTTTATGTTTCTTCTCTCTTTCTCACTCTGTCTCCCTCTTTCTTTGGTGCATTTTTATTTCCTTGAATTCATGCAGTTTTTAACAGTTGCAGCATTTTTACGCGAAAAATTGAAATAAAAATCTTGGATCAATTTTTATATAGCTGATCTTTTTCTATCCCTCTCTCTCCCTCCTTCTACTCCTCGGCCCCTTCTTCAACCATCGACCCATCCCGCTTCTCTCTCTCTCTCTCCCCCTTGATCACAACCCTGTAGCTGTCCTTCTCTCTTCTCTACTGTTTCTGCCTTTTTGCTTAATTTTTCTTCTCTCCCACCCTCTCTCCCTCCCCTCTCACACCCGCTCTCGTTCTCTTAGAAAGATCTAACACATTTTTTTATATATTTTTTCGTTCTTTTTTTCTATTTCTTTAGTGTTTTTTGTTTTTATCTGCTCTGCTGCTTTGATTTCTCCTGTCTTTGTCTCTGCCTCTGCCCCTGTTTCACTGCTTCCGTTCCTGGTGCTGCTGCATTTCTACGATTTGCAATGAATTTTTGCAACTTCAACAAAACTATTTGCAGCTTTTTAGGCGCCACGCTGACGAGACAATCGTCCGCTGGTGGGCGGTGGGCGGCAGGCGATCGATGGGTGGGTGCTTGAGTGGTTGCTGGACGGTTTTTTTTTTTCTTGGTTTGAGTAAAAAAACTTTTCCATTTTATGCGTTTATGTTGGCGTTCTTGTTGGCTTCCTTGTTGTAGTTGTAGTTGTTGTTGTTGGTGTGGATGTACTGAATGTTGTTGTTGTTGCAAGTAGCACTACTAACAGTTGTTGTAGTTGTGTGTGTGTGCGTGTGTTTGTGTAAATATGAGTAGTTGTTGTTACTGTCATTCTTTTGTGCATGCATAAAAAACTAAACTTCAGTTCCATGTTTTTGTCATGATGCACAAAAATAACAATTTTTAAAATGTTTCTCTTGTCGTTGTTGTTATTGTTGTTGTGTTTATTTGTATTTTTTTTTTTATTTTTTCGTTTGTGTTATTTTTGACTAAAAACTTTTTCGGTTGGCAACAAAATCATTTCCTTGAGCACTTAAGTCACAACAAATAACTGGTTGAGTATGTGTATGTTCATGTCTCTCTCTCCCTCCCTCTATCCGTCTCTCTCCCTCTATCTCTCTTCATCTCTCTCTCTCTTTCTGTTTCTCGCCCTCTCTCTCTCCCTCCGATTCTGTCATTTGTGGTGACCCGTGTGTGTCCCGGGTGAGAAGCGTCCCGGCGACGCTGGATTCAAAATTTGTATGCAATTTTTTGTTGCTTTTTGAATTTTTAGTTTTATTGTCGTTTTTAGAGAAACATTTATTTATTACATTGTAAAAGTAACCTGAACGAACCTAAGATTTCGTAGCCAAATCTGATAACCGAAAAAATAAAAACTAACTGCGAATTTTATGAACACCAAAAAATAAAAGAAAAAAAAGAATAGAAAAAAAAAACGCCAGACAGGTAAGCAGACAAATGAATGGACAGAAAAAACCTACAGAGAAGGAGAGAGAGAGGGAGCGAGAGCAGAGAGAGAGAGAGAGCGAGGGAGAGCGAGACAGAGAGAGGGAGCGTGAGATAGACAATCATTCAGACAGTACGTCGTTTCACAGAATCGTTGCAGTTTCATATTTTGCTAGTTTTTCAACCTTTAGTAAAATTTGTGGGGGTGTTTTTACACACAAACACACACACATGAACAATAGAGGTCACACACACTGATACATACACATACACAGAAGCTGATCGGCATACATACAAACATGGGCCACCATAGAAACAGTTTAAAAAGTTCACATTTGACACTCGTAAAGTGCTTCCAGTCATTATGTTTGGAGTTGATGATGGTTGTTGTTGTTGTTTTTGTAATGATATCTCTCCCGTGGTAGCAGAGATTAGAAGAAACTTTACACAATCAGACAGCGCGATACGATGCCATCCGATATGATGTGTTACTCAGTGATTGGGCCATGCCGCAAAACGTGTCTTGAGGCCGCAAGCAATGCAAAGTGTCTTAAGCAATGACTTGTGATGTATACTTAACTGTAAATTCGATTTAATGGTCTCTCTTCTGCTCTGCCATCGGAAATCAGGAAAAATTCTATGATTACAATAACAACAACAACGACAAAAACTAATCCAGAGACGCCAATGTTTTCTACAACGTCGAGTGATATATTTTTATGCATTTCCGTAGAATTATGTTGATGTTCTTGTTGTTATTGGCATCGGCTTCATGGTGAATAAATAGCATGGGTGGAGTTTTCAAAAAAAGAAACAAAAACAAAGAAGTAAACCATAAATTGTTGCCACTATTTATAGCACAGACAAACACCCACACCCACATTCACATATGTACATACAGACATCACACATCTCACACACAAACAAATTCGTATTCATATTCGAAAGTCAGTAAAGAGTAAACTTAGTAACTGAGAGAATCACCAAAATTACTACAAAAACAACCACAAAAACTGACTGCATCACTACCACTGGCCCCCTTAATCCCCTCATTAATACTCCAGCCATGACACCGCACACCTTTCTACCCCATCACCTCATTTAAAATACTCTGTGAAACACGTTTAGTTGCTGTCTCTGCCGACACTGCTGGTGCTGCTTTAGACAGTGTTGCCGCTAACATAAAATAAAATGTGTCCTCTGCTTCGGAAAAAATGTGTCAATTTAGAAATCAAGGTTTCCATATTTAGAAATAATGGATTATTTTTAACAACTACTTGTAAATAAGAGAGGGGTAAAGGATGGAAAGAGAAGATGGTAGAATTCAAAGAGAATTAGAGAAGAGAGGAGAGACGTTTAAGCATTTAATATCACGCACACGCTACTGAACTTGGCTTTTTTGGTGTGGTTTTCGTTTTGGAAGAGCGGAGAGAAACTAAAAGAATTTTCTTTAATTCATTAAAAAGACCCAGCATTTTAATAAAAACAAAAATATTTCATTTTGAGAAAAAGTCTAATAATAAAATGCAATCCTGACATTAAAAGATTTACTAGAATAACTGATTCCTTATTCGACGAGTATATATAATTCTTTAAACAATAATTAATTGATTTTCGTGATTGTTTTAATGATTGGTTTGCTTTCTCTTTTCTTTACTTTTTCTCCTTCCGATTTTCTTCTCTTTTTGAATCATTGGGATTCTTTAGAATGTCCCACAGCCATGGATGGCATGGAACGTTTCGCCTGCCCGACGCCGGACCTGCAGGGGCGCTACCGGTGCATAGACGATCACGTTCTGTGCGATGGCTTCATCGACTGCCCCGAGGGCGAGGACGAAGATCGAAGATCCTGCATGTTCTACAAAACGGTGAGTTTTATGCTGGTTATTGAAAAATTAATTATTTTTCCAAATTTATTATACTAAACAATTTTATAATTAATACATTATTAATTATAAAAACCTTTTTTTTCGTTCTTTATCTCTCTTTCTCTCCCCCCCCCCCCCCCCTCTCTCTCTCTCACTCTCTCTCTCCCGCTGTCACGCCTTCGATGCTGCTTCTCTTTTTCATCTTGTTTTTGCGATCATTCAGACGAAAGCTCATCTGGATGTTTTGGCCGATGCGCTGCTGCGATGGGCGCGAGGGCGTTAAAGAGTGACAACCAAATACAAGCAACAACTCGACACGCCCACTTCCTCGACACATCTCACCACCTACACAACCACGCCCTCTGCAACAGCAACTACTAGCATCTAAAACGACGCAAATCAACTAACAACAAATCAAAAACAAAGGAAAGAAAGACAAAAGGAAGAGAAAAAATGAGCTGAGAAACAAGGAAAAGGAAATGAAGAAGATGGTTATGGTGATGATGATGAGAACATGAAGAAGAGGATAATACAGACATAAAATAAAGATATAAAATACAAAAAGGAAATGAATCTAGAGAAGGTGTGTATAAAGCAGACGAAGAAATGCAAAAAACCCACAAAAAATAAGAAGACGATGGAGGAAAATAAGAAGAAGACGATGAAGGAGAAGTGGAGTAAAATGATGAATGTATGTAGAAATAAAAACGTATAAATATACAGTTATAAATATAGATATATTCTTAAACAAAAACTATTCTTAACGATTACAATTATTATTATTGTATGATTACTATTATTATTCTAATTAACTGAATTATTATTAATTTCATTTAAAATTCATGTATTCACGTTCGTTCGTTTATCCGTTCGTTCGTTCGAACGAAAAACCAAAGTAAAGTCGAGGAAAAAATAAGGAATAAACTGAAATCAGCTAATTCAAAAGCTGAAAAAAAAACTTGAATGTATACAAAAGAGAGAAAACAAAAAACAAAAGAATTCTATTAATAAATCTGTGTAAAAAGTTAAATAAAACTATACTAAAACTATGCAAATTAATTAATGTTATAAAACATACTAAAAATAAACAAAAAATAAGAAAAATGTTTAAAGACTTGATTTAAAACCGAAAATCAAAAAATCCAAATCCAAAAATGTTAAAATTTCCATTGTTTTTCATATTAAATTTAAATTAAAATCAAATCGCATGTAAAAATCTAAAATTAAACAAGGAAAAAGAAAAACAAAACCAAAAAACTTACCTTAACCAGTTGCTAAATATAACTGAATCATAACCTTAAACTTAACCTTAACCTTAAATTTAACCTTAAATTAAACCTTAAATTTAACCCTAAATTAAACCTTAAATTTAATCTCAAACTTAAATTTACCATTAACATTAACTTTAATATTGACTTTGACATTAATTAATTTAATTAATACTAATTTCATGTGAACATGTTTATTTTTAATTAACATTAATATATGTTGTACATTATTTATGTATTTATTTTCCATTTCGTATTTATTCACTTTCTCATTCATGTGTAATTATTACGATAGGTTTTAAATTAATTAATAAATAATTAACAATAATAATATTAAACAACAACAATAACTACAAATACAAAAACCACAAACAATTGAAAGGCATTCATTGGGGAAAAGAAACAACCAAACAATGCAAACAATGAAAACATTCAGAAAAAATAATAAAAACAAATAAATAATAAAATATAAATTCAAACCTTAAAACAGAGACATTTTGTTAATTTAAATTATTTTCATTTCTTTGCATCATTATTTTCAGTTGGTTTTTATTTAGAGAGTAAACAAGTAACGAGTAAAGTATTTCCGTAAATTTTCTTCTTTCTGCTCGCTCCGAGCTTCGTTTTGAAGACACAACCAATCTAAAGGAATAAGTAAATCCTGTTTGGTACTTCTGCATTCTACTCGGTAGTTCTTAGATGGCGAGTTGCACAGAGAATTTATTTCTTGGACACCGGAAAAGTAACGAATATCTGCAATCATAGAAGTAGAATAGCTCTGTTCCAGTCACCAATCATTAGGACTAATAATAACCATTGTGAACAAATTAGAACGACGAGTAAAAGAACAACGGTGAGCACAAGATAGCGAGTACATCATGGCGAGTACTCTTATTCAAAAAAAGAACCTGGTTATAAAGATTAGAAGCTTCATCTGAATTAAGCTACTTTTAAGTAACAAATGCCTGCAAGCATAAATCGGAGCGAATGCCTAACAACGAGTAACTACATCTAATCGTAATAAAAAAAGTACATAGACAATATTCTGTTAAGTTCGAGTAAAAATAAATTGCATTAACTAAAATGTTAACGAAAAAATTCATTTATTAGCAAATAACAAAATAGAGATTTTTTTGTACTCGTTACTTTTACATGATCAACTTGAAGGTGTTTTTCTATATAATAAACTACTTTTACTCGATGCTATTAATTATAATTTATTGAAAGATTACATTCCAAGTTATTTTTCGTTGACTTCAACCATTTTTGTATGTAAACTACTTTTACTCGTCCAATTAAACATTTAAAATGAGAGGAAAGAAAATTATATTGTATTTATACAATTTTAGGTACTCGTTACTTTACGTACCATCAACTTAAACTGGTTTCTGTATTATAAACGTGTTTACTCGATGCTATCGATTATAGTGTTAATGAAACATATTTAAAGACAATATTATTTTAGGTACTAGTTACTTTTACACTTTGTATTACTAGTTACTATTAATAGCTCGTTACTTTTTACTCCAATTCTTGTGTTCCAAATAATTTTACTCGTTATTAGCAACCACCACTTCTATCGAATTACATAAAATGTTCTTTTTCAGTACTCAGAAAATACTCGTTACTTTCATATTCTTCCGACTGCCTTCCATAACTATCAAGTATCGAATTACTCTCATTAATCGACTATTTATGATTTACTTAAAGACAATCTACCTGTTTTTTTCTTCTAACTAATACCAATTAAACAACTAACAAGATAATACAAATAACGAGTAACAATCTTACTTAAAAATGCAAACTTATTCATTTACTGTATTAAAATATTCCTCCTTCGTTCAGCAGATTTTATTATCACTCACTCAGTCAATCATTAAATTCTTTTCTATTATTTTTCATTTGCAAAAATAATGCGTAACTTTTCCGTTTTCCATCCCGAAAAAGAGTCACACTTTTTAAGTTAAATAAATGGAAACAATTCTCATGGATGTGGCAGCTATTGTAGATAAGTTGAGATATTCAATTAATTAAATTAAATGTTAAATTAAATTAAATTCTAAAATATTTAAGTAAAAGGAGAACAAAATCGTGAAACTCTATGTTGGCGAAAAATTCACAATAAAATTAATTGAAATGTTGTATAAAAAAATACAAAATTCTGTTTCTGGTATTTAAAATAAAATAAAATAATTATTTACAAAATAATATAAATCAATGTGCATGCGTTTTAAACTCATGGAAAAACAATTAACACAGACTTAAATTAAATGAAATTAAATTCAATAAAATAGATAACTTTAATGTATGTAAATTAAAAAGTATGAATTATAAAAAACTCTGATAATCCGAAGGTTTAAAATCAAACAACCGAAAACAAAAAACTGTCTCACGTTTTCTACAAAATTTTTTCCCCCCAGCAGATTTTAGAAAAAAAGAATAAAAAGAACGAGAAAAACCAACGAGCTTGTCACACGTTGCTTGCCTTTCTATTTGCTTGAGTTTAATTTTAACCGGTTACTCGTTTGTTTTTAAGATTTTCTTTTTTTTTTTAATACAATTTTGATTGACTTAATTTTTTTTTAATTTCTGTATTTTCTTAAAAATTTTTTCTCTTATTTTTTTAATCTTTTTTTTTTTATTCTTCCTCGTTATTCTTAAAAAATTTTAATTTAATCAAATATAGAAAAAAATTTCCATTGTAAAATAAATTTCTGTGATTTATTTCTAATGTTGATTAAAATCTGTTAGTTAAACACGATAGAAGCGTGTTTGTCTACACACTATACACTATATATATAAATTCAAAAACAATTTGATAAAAGAAACAATTGAAAAATAAAAATAAAACCCAAAAAACTAAGAAATTAAATGCCAAACTAACGAAAAGATTGACAGAAGAAAGAATTTGATTTAAACACTATAAACTTATGAGAAAATTATTTCAATTAAAAATATAAATAAATTAAAAAATATGGCGCCGAAATTAAATTAACTGAATGAATTTACTGAACACTGAAAAGCTATAGAAAACTTTTAACTACAGAAAGAAGTGATAAACAGCAAAATAGTGACACAGAAATAGCAAAAAAACAACAACAATCGTGAATGAATGATAAAAAACAGTGAAACAGTGAAAATTATTCGAGAAAAAAGAAACAATCAATAAAAAACAATCATTCAGCTGGAACATGGATCTGTTATTCGGTGGAGTAATCGACTAATTTCTATCATTTTACTATCTACAACACTAAAAAATCAAAGTTTTTTTTTTTAATGGATTTATTTTATTCTCGTTTTTTATTAAATATTAATATGTACTGTAGTATTTTTTATTTAGTTTCTACACTCATTATATTGCTATGGATTGAGCATAATATTTCAGTGAAGAAAAAATTACTCGTTACTCGCTTCGATTACGATCTCTTCTTCATTATACTGAGTAATCAAGAGAAAATATTCATAGCAATGTTTTTTTTTTTTATTATTGTTGTATTTTCGTTTATTATTTGAAGTTTAATTTTTTTGCCACCTGATTTTCATAAATATCAACGATCTTCATTGCGTATGTATGTAAAAAAAATAGCGAGTTTATATAAAACAACAACAAAGCCAACATTTTTACTTACACACGTTCTTCGCTCAAACTTGCTTCAAATAGAAGGCTGCAAAAAGAAAAAAGAAAATTAATCGAAATATAAACATAAAAATGAAAATAAACCCACCTTAAAAATAACACTAAACTGAGAAAACTGAAAAATACAACAACACAAAAGTAACGAGTAGCACGATGTTCGAGATATAAGCAAAAAAAAAAGTGGGAAAAAAACCCGAATACGAAGAAAATGCAGTAAAAAGAGAGGCAAAAAGAGAGATAGCAACAACAACACGGAGGATTGACGACTGCGATTTTATTGAGAGCGAAAGGGACAACAACAACAACAACAACAACCATAAATCTTTAGCGTATTTCAAATTAAAGGAAAACATATATTTTTGGCCTATTTTTATAACAACAATAACAACAACAAATAATAACAACATTGAACACTTTTAAAAGCAGTTGAAATTTAAAAAAAGGATGAAGCGAAAGCATTTTTACAGAAAATTAATAAAAAAAGAAGCCAAAAAGATAAAAAATCAAAATCAAAATTAAAAAATAAACTAAAATAAAAAATCAAAAAACTAAATTAAAGGAACAATTGAAAAACAAACAACAACAAAGAACACTGTAAATAATGAATGTCTGTAGATAGAAGAAAAAAGTAAAAAAAAACCAAAAAAAAAAACACAGAAGGAAAACCAAGGAATAAAATAAAATTAAACCAGTAAAATATAGCAGAAAAATAAAAACAAACATTTTCAAAAAAAAAAAAAAAATGTGGACTGCTTTTGTTTATTTTCCAAAAACGAAGATCGTTTATTTTTCTTTTAATTTAATTTTATTTTTATTTATTTCTTCAATTCTAATTTTGCTCTTAATTTCATATTTCATGTTATTTTCTATGCTTTTATTATAAAAGTTTTACTCAAATTAAATTAGAATTTTAATTAAAATTATAAGTATTTTTCTACTTATTTATTCAATGCAATTTCTTTTTATTTTTTTTTTTTTTTGTCTTTTCTTATAAAATATTATTATTATTATTATTCTCAATATTATTATTCTCAATATTTTCTATTTAGATATCTTTTTCTCTCTACTTCTCTTCGTTAATATTAATTAATTTCCTTTTTCCATCAACTTCTCATTAATTTTGTACAAATTGTAAATATTCTCTACTAGTTTTTATTCCTTAATTAGTTTTCTACGGCTCTCAATTAATTAATATTAACAGTGTAAAGAACAGAAAAAAAGTAGCATAACGAAGAATGACACAAAATCAAAAATCTAATATTTATTAATTAATCAAGTGAGAGGAAAAAACAATAAAAGAACTGATTGAATATTCATTTAAATCAATGAATACTTAATTTTTAGAAAAACAGAAATAATTACAAGCAAAAAAAAATAACAATAATAAAAAAACCGTTTAAAAAAACAGTTAAATAAACAGAAGAAAAATAATACGATAATAATAACGAAAACAACAACTAATTTTGGGTTATTACATGTGTTACATTAGATAAACAGAGTTAAAAATACTTGCAGCAACACAGAGACAGACAAACACAAACACACACGAAAAAAACACAAACATACACGAACAAACACAAACATACACGATCAAACACGCACTCAACTGAACATACAAGCAAAAATTTTAACAAACAAGCAAACATTTGAACATACAAGCAAACATTTGAACATACAAGCAAACATTTGAACATACAAGCAAAAATTTGAACAAACAAGCAAACATTTGAACAAACACTCACCAATAAATACGAATCATCTACAAACGAACGTAAACGTGGACAAACAAATGCAAACAAACACAAACAAACACAAAAATACTCAAACTAAAGGAATACATTCAAAAGTAAAACAAAATCACGATCAACGATAACAACACCAACAACTAAAGTCATACATACATTTAACTAACATTTATTTGTATTTGTATTGTATATTGTATAGCATATATTTAGGGGCGTAAAAATTGAATGCAATAGAAAAACACATGCAAGAACAAAGAGAAAAACACAAGAACAAAAAGAAAAACACAAGAACAAAAAGAAAAACACAAGAACAGAAAACATAAAACACAAGAACAGAAAGAAAAACACTGAAAAACAAGAAGAAACACTGTTTTAAAAAGCGTCAAACGTTTCAACAGAATAAATAGAAAATCCCTTGAAAAATGCATAGAAAATATTATTACAGTGTTGCCATCTCTTCATTTATTCCAACATTCATTCATTCATTCAGTTTTTACGCGCTTTTCAAGTACATGTATGTATTTTAAAATTAATATTAAATTGAATATGTATCTTATATATAATGATAGATAAAATTAAACATACAAGAACACACTCACACACACACACTCACACACATACACACACCCACAAACACACGAGATTATACATGCAAATACAAGAAAATACAAAAAACGAAAAAAAAAAAAAAAAATTAAAAGAAAAAAACAACAAATACACAAAACTCTTTTTTATTTACATCGGAACAACACCAACAACAGTAAAAACAAAGGAAAAACTAATGAAAAACAAAGGAAAAACTAATGAAAAACAAAGAAAAAACAGTACAGCAGCATTTAACAGTTATATTTGGACAAACTTCAGTCACAAACACAATCAACGAAAAGAGTTACATTTGGATAGAGTCGGAAGTTAAGTTGAGAGTTACAAGAACAGTTATGTTAGTTAGTCACAGTAACAGTTATCCATACAGTCACAGTTATCGATCACAGTTACGGTTG
Source organism: Myopa testacea (assembly GCA_949629155.1). Taxonomy (NCBI): domain Eukaryota; kingdom Metazoa; phylum Arthropoda; class Insecta; order Diptera; family Conopidae; genus Myopa; species Myopa testacea. The sequence goes on along the minus strand of OX451346.1, from coordinate 1,992,694 downwards.
CAGTTTGAGATACAAACAGTTACAATTACAGTTACAATTACAGGTGCAAATATTTCTCTAGTTTGGAGGTGTTTATAGTCCAGTTTTCACTTTGATCAGTACTTTCATTGTATTCATGTTTCTCTCTATCTCTCTCTCTATCTATCTGTCTCTCTCTCTCTCTCTCTCTCTCTCTCTCTCTCTCTCTCTCTCTCTCTATCTATCCTTTTCCCTCCGTCTCTTCCCCGATCCCAGTCTTTGTATTTTTCCTCTCTTGTAGTTTTGCATTCAATTTCTCTCTTTGATCATTGATTGGATTTCTCTCTCTCTCTTTAATCTCGTTATATTTTCGCAATCTCTCTCTCTCTCTCTCTCTCTCTCTCTCTCTCTCAGTTCTATATTTAAAGACAAGAAAATAAAATAAATTAACAGTTATGTTATACCTCTCAACACCATATTTAAATAAACCGCTATGATATTTAAACTGTTACCACCAATCGAAGCAAAAGACATCACATCCCTCCATCGCCCCTCACCCAACACCAACCCTACCATCCAATTCCTCCATTTTCTTTGCGATCAGTCATAATTTATAAAATATTATCTCTTCACATATTTTGTCAGAGGAGAAGAGTAAGAAAATAAGCACATTTTACACTAAAAATGATATTGCATGATATATTTTTACAGTACTGACTTCATCATGGAAGTGAGAAAATGTATCATGAAAGAGCCAACTGCCATGAAAGGGTCTTTTTCTATAAAGTGATGAAGTTGAGAGAAAATATTATGATTAACACGATTATTGAAGTCTTTCAATTTCATCTATTAAATCTAAAAGTAATTTAAAGAACATCTTCCAGGACATTCGATCAAAAATTTTGTCAAAAACCGTGTCATTTTTTGAACGTTGGCTTCTGTCCCATTATTTGTTGGTAGGATTCAAAACGAAGTGAGTGACAAGAGTGACTGTTTCTCGTACGCATATCAATTGTGCTTTCGTTTTTTTTTTGACAGGCGTCAAATTTTACAGTACATCTCTCTTTTTCTGCCAAAGCTATCTCAGGGCAGCGACGTCGTCATGGTGCAGTGTGCATCGTCATTTTTTTTTACTAGGATTCTAGAGTGCTTCTAGTTAATTATACGAACCATAACACAAGAAGCATTTTTAAATAATATGAACAGAGAAAATATCGTTAAGTTTATATTTTAAAATTTATAAAAACAAAAAACATTGCACAAAAACCGAAAAAGCCCTTGATTACATTATTTTTTGTTGCAATATAAAACAATAACTCATTCGGTTTGGTCGGTTCATTCGCTCGTTCAATCGTTTATCTGTTCGTATATCGTTTGTTCATCCCGTAAACGAATACAGTCGCTATCAGTGTTGCCATTTGGACAACATTTTTCGACATTTTTAAGGGGGCACAAGGGACACATTGTTCTGGAGAAAACACGTTTCGTCACTATTCAGTTTCACAGTTTGTGTGCTATAAAATATGAGAAGTTCAACTGAACGATATTAAATATGGTGGGCCATCGGCTGGTTTCCTTTTAAATTTAAGTTTTTTTAATTGAACTATCTAAGCTTTAATGTTAAGGAAAAGCTATTTTAAATAGAAACCAACCGACGGCCCATCCCATATGTTCTCTCGAAATTAAATCTTTTCTCATCTTGAGATCTTCACATTTATTTCATAAGCAGCCAAAAAAAATCATCACAAAAAAGAACTCGATACAATGATTATAAGGAATTAAAAAAACCACAATTTTGTAGCCATGTAAGTGAATAAAATACTATGACTAGTACATAAAAACACACACACACACTCGCGTATAAGTATGCTATATAAAATATAGCATATAGTAAATATAGTCAATATGTCTATATGTCAATATGTCTGAATAATATTCTTCAAAAAACCAAAAATTTGTTAGAGTAGTAAAGCAAAAAAAAAATAAAGAAATAGAATATTTGTTTGTGTTTAAAAGGAAGGAAAGAAACACAAATTTAGGAAAATGAACGTAGTCATGAATAAAAGTAGTAGTGAAAATATTGAGGAAAAAATATTAGTATTTAATTTAGCAGTAAAAACAATAAGGACTAAAAAAGTAAAAAAAGGGAAAGGGTTTTCATCGGAAAACCCGAAAACAATTTGTTTTCGCTTCGGAAATCCCGAAAACAATTTGTTTGGGCTGATTTTAGAAAGAAGAAAGAAAACTAAAAAAAACTTATAAATGTTTTTATTATATTCAACAAAACTTTGTTGTGTTTACTCCTAAATATTTAAATTAACAGTTTACATAATAATAATTAATGTATATCGAACATACAGATTTTTGTAGAATTTCTTCGTGTTTTTAAATGAAAGAAAGTATTTGAAAGTAACATAAGGGGGAAAAATTAATGTCAAGAAAACAATTTCATAAGCAACAATTTTAAGTGTTTAAAAAATATACATATAAATAAATATAAAAATAGTTTAAACAAATATTTTACGAGTCGCGAATTATAGACAAGGAACACTTAAGCAAAATAAAATTAGATTAAAAAAATAAAAATAGATGAGTTCGTTTACCTCTCTCTCGCTCTCACAAACACACATACATACTTATATACTTATAGTTGATGATGGACACAGGCCGACTTCACACTTGTCATCAGGATGCGTGCAACGGCCACGTTGGTTGGTCAATCCAATCAAATTGAATGATGCACGCATCGTGATGACAAGTGTGTCACCGGCCACCGCCTGCATGTAGAAAAACAAAAACAAAGCAGTCAAAAAACTAATTGCACTTGCACTAACTTTTGACTAATTGCAACAACGTTGACGTCGTCGTCTCCATTATCGTTGCAGCTTCGTTGAGAGCTTCGTTATCAGCTTCATTGAGCTTCGTTGTTTCCTTTACAATAGGGTGGGCCATCGGCTGGTTTCTTTTTTAATTACATTTAAATTATTAATACTTGAATATTAAATAAGTTATTGAATTTGAATTGAATTATTAAAAAAGAAACCAGCTGATGGTAGACTTTGTGGCAGCATGTTCAAGTAAAACTCAAGTAAATAATTCGTCAAGCTCAATGAATCGATTAATCGAGTTCTTTTTTGTGTATTTTTCTTGTGGGTGCTTTTTTTGTTTCTATTGCAAGTTGTTGTTATTTATCTAGAAAATTTAACCAAAAATTTGACAAAGCTTAGGACGAAAGTGAGTCATCGATTCTTATATAATGGAGGCTGAATGTAAGATTGTTCTTAACTACGTATGTAAACATAACCTCAACGCCGAAAGCTGCAAAATAATCAAGAGTTACATTAAATTAAAGCAGGTGATGTTTTAAATTTGATTGCATATTTTTTAAACTGCTAGAAAACACAAAAACTTCAAAAAATGCTCTTAAATTGAACATCCGGAGCCACTGCATTAATTTAATAGAACTTAACTAACTTCAAATGAAACATGAAGTGCTTATGGATTAAATTTAATTAAAATTTTTGAAAATTTCATTTCATTGGAATTTTAAATGCAAAAAATACTCTTAAGTCTTAGAAATTACTTTGCAGCTTTCTAGAATGAGATTTTGTGAAATTGTACATGAAATAATCTCTACCAGATCTCTCTCTGTCCCTCTCTCTCTCCCGTTAGTAATCCTTATGACTCTTTTAAGTGCATACAATTTATTCGCCATAACAACAACAACAACGCCAACAACAAGTTATGTCAGTCTTACATTCATTTTATACAAGAATCTGTCGCTCACTTTATTTTAATTATTCAACCAGAGACACAGTAAATAATGAGGTAATTCTTTAGGCTTAGCATGTTTTTTTAGTACAACTAATTAAAGCATTCATTTCTAAAATGTCTCTGTTGAATGTAGCTAAACTTAAACAACAACAACTTGCGGTACATGGTAAATCTCATCAAATCTTATGATGTTGATTAAATGAGTTGTTAATCTTCAGTGTTAAGGAAAACTTCATTTTATCAATATTTATTTATATGACTGACATAGAAATAAAATCACCGGACTGAATATTGTGGCATAAAAATATTAAATTGATTGTTTTACCCTTCATTTATATGAGAATCATCGAGAAAAGTCTTGAATTTGGTTCGTCGTGTTTTCTTCGATTTCGATCTTTGCTAACTTTGAACATTTTAACACATGATAAACTCACCTCCCTCAGAATGTAATAAAAAATATATATTAAAAGTTCAAATTTCGATTTAATCCATGATGATGAACTTTATTTCATTTCAACAAGTTAAAGAAAACTGTAAAAGTTTGGAAAATTTGGCAAAGAAGCTGATGATGAGAAGCTTCGAGTTTCTTCTCTGTTCTCCGAAGTTCTTTATTTTTATTATTATTATATTTCTTTTATAACTTTAAATCGAGTTCCGTTTAAAAAGAATTATATTACTTTTCTTGCCTCCAGCAAACTTCACTCACATTTTCACTGCAACTGCATGAAAAACTTTTCATCCAAGCGACTTCAACTACGAGTTGTGCAACTTAGAATTCCGAAAGCAACGGAAAAAATGTTGCCACCTCTTTTTTATTGGACATTTATTGGGAATTGTTTTCAAAGGATTTTGTTTCTTACAAATACATACTTGGAACAAATAAAAAGTAAACTTTAAAAATAATGCAAATTTAAGAAATGAAAATGAATATATTTAAAAAATTAGTCTCTGTTTTTTTTCATACATTTTTTTATATGAACTTCGGATTAAACAAGTTGTCTAAAGCTACATTTAATTGAATTCGCTTTTAATATTTGTCACATTCGATGTTTGCTTTCAAAATACGATTCAACATTCTTCGTAATAATAATAAACGGCTTCAATGAATCAAAAGTCATTCATATACTGTGACTCGTTAATTGAAAAGATCGTGAACTACATGTGAATTATAAGCAACAAATTATTCTCTCCACCTTTTCAATTATTTTTTGAATCCACACGAGGCTCTTTTTTTTGTATCTAATGTACCATAATTCATTGTATTTCGCTGGGACTCTAGAATTTCTGGAGTCATGGGACTTTGTCATCTCTAAGTACCGTTAATCTTCTCCCAGATCATCTTTTCATAATAAAAATTGTTTAAAAACGTCTGTATTTTTTATAATATTATTCTTCGTGCTTTCTTCTTAATATTATAACTCGATCTCACTTTCAGATCTTCTACTTAGTCTCTTTCTATTACTTTAACATCTCACTTTTCACTCACTCTCTCTCACAGTTTCAAAACTCACTTTTTACTCTCTCTCTCTTCCTCTCTCTCTCTCTCTCTCTCTCTCCCCCCTCTCTCTCTCTCTCTCTCTTCATTGATGTTGAATCACTTCATAAATTGTCACCTCAAACCTCACGTACACCCACCAGTTTAGCAAAGACAAAAACCACCACCCACAACCAACAATGCAACAACAATGCAACTAACTATAAGCATAAATAAAGAAACATACATTAAGGATTTATACATTTATTTAAAAACCAAACCAATATTTCAAAAAATTGTATAAATAAAATTTTATTTTCTTTTCTGGAATATTCTTATATTTCTTTCTTCATCTTCTAAATTTTAATAAATTTAAAAGAAACGAACAAAAACAACACTAGAATCCTTTTTGACTGTATTTAATTCTATACATTAATTAATTAATCAATCTTCAATAATAAAAACAGTAAATTTAAAAAAAGAAACCATATAAATTAATAAAATTTAACAAAATCGTTAAAAAAACCAAAAAATCAACAAACAATTTCTCTCAAAAACTTACTCAAAATTAATTAAATAAACAATTTAAAAACTATTGATTTCGAAAACATCTTTAAACTTGAAGCAATTCTTATTTTAATTTGAATTAAAATTGGTTAAATTCAAATTCTGAAATCGTTTTTGATTTTATTACTTATAGTTTTTTATTTAAATATAATTTTAAATTACAATTTTGGTATTTTCTTATTATTGAAGTATTTGTAATTAAGTAATGTTAATTATTATTATTGGCTTTTAGAGACATTTTTTTTTAATTAAAGAACATAATATAAATCAGTTTTAAAAAAATCCAAATTAATGAGCACACTTTTGCACCGAATGTGATAAAAAACACCTTAAAAAATGCACTTTTAAAAAATGCACATTTTCTTAAATTAAACGAAAAACAAAACAATTATTCTTAATGTTATTAACCAAAATTAGATGATTTACAAAATATAGATATATATAAATATATATGTATATATATGTATGTAGTTTTTTGCACAATTTATAAAATTTTACCGTTAGCTTTTGCACAAGTTTTTCTTTTCCAATTTTTATATACAAGGTCGAGCATATGAAAATATGTACGAGTTACTTATACGGGCCATCGGCTGGTTTCTTTTTAGAATTGCTAAACTTTCTTTAAAAAATAAAGTTTAAAAAAGCAGGCGATGGTCCACATTATAGAATAAATAACCATAACTTAAACCAAAAAAAAAAATAAATTCTTACAAAACAACAACAAAAACAAAACTAAAGAATGAATATATTAATAAAAATAAATAAATAAAACAAAATTCAAACACAAATAAATTACAAATGCAATGAAACAAAGGTAATAAATAAAAACAGGAAATAAAAAATTCAAGAATCCAAAAATGAACCCGAAAAAAAGAATTACAAAAATGAACTCAAGAAGAACTTCAAAAACAAACTCCCCAGAAAAAATTCCATAAATAAACAAAAATAAAATATTCCAACGACTTCAAAACCAACAAAAATAGGAAGTTTTCATTTTTCTTTTAATATTATTATTAATTTTAGTGTTACATCTTTTATAATCTTTAAATAATTTCATTAAAATACAAAAAACTATTAAATTAGAGAAAGAAATTAATTTTCAAAGAATATTTAAAATTTTCTGATGATTTGATGATAATAAAAAGTAAAAGTTTATAACGAAAAAATATAATTCAAAATTATTTGAAAAACAGTCACATGTACCTTAAATTAAATTAAACAAAACAAAAAAAATAATATTGAGTACATATTATTAAAGAACTATCAAAAAATTGGCAAAAAATATCTATTGAAACAACGCAATAATATTGAAAATAAATATTTTTTGATTCTTCTATTTTCAAAACATCAATACCAAAAAATCCGAAAAAATACGAAAATCTAAAATAAAATTTCAAATTTTCGGCTGAAAACAAAATGAACCTTAAACTGAAACTGTAAACGATGGAAGCATAAAAAAGCAACAACAGAAACCATACTCAGATCCTATAAAGCAAGCCAAAAAAAAAAATCCGTCCTAAACTACTTAAAAATTCTACAAATCAAATGGGTAAAATGGAAGAAGAGAGTAATAGACAATACATCCGGAGAGAAGGTTGAGAGAGTTGAGGTTGAGGCTATTGTGAAGGGAAGAAGAGAATGTAGAAGAGAATTGAGTTAGTTAGGGAAAGAGAGAGGAGTTCTCTGTCTCTCTTGAATGAGAAATCTCGTTTTCAAAACCTTTTTCTTCCGCAAATACAAAACCTATTAATTACAAAATAAATTAGAAACGCTTTTTGATGACGCCTTGCAGAAGCTTAGCAAAGTTTAAGAATCCCCTCAGTAAATTAAAGATCCATTAAAACCATAATCCCAGTAATAAGTAGATAAAAATAGATACAAAATAGAATAACTACCATAAGTGTAAAGATGAGCGAGGTAAAGAGGACAATTAATGGTAAAAATATTAAAGTTCAAGATGAGAGTGAAGATGAAAGTGATTATGATCGAGCACGTGATCATGAACACTATTTTGCTCAACATGGCGATGATAAGGAATGGAATGAAGACGATGATGATCGAAACGGTGATCTCTTTGATGGTATGTATGGTGATCTATCTATAGGGTGATCATGGTTATCTATAAGGTGATCTGTATATGGTGATCATAGTGATCTACCAGGTGATGATCTAAATTGCCATAATTTTAATGATCTTTATATGCCAATGAAGAAGGAAAGAATATAGGCGAAGCTGATGAACACCGTAAAAATGACGAACGGCGATGTTCTGAGTTGATAGGAAGAATCATTTCGCTGGAATGAAGGATCAAAGGTGCAAATAAAGATGAAGCTTGTTCATGTGCCGAAGTAATTAAAATTAAATACTATACACATGCTACATACATACAGGTGTATATAATATACGAAGTGTTATATGTACTTATATACATGTTATATTCAATTATAATATAAAGTAATTATAATAAAAATTAAATGTTTAAAGGATCTAAAAGTGAATATTTTAGAAAAACAACCACTGCACTTAGAAAAAAGTTACTCTACTGAATGTTCTGATCCTTGCAACATCCTTAAAGAGCACCAAAAACTTGAAAACCCCAACCCCCCGCCCCCGAACTGGATCCATCCCGTCGCTGAAACCCGAAAAAATTCCATCTTTTAGTTTTTATTTATTTATTTTTTATGAATGTTTATATGTAGCACTGATATACTGGCTTATATATTATATTTATATATTATAAACACGTACATATATGAATGTAAAGGGTTTTCCAATAAGAGGTGTAATTTTGATATTCAAAGAAAAATACCATTTTTCGAGATGAATTATCGCATGTTTATTTCGTAATAAAGAGGAAGGTATGGCGTTAATAATGCAAAACAACATCAGCCAAATGGCCACCACGACCACGCTTACAGGACCATAGCTATTCAAAATTACACCTCTTATTGGAAAACCCTTTACTAAAGTTCTAAATGCACAATTTTTATTTTTCACTTAAAATATAAAAAAAAACACATTATAAATTCTTATTGTATTTAAATAAAAATTAATTAAACTTTTTGCACTTATTAAACACCAAACGAAAAAAGAAAAACGTATTTAATGAAAATTTGCACCATTTTGCATTTGATTCAATGTTGTTGTTAAATTTTTCACACTCAAGACATAAAAAGCACTTGTTTATGAAGAACTCAGAGCAGCTTTTATATAATCTCGTATATACTCTATACGTAGATATCTAAAAATACCGTTATGTGGATTAAAATCTAAATCACTTAAGATTTTTCACTATTATTTCTTAGAACTGAGAGAGATTTTTCTAAACGTTTATTCTATGATTTTTAATTATTTGATTTTATATTATTTTGTATAATATTATTTTCCTTCATTATATTTATGTTCATTTACTTTTATTTTATTTGGTTTTATTTTAGATTATTTTATTTTATTTTATTTCGCTTTACTTTAATTTATTTCGGTTTTAATTGTTTTTTATTTTATTTCATTTTAGTTTATTTTTATTTTATGTTATTTTATTATATTTTGCTATCTTTTATTTAATATTGGTTTAGTTTTATTTTATTGTTTTTTTTTTCTTAATTTTGATTTACTTTATTTTATTATTATTTATATTTATTTCGTTATATTTTGTAATTAATTTATTTTTTATAATTTTGATATTTTATAAGCTGAGTAGTATTGTGAATTAAATAAAAATATTATAAATTAACTTGAAATAATATTTTGTAATTCTTTTAATGAATTCGAACCTTTTATTTTATGATTTTCTTTTATAAATAATAAAACGGAAAACCGAAAAAAGTCTGCAGCATTTTTTAACATACGATATACAAGAAATTTTTAAAATACCAACAAAAAACAAATATAATTAGTACTGAAAAAAGGTGGGTATTGAAATAAAAGTACAGTGAAAGCTCCCGTGGGCGGACACCGATCGTCACAGCAGATTTGTCCGTTAGCGAGAGGTGTCCGCCTACGGGATAGTTGATTAAAAACGGTCGGTTTTCACCACTATTAAATACATACTTCTATTATGTAATAGTATGTAAATTAAAAAAAATTAAACGTATTGCATCTTTAATATATACATACATACATATGTTTATTTATTTCCAAAATTCATTTAAGCTTTAAAATTCATATACTTATACACATCTACATATGTATATTAACAGAAAAAACATAAAGTAAAAATATAAGAACCTCATTCAAGAAAAAAAAACAAATTATGTAATTAACTTTAAAATTATGTGCTTGGGAAAAAGAACTGGCGAATTGTAGCCTGCTTAAATTTCTCTTGTCTCCATCTTTTGTGCATTTCTTCAAAATGGTTTTCCAAAGTGTTTAATTTTTCATATGCAACAAAATCATCTAATGCGAAAGCTTTTAAGCGCCCTATTTGTATAAGAGCTTCTTCAAACGATTTAATTTTATCGATTTCTTGTCCTACAACATCGTCTTCTGAGTCACTTGATAATATTTCTGGAGTTTTTTCATTTTCGATATTTACCTTTATTTCAATGCTGTCATTTTCAGTGTAGACAGTGCTATCGATGTTTAAAAAATCTTCAAAACTAGTTTCGTTAATTTCTGAAATTTTTTGGAAATTTATTAGAGTTGTTAATGGCACTTCATCTTCTGCATCATATTCATTGACATTATGGTTCTGATGCATAAATCCGGCTTTGCGGAAACAGTTTACTATTGTAGCAGGTTCAACTTTTTTCCAAGCTGTTTTTATAAAACATATTGCGTCTAACACATTTATATTTTTTGAAATCTCTGAAACTGAATTGGCCGAACTCATTTTTGTGATTACGTATTTTAAAATCAAGCTTCTATAGTTAACTTTAAAATTTTGAATTATGCCTTGGTCCAAGGGTTGACAAACCGAAGTTGTATTTGCTGGCAAAAATACAACATTAATATTGGTAAGTGATAAGTCTCTAGGATGAGATGCGGCATTATCTAAAAATAAAATAATTTTTCTATTGCAAGACCGCATTTTATTATCCATTTGACGCAGCCACTCGCTTATAATGTCTCTAGTCATCCACCAGGCCTTTTTATTCGATTTCCAATCAACTGGTAATTGGGCAATAGACATATTTTTAAAAGCGCGTGGACGAGCAGCTTTACCAATAACTAATAACGTTTCCTTCTCCCCAACCATGTTAACACAAAACAAGATTGTAAGTCTTTCTTTCGACAATTTACCCCCAGTGCATGTTTCTGATTTAAAAGCCAATGTTTTTGTAGGAAGTGCTCGAAAAAAAAGACCACTCTCGTCTGCATTGTAAATGTCTTCTGCCTTGTACTCAGCAAGTATTGAAGAAAGTGTTGTCCTAAATTGAATAACATCTGCGTAGGGAACGTCCGCCGCCTCTCCTGATATGCTCTTAAAAGCAATGTTATGTCGCTTGCGCCATTTTTGTAGCCATCCATTTGATGCAGAAAACCCATGACCTTTGCCATTACAATTGGTCCGGAAATAGGCAAATTCTTGCTTCTGACTATTGAAAACCAATCAAAGCAAATCTTGTCAAGCTCTGCACCTTTTGTAGAGAGGCAATTCTTTTTATAATTAATATTAACTCCCGATTGCCAACTGTCTTTAGGATTTGCCTTATTTCTTAAAATATTTGCAGACTGGGTTTTACCAATATTAAATCTAAAAACTTACACAATTAAGATACTTTTTTCAAAATGTTTTATCTTATTACCTTTTTGCAATTTCACGCACAGAAAGTTTTTCTTGTTCATGCACATTTATAACTGTAATTTTTTCTTTAAGTGAAAGAGAATTTCGCCCGGCCATTATTACGATAAAAAATTGTCAACAAGTCGTTACACGACCTTATTTAGTCAACAATTGCTTTGAAATTAACACTCTTAACAAAGATCAAAGAAAACTGTGCAACAAACTGTCAATTGTTTAAAGAAAGGGGAATCACACAATTTAATATGTTTAAGTCCGCATGATACTTAAAAAGCAGTAAATGTGCGTTAGTGTTGCTCTGTTTTTTTTTTGTTAGCATTAATGTATGTATTTCTTGTACTTTTCTCCAAACATATTTTTTCCGTCCGTCTACAGGAGGGGTTTTATAGAAAAAGGGTGTCCGCGTCCGGCCATGAGAGTGTCCGTCTAGCAGAGTATAATTTGTTCTAAAAATACTTGGAAATCCAAGGAACTGAAGAAACTGTCCGCTTATTAGAGGTGTTCGCCTGCGGGAGGTGTCCGCAAGTAGAGGTTTCACTGTACTTTAATAAGCCAAAATTAACAGAAGAAAATAAATGAGTGAATTGAAAATAAATTAAAGGAACATAAATTAATATAAATAAAAATCACACTTAAAATTGTGTAAAAATATGTAACAAATAAGAAAACAATAAATAAAAGAAAAACAAATATTGTATTATATAAAATAATGATATAAAAATGAAAAACAAGACTTTGAAATATTATAAAATCGATTAAAGCGATTAAAAAATTATATAAAAACAACTGATTCACTAAACAAACGCATTCATAAAATTTATCAAATATGTTTCATTAACATTATTTACTTTAATATAATAATAATAATATAAAGAAATAACATTTTCCAGAAGCAGCTGTTTTTATTGCAAACATAAATAATGTTCAAAATTATGAGCGAAATGAAAGCAGAAAAGAATGTCTGTCCCTCGATTGAGTATATAATAAAATGTACATGCCTAAATATATATATACTAATATATATGTATATATACACATACATAACTATATTATATACATATTTATTACGTAAGTCTGACAATTTTGCTTAAAAAACTATTTTTTTTTTTAAATTAAAATATTTCCGTAAATTAAAAAAATTTTTTCTTCCCTTAAAAATTGTTCATAAAATATTATAAATTAAAAAACCAGAAAGCTAAATTTAAATTATATTTCCTTGTTTTTAAACAGAAAATTAAATAAAATTTTGAATTTTTCCTCAAAACAAATAATTAAAAATTATAAACGTGTTTTATTCCAATTGAAAAGTATGTGAAAAAATTTTAAAAAAACCAAAAACAAAACCTTAATATAGAAATATAAGAAAGTTAGCAAAAGAGCATAGAAAAAAATAAAACAAAAAGAGACAAAAATAGAGTTTATTATGTGACAACGTATATTGAATTCTATGTACTTAAATATACACATACATACATCTATAAATATATATATAGATATGCATACATACATAAATATGTGTATAAACATTAAACAAATTTACTGAATAAATGATTCTTAAACAAATAGACAAAAACAACAACAACAAAAACCAACAAACAAACAACTAATTAATTTATTAACAATAAAAGATATTAAACTACTATATACAACAACAACAAACAAAAACAAATACCAAAAAAAACAAAAAAAAGAATGAACTAAACTTATGAGAATTATATATGAAAAAAAAAACAAAAACAAGAATTAATATTAAATAAAATGCCTCAGTCAGTATAAAAATAAAACAAAAAAAGGAATTTTTTTATTTATTGCTTGATTGTGATAAAGGTTTGTACTCGTATCTATAGAATTCATATAAAATAATATTTTTGTCTTCTTTTTTATGATGACAATTTAAATAATTTTAACATTTTTTATAACTTTATTAGCTATAACAATTTTTGTTATATTTTTGAAATTTTGACATTTGAATTTTTTTAGAAATTTTGAAATTCACATTGAAAAACTGTTAAATGTGGTGATATGTTAAAAAACGAAATGTTATTAACAGTAAAATGTTATTAACAGCGAAATTTTACGAACAGCGAATAGTTAAAAAAAAAGTTACCCACCGCAAAATCGAAACACGAACCCGATCACGAACAAACGAAACTTATCACACAGCTGTCAGTGTAAACGATTATTGAAAACGTAACGTAACGTGGCGTAACGGACGAACTTATTGAGTTCTCAACAAATGTTTCATGATTCGATATATTTATGGACTTTTTGGAGTTTTTCGATTTATGTACAATGTTTATAAGAACTCAAAATAAAAGTGGTGACAAAAACATGTACTCTGAAGGGCGAACTCTATCTATTATAATCTCTACGCTTGTACAGTCAAGATTCCTTTCTCTATTATATACCTAAGCACTTATGTAGGTATTGCTTATACTCGTTTTTATTTTAAATACTCTATCTTAATCACCACACGCTCGTATCTAGAGCGAATAAATTTTAATTAGCTCAGAATAGTTAAACAGACAGACAGACAAACAATTTTATGTCTCATCTCTCAGAGCAAATGGAATCTTAAATTTATGAAGACGAATGAGGATAAGAAGGACGAGGAGATGGAGAGGGAGTAGGCGAATGAGGAGGAGGAGGAAGAGGAGGAGAACCAGGATAAAAAGAAAAACTGGCTTCGTCTCCACGTGTGTTAATTCATTTAATTGTGTCTGTGAGTGCTCATGTGTATATAAATTAGTATATACATACATGCATAGGCATGAGTAGGTGTATATGTGTGTATGTGTATGTATGAGTATGTGTATGTGTGTGTGTATGTTTGTGTGTGTATGTGTTTGTACGTGCTTTTCTTTGGGTCACGTTAAAGCTTAATTACTAAAGCTTAGTGTTGTTTTATACATTTCTTTTATTGTTTATTATGTTGTTGTAGCTGTTGTTGTTGTCCTTCGCTTTGTTTTATTACATGGAGGAAATCAAAACGTATGAACGTCAGACAAGAATTTAATTTATTTTTATTTTCCGAGGCGCGTGAGTACGTGTTTTGAATATATATAAGTATATACTCGTACATACACTTAATTATATGTATGTACATATTTATATGTCTTTGTGTTTTAATTTATTGCTTTTTCTTTTTATTCATTTGACTGTGAAAGGAAAACTTTGGGAAATTAATAATATTCATTAACAAGTACTATTTATGATATCAATTAATGATCATGATAACGATTGGTGTAAATATTGGTTTACAAAAAAAGGGAACAAAAAAATTGTATTGTAATCGTCTTCAAAAAAATTAGGTAAAATTTTCAGAATTCAGACTATTCACAAAATACTAAAGAAAGTTCTTAAAAGATATTTTAAGGCATAACTTCATTCGAATTTTAAAGAAGCTCATAATTTTGACCAGTAGTAAAAAATTGATTTATTTTAAGAACATCATCATATTTTTTTCATATATAAAAACAATTTCGTGGTCGACTTTAAAATGTTTAGAATAAAACAAATATAAACAAAACAAAACCAAAAAACTAACCCTAGAATAATCCAGACAGATTGTTCAGGGTTCCGGATTCCGTCAGTATTTAGAACTTTTTTGATGTTGTTGCTTTTTGTTGTAGAATGTTGTGTGATGAAATAATTCATTTGCTCAAAATTCAAAAATTCTTCTATTGTTTTTTCTTTTGTTTTGTTGTGTTTCTTCTGTGTTTTTCGTATTTGTTGTTCTTTCTGTTTTTCTTTTGTTTTGTGAACTTCTCCCATGTGGACGAATATTTTACGAGATGAATGCATATTTTAACAGATTTGACTGAATGAATAAATGAATGAATACATGAATATTAGCAGTGACATATTTGAAAACAGTTTAGAATCCATTCTGTCTTTTGTTCTCATGCTAATGAATTTTGACAACCATTTAAAACTAATTTTTAAAAGTATTGCATTTAATAATTCATCCTTTCTGTTCTCCGTAAAACATCTCTTTAACATCAAACAGAACTCTATTCAATTTCGTACTTTTTCTCTCCTTCTCTTTAATAGTCTCTTTAAAATATTACTGAAAATTGTGAACTGTGAAAAAACATACCCACAGTCGAAAGAGACTGAAGAACATTCAAGTGGGTGTCACCGAAGCTAACACACGCACTTGTTTCGTCCTTTTAAAGTGCTTTTCTTAAGCCGAAAAACGGCAACTCTAATGAACATTTATTGACTCAGGTTGTTAACACAGATTAATGGAGGTAATGTAGTTAAACCGAGTATAACGGAGTGCTGGGGGGTGTAATCCGCGGTGACGACGAGGGGACGGTAGTGGGTTCAGGTAGCTTGCAGTGATACTTTCGCCTTATAGTGAGTAAAGCTGCGAGAAGTGGGAAGGATCTGCGTGTAATAAATATGAAAACAATGTAAGCAACAGGTTGAAAAGTCTCTTTAAAATTTCTCCTTAAACTCAATCCATCGGAATGATAAAATTATCGAAAAATAATCTGTAACCCGAAATAACTCGTTAGTGATCAATGAGCGTTGAAGCTTGAAGTTGAATCTTAAACTATCGATAGTTATACAGTAGTTTCTTGTGAATGCTATGCTTCAATGTTTCCTCACTGTTTACTGGAGGAAACCCCTCGTCATTACTTCTTAATATTTATTTAAAAGCTACGTAATTCGAGAGAAAATTATTCAAAGGAATTAACTATAAAGAATACAAATTGAAATAAATTAAATATTCCAGAGATTAAAAAACATTTGTTCAGCTACTGTTTTGTTGCGTCGTCGTTCTTTTTTTCAATCGCTCCCGTCTTCCT
Source organism: Myopa testacea (assembly GCA_949629155.1). Taxonomy (NCBI): domain Eukaryota; kingdom Metazoa; phylum Arthropoda; class Insecta; order Diptera; family Conopidae; genus Myopa; species Myopa testacea. The sequence goes on along the minus strand of OX451346.1, from coordinate 1,976,361 downwards.
CGTCTCCAGCTTCGTCTTCCTCGTCTTCTTTTTCTTTGACTTCTTCTTGCCCGGCTTTTTCTTGCCCAGCTTCTTCGCCCTCGACTTTTTTCTTCGATTTCTTCTTTTTCGTCTTCTTTATCATCTGCTTTCTGCAACTTCTTCTTTCTCCTCGTCTTTTTCGTTCGATCATTTTTGTTATGTCGTCGTTCTTCTGTTCACTCGTCTTCTTCTTTCTCGTCTTCTTCATTAACTTTTTCTCTTTCAGCTTTTCCATCCTCTTCGTCATCTTTTTCGCCTTGTATCTCATCTCCGTCTTTCACGCATTCCACCCCGCGATGATGTGAGCGAATATCAGATACACTGACGCCACCACCAGGTTTCCCACCATGATCGGGACTCCGATTTTTAGAAAATACCAGAAATAAAACGAGTAACCTTGCTGTTCGGCGATTCCGACGCCGACGATGTTCACTGTGGCCGCGATGATTGTCGCGTTGGCGCCCAGCCCACAGCCGAATGCCATCGCATATATGAGCGGGTGCCATGGCACATTTTTATTTTGCGCGACCGATATACTGACATGGACCATCATGGCCGCCACCATTTTGGTATCCAACACGGCGGTCAGGATCCCCGAGACCCAGAGAATGCTCAGGATGGCGGCCAGCAAACGTGTGCTCGGGTTGGTCTGCACAAGGGTGCCCTCCAGCAGGTCGCCGATGTACTTGAAGAATCCCAGCTGATAGAAGATCTCACTGAGGACGTCCAAAGTTCCGATGAACACCAGCGAGCACCACTGGACGTGGGCCAAGATCGTTTCCATCTCCTCCATGTCGGCCAGCACCAGTATCAGAATGGCGCCCATTAATGCGATCCAGCCCAGTGACAGGTGCTGCAGCTGCGGCAACTTGTGCAGCAGAAAGAAGATGACAATGAAAGCGAACGGAACGATCGATTTGATCAATAGCACCTTGTTGCGGATGTGGTACGTGGCCTTGAGCTTCTCCAGCGTCTCGTGAAAGTCTTCTACTGGTTTGTCGACCGTCGCCAACGTGTTCAGCTTTTCGCGCATGCGTCTGATCTTCGATACGAGCGCTGTTCGCACTGTCTGCTCATCCTTCGAGTAGTTCGATATGCCCATCGCTGCCCGCTTCCAGGCGATGATGATGCGACGCAAACGCGTGGCCTCCGGCGAGGCGCGGAATCGAATCCTGCGGATGTTGCGGAAGTTCAGACGCAGCTGCAGATACGTCTGCAGGGCAACGAGTATGACTCCCGGTAGCATGTGCCCGACGAATTGTGGTATGGTGATGTCATTCTCGACAAAGTACGGATTCGACATGATATTCAAGTTTTTTGTGTTGGTGAAAGGAACTGTTGTGGCTCCTATGTTTATGAATAAAATCATGGTGATTATCGAGGGCACCGGGTGCACGTTCATCACTTCGCAAATTCGCAGACAGAGCGGTCCTAATATCAGCACCAACGCGGCCTTGTCAATGAGTGTCGCCCAGACCGCGCTAAACACAATGATGATGTTCACTGATGGCCAGATGTGGCCGTTGAACACCTGAAAACTGAACACTGCCAGGTAGTCGTAGATGCCGGTCTCCATGCACAACGCTATCAGGACCATCATGCCGAACAGCAACAACAACACCTCCGTGTTCATCCACTCAACAAGCAGCGGCAGATCGGGATGCAAGTTCATCATATCGACGATTCCCACTGCTAGCGTGGTCACGAACATGACGGCGAACGTGCGGTGCAGGATGTCGAAGCCGATCAGGACCAGGAAGAGGACAAGCGTCAGAATGCCGAACACAAAGCCAGCCACTTCGGTGACTGGCGACAGGTTGCACGTGACCAGCACAGGCACCACCTCCGTTTCCAGCGAAGAAGTGAAGTACACGCGCAACACCCAACCGTCGGTGTTCTTTGGCTCGCCAGAAATTTCGAAAACGTTTCTACGTTGGACCACCTTCGCTGTATCGAAGTTGGCGGACTTCACCAGAGACAGCTTCCACTCGGCCGACACGTCCTTGGTCTCCTGCACTACCTTCTGATTGTTGAGCAGCTCGTTTTTCACCTGAATCGTCAGTGTTTCGTCATCGACTCCTTGCTTGAAAGTGTACAATACATCGGTGTCCACAGTGTCGAAGGGGCCGTTCAGTTTCACGCCAAGCATGTGAGCCGTCGGAATGCCCTGGACATCGAAGAACGCCGGCTCATTAATGGGTACGCTAATCATGCCCGATAGGTCGGCGGGCGAGGCTGCTATCATCATCATGATAGCCGTGGCAACCCAAAGGATCATCATTGATACCACTTTAGCATAGTATTTGTAGACAGCCCATTTGGATTCAGTTGTGGCCGGTGATATACTCTGCATATCTTCGGGCTCTATTTCAGTAAAACTTTTGTTGAAATCAAGGTCTGTCTTTTCGGCTGAGGGTGCCCTGGATTTCGAGCCAGATGCTTCTTCAGAGCCGCCATGTAGCCGCCTCATGGCAATTGGACTGCTCTGTAGAGAACTGTTCCTCGTCTCATCAACGGAACTTGTCCGACAGATGTCACTCAAGTCACTCATGCTGCGGCTATTCGATTGCGGAATGTGTTGATAATGAGAGTTGTTCTTCAAGGAAATCTAGACGTTGTTTTTATTCCTGAGCTTGTTTACTTCCTGAGCTTAAAATTGATTGAAGTTAGAAGAAATAAAAATAGAAGTTCACTTTTTATGTATTTCTTTTTGAGTAATAATTTTCCGTTGATAGGTTTTTCTTTTCGGACGTCAGCATTTTTGCTGTCAATTATTATCGATTATTCTTTCTATTTTCATGTCAAAATTTCTAGTAGAGAAAGTTTCTAGTAGTTTCGAAATCTAGTAGAGGGCAGTACAAACTTTTTATGGTTTTCCTCGTTAGTGAATCCTTTCGTGAATGTTTCGAAAATGTGTACAGTTAGAAATGGCAGTTGGTTTGATGATTTGATATGTTCGACCCGTATTGGTTGATGGTGGATGCGGCACTTAAGCTTCATTTAAAGAACTAAATTCGTTTAAGTTCCCGTCTGTGTATAGAAAACGCCACGGTGATGGCATGTCAGTGAAAAACCTCTCATTTATCAGTCTTCTACTTCTACTTCTCTTCCATTTTCCTTCCTTGTCTTGTTCTCCACGATCTCATTTCCTCGCATAGTGTAGTAGAGTTACGCCCCATAACTACCTGTTTTATTATATCGAAAAACTTTAGATGTACATCGCCAAATGATGCGATGACGATTGCCAGAAGCTCACAAATGAAAAACATGGACGAATAATAATACGAGTAGTAAAAACTGCATCATCGCCACCACCACCACCACCACACGTAACGTAACGGAAACATGACATGCCAATGGAAATTTTGATTACGTTATGCAAATTCGTAGCTGATAAATTCGTTAGAGTGTTAAATTCGAAAAGTTTTGCTGACAGCCAAACCGAACCATCAACTCGACTCGAAGTCCAACTCGAGGGAAACTTTGAAAAAAAGGAAAAATTTGTAAAACAAGAGAATCAAATAACAACTAGAACTCTGGAAAAACACATTTGACTAGTACACCACAAGGAAATCTGCAGCGGAATCGGAAACTCGGACGAATTCGAAATTAAAAATGCAAACGTTGAATAATCAATCGAATCGGTTTCCATGATACAGAGCGTTGCCAGAATGTTCAATGGTCCTGGTGGTGGTGGTGGTCAATCATGAGTCACATTACATGACACTTCAAGACATTCGTAACATCTCATCTCATCTCATCTCATCTCCTCTCATCCTCCCATCACATCTCATCCCATCTCAGCTCATTTCATCTCTCTCTCGCTCCCTTTGCCACGTTCTCCCGAATTCAAATTCGTACCAGCTGATTTTATTTTGTTAATTTTATGTTGATCTACTTAATAATGGTTTTATATCTCTTTAATATTTGTTGTTGTTTGTGTTTTTCATACTCTTGATTTCATTCATCAATTTTGATTCGAGTCCACTTCCAGTTCGTTAAAAACTAATTTAATAAACAAACAAATCAACTGATGACGAATATCCCGATGTACCACGTTTACCACTTGATGGAAATGCTAATGATGTTAATAGTGTGGTTGAGGCATGTCGAACGTAGTACTTTGATGGACAGAGAAAAGCCAGCGTTGTAGTGGGTTCCTCATGTAGCTCATGTTGGTATTCCTGTTGCTGGTCTTTTGTTGTTGTTTTTGTTGCTATTACTAACGTTGTACTCCTCGTTGTTGTTTTTGTTGGTGGCATTCTCGTTGATCTCCCCGCTGTTGTCGTTTCTTTGTTTTTTGTTGTTATTCACTGTGTTGCTGGTTTTTTTGGTATAGCGGAACTTTTGTCGAACTACAGTTGTTGACCTTTATAATTTTAACCTTCTATTTCACTTAAAGTTTTGTTGTTGTCGTTGTTGTTGTATCTCCTGGCTCCTAAAACGCTCAGAGTAAACAATAATTTGAATGTTGTTGATGTTGGAAAAGCTGTGTTTTTCTTATTTCAAATAATAATATCAAAGTAGAACAGTAAAAAAGAACCAAAAGTGAAGAGGAAGAAGAACACGTAGAGTGGAGTGAAGCGTGGAGTGTATATGAAAATAAAGAAAAAAATCTCTTTTGAATTCTAAATTTTCTGAAGTTTTGTGTAAACACCGCGAACAGAGGCTGCTCTGATTGTCCATCGCCATCCATCTGGAGGATGATAACCAGAACCAAAGATAATCATGGAGGTTCATTTCTAAAGAGGGTTCAACTTTGTAAGTAGCAAAGCCTGAGGTATAAATTTATTATCTTTAATTCACTTGAAGTCATGCAATTTTAATGAAAATTTTCCAACTCAAGATGGAAATCGTTTAAGATGAAGATTTGTTTTGTGATCAGATTATATATTCAATGAAAGTATACAACAAAAGAAGAAGAAACACTCACTTATGTATATCCTGCTCTCACGTCAGAAGCTAATTGATTGAAAGAGAGCCATCAATTTTAAATTAAAGCACAACAACAACAACAACAACAAAACAATCGCGCAATAAAGTGAAAAACGCAAAAGCAACAAAGTAAATCAACATGGAGTGGAAAAAAGGAAAAAATATTGCAAACAAAACCACCAACAAATGAAAGCGAAAATTGAGGTTAATGGCCAAGGGTGCCAAAACATCAGAGGAGGGTGTGTGAGAGAGAAATGGAGAGAGTGAGAAATACTGAAGCGTTGATGATGGCAAACTGACCGCATTAAAACGTCCATCGTTCCAATGAAGAGTGCAACCAGAGCACTTCAGAGAGCCAAAAGATGACTTCAAGGACGATTTGGCGCCGCCCTCGAATGTCAACAAACGTCAAACGACTAGATAACTAAAAATGATTTCGAGTTGTTCTTCAATAACATAACATAAAGAAATGTGGACCACACTCGAAGTGACTCTTAAAATTATGTAATCAAAATCGATTCAATAATTTAAATTACTTCTTGGTTTCATAACCATAAAAGATAATTATAATCTATTATAATTGTATTTGGAATAATAACCATACTAATAATCATAACATAACCATAACCATCATAACATAACCATAACCATACCAAGAAATATACCAATAACCATACTATAACCACAACCACCATAACAACCAAAACCACCACCACTATATCCACTACTATATCCACCACGATACTCCACCATCATAACCACCATCGTTTTCTTTGATCGGGTTCGTATGCTTCTGGGACTACCCTCGTATCACGGCCATCATCTTCACTCATTTTGCAATAATCTCTCTATTGCAAGTGAAATAGAAAAATCAGAAGAAATAAGTCACCATTCAGTGACGTTTCTGAATAAAAAAGTCGGTCAACATTAAGAACAACATATTAAAGAATTCGTATAATTAAAAATACGCATTTACACCAGGCAAAAACAGCAGCAGCAACAACAACCTCATCGACCATTAAGAGTTGTTATAAATTATTTATGACAGGAAAGCAGCAGAAAAAAAAAAACAAACGCAATTTTTCTTGATTTGTTGCAGCTGCTTAAATCAATTATTTTATTCAAACAAACAAGCAATTTTTTCAATCATTTCGAAATGCTTCCAAACGAATGAAATGTCAAAAAATGTAAATACATAAAATAAATTCAGTTCAAAAAACCAAACTAAATAAAATAATAACAAAATAATAATAATTAAAAAATTAATTATTAAAATAAAAATAGAATCCTTTACAAAAACATTTCACGATATTTTAATTGATTCAATACGTTGTTTTTATTTATGAACGTTGGTGTTGTTGGACGAAAAGAATGCGGAGCGGATGTGGTTGAAAATTAATGGCAAAAAATAATGAAATAAAATAATAGAGAAATAAAATCAAATAATAATAAAGAAATGCAATTTTGAAGAAAGAATAAAATTACAATTTTTCAATTAATCAATGAAAAATCTCAATCAATCTTTATAAATATTATAATTTTTTTTTAATTCAAAAGTGAAATTAAAATATTTGTTCAGTTTAGCGTACGAAATCGTGTTTTTATTCAGGCGAAACTTTTTCGAAAGTCCGAAAATAAATCTTTGGAATACTTATAATAATAAAAAATGTACACGACTCAAAGTTTTTTCTGTTCTTTTTAAAGAAAAATTAACATCGAGAAACGTCTTCTTTTGAATTTTAAGATCCAAACAAAAAGAAAAAAATTCTTTTTGTAGGTTGCACAGAGATTTAAAAGATCAACAGAGAGCGGAAAAAAAACGAAAAACCAAAAAACCGAAAACAAAAAAACGATCACGCAGCCGCAGATTTCAATTCGGGAAAAAGCAGAAGATTTTCGAAACAGATTTCGAAACTGAAGCGAAACCGAGTGCAACTCAGTTCAACTCAACTCGATTTGAAAACAGTTCAGCGTCGCGATTCGAAAAGACAAAATCAAGCGGTTCATAAAACGGAGGAAATCTGAAACATTAAAAAATTTGATTGTTAAGAAAAACTTTGATTATTAAGAACAAATTTGATTATTGAAAAAAAATTTTATTGTTGAATAAAGACAATTTTTGATTCTTAAGGAAAAGTTTGGTTGTTTTTATATTGTAAAAATCCTTGTTATTATTATTAATAAAACTGGAAACTTTTTTCACAAAAATCTTAAAAAAGAAAATAAACTGTTTTCCTTTTAAAACCATAGAAGAACTCTAAACTTTGAATTCGTTGGGGCGAACGAGGGGAAAGGAGAAGGGAAATAAAGTGTAATAAAGTGTAAAAAGATTTCGAAGATTGATTTTAATATTTTTGACTTTTTTTGCTCTATAAAATAAAAATAATAATCAAAATTGTTTGTGACTCGTAAGTTTTTCATCATATCTTTACAACAACAACAACGATAGTAGTGTTAATAATAAGAACAGCAACAACAAAAAAAGCTCCAGATTTGTGACCCTATCAACCAGATCTGAAAACCGCAAGAAGATGCAAGTTTTCGATAACAACATGGTGAGTGTTGCCACTTATTTTGATATTTGAAACTGTTTGCTTGCTTCCTTCTTCTTCTTTCTTATTTTTCTTTATTTCCTTCCTCTTCTTCCTTTTCTGTTCTGCGTTTTGGCAATGAATTATGGCCAATCTTAGAAACCGCAACGAAGCCAAAAGCTTCGGTTGGTTTTCGTTCGTATTTCAGTGAGATGTAATCTTATCCTTCCTTCCTTCCTTCCTTCCTTTCGCCCACCATGCCCGTGCCCCTCCCCCTCACAAACCGTTAACCCACTTGGATTCCATTCACTTCGAAAACTCATAATTTTTTTCAATTCCATCATCGGAATATTGCTGATGTTGTTGTTGCTTGTTTGCGCCAACCTGCCAGACATCAGCCAAATACTGCTCCACACACTCCTGCCGCCCACCTGCCACACCTCCCGGCGAGCAAATCATAAAACACCAAGTCAAAGGAAATCGTTTCCCCTGCAAATAAGTGCTTCAGTGAGTTCGGTCCTTCGGTCGCTCGGTAGCTTGGTCGCTCGGTCTCTGTAGCCAAATTAATTACACGAAATCACTTGATGGCTTGGATCCAAGTGGGTCGGCGGTCGGTGGGTCGGTTGGTCGGTGGGTCGGATATTTGATGGTTGATGGCGCTGCACTCGCGGCGCTTAAATTGCAGTAACGGTTGGCTTCCGGCGCGCCCCAGATTCGTTCAAAAGGCATAAAATAAACACACGAAATCCGGTTAAATTCGTGCGAAGAGGGAAGTGAAATGGGAGGGTCCGGGGCTTGGGGCTTGTGGGGGCGATAAAAGGTGCATCGATTGAGATGATTTCTCGATGATTCGCAATCAACGCCGAACCATTCGATCTCTGAAGGACTGCAAATGAGTGTTTTAAAAGCGTGGGGGGAGATTTAATTAGAACCACTTTCATTTTAATTGGTTCAATAAACATATTGAACCGGGTCGATGATAGCGATCGATAACGGCATCGATAATTACTTAAATTGGTTGCTATTTCAAATCGATATCACATCACTAACACTAGAATTTCGATATCACATCACTTTTTTCTCATGTGTGATGCATTTTAATAAACTTTATTTAAGAATTTAAATTAAACTCGGCCGATAACCCGGTGTTAAAATGAAAAAACTTGACTAGACGTTTCATTTTAGATTTTCAGCATTTAATTTATCAGGCCTCATTAAATTGTAATCTAATATTTATTTATTTATTTTGAATTTTAATGGCAGCCATAAAAAACCAGACTAGAAAAAAAAACGCCCCCGGCATCGTCTGTTTAATCATCGTCTGTTCAGCCACGTCTATTAATTTGCAATGTTTACCTGAACTAGACTAGTTTACCGCCCACACACGCCCCCATAACGATCGCCCTCACATCGCCACATTTTCACCATCAATTAAGTTAAAATGTTTGATTAATAAATGAAAAATCGGAACGAAAGCGTAGCAAACAAAAAAACTACAATAACAACAACAACTTCCACAACCAGAGTACTATAAACAATAACAACATCGGCAACAACAACAACAACACCGACGTTCAAAATAATTTCGCATTAAAATCATATCCAAAAACCACGCTTGCGAGTTGGTTCTGTAATAAAATAAATCGACTGAAAATTTACTAAATTTTGTTTTGTTTAATTTTGCGTTATTGTTTCCGCTGCGGTGCACTAAATTTTTAATGTTGACTGATTTATATTTTTGGCTCTTTAGTTGGTTGTATTTAATTAACACTGTTTTTATTGATGGCTGTTCTTCGAAAGCGCACACAGAATAAAATCACTGACGTTTCTAACGATTTTTGCGAATTAAACGTTATTTAATAATTTCATTCTATTTACTTAATATAATTATACTTATTATTATATTATTATTAAACTGAATTAACAAACTTCACAAAAGAATTGTTCCAAATACTTTTTTACTCCAACAGTTTTTTGTGAATTAATAAAAATTATTTCCTCATTTTTACACTAAAATAACTCAAATAAATTCTTGTTTTTCTTTGGTTTCCTTTTATTTTTGTATGTTGTCACAAATTATTTCTTCATCTTTTGGCACGAATATTTAATTTATTCCATTTATTTTTAAACTCCTTTCGAAATGAGTTCACACGATACGAAGATGAAAAAATTACGCTCGTTCCTTTTTCGAGTATTCGAATCGAATAAATATTCATAAATAACAAATAAATACATAAAATTACTAAAAGTGTTAAAGATTGCTAGAAAATAGGAACAAAAAAACACTGAAAAAAACCACGCCAAAAATAGCAACGCATCGAAATGTTAAAAATAAGCTGATGTTTTTTCGGTTGTTCGAATAGAGCATGGACTAAGTTCGAAATATTTGTTGTTTTTGTATTCACTCGAGTGCATCAACATTTTATTTTGGGTTTCATGATGATTTAGTTTGGGTTTTGATTTTAAATTCCATTCCTCTGGTTTTCTTTCTTCTTCTTTCTTTTCTTTCCTTTTTCATTAAATAAGCGCATTTTTTAAAAAAATAATCATATCATCTTTAAGAGATCTCATTGATGATAGTTGTTGTTGTTGTTATTATTGCTACTTCCGTTCTGATTTTCGTTGTTGTTGTTGTTTGATTTGTGAAAATTTAATTCTTGCTTTCGATAAATGCTGCCAGACGCGTTGCAACACGTTTGACGTTTAATTAAAAGCGAACATTTCGCCGGGTTGAGTGTGTGTGTTTCTTTTGGCCAGCATTTAAATGAGACCGATTTTATTTTTAATGAGTACGATTTTATTTATAACTCATCAAGGCCAAAAAAATGCGTTCGACGACGACGATGATGACGCTGTGCTTAAAAATGTTTCAATATTTTTAAAAATCACTTGCAATGAAGTGTGACAAAATAATTGGCATCGTTTTTCGGTCTTCATTTCATTTTCTTTTCATTTATTTTAAAATTTGTAAAAAAACATTTTTATTTTTCGATATCGTATACGATATTTACGATATTAATTTACGATTTTCTTCTTTTATAAACATGACAACATTTTTGATGTTTTCGACCAAATTTTTGCAAATACATACATAGTATAAAAATGGTATAAATTTGGTTGTGACAAAATAATTGGCAATCTTTTTTCGGTCTGAAGATGTATGGGAAGCTTTATAGTGTATAAATTATGGTATAAATTGTGGTATAAATTGTGGTATAAATGATGGTATATGGTTCGGTTCATTTCCCTAAAGATCGCTCCAACTATTGTGAATGGTTGATAGTAGCTGATTTTTAAGAGTGAGGTTAGGGAGGTTCAGGGAGGTTACACATCTGCTTTTAATATTCAGTTTATATCGTCATAAGTTTCATACAAAAAAAACCTTAATTTTTACTGTGTTATGGAATTTTTTAAATATTCTGATATCTGATGTATATTCTAATATATATCTGAACAAATTTACGAACCTGTCTCATGCTTAAGGTTCATAAAGAAATGTATTTTTAATGCACTTTGAGATCAAAATAAAAATATGATGACAACAACGGAAAACCAGGTTTGTTGGTTTTTTTTTTGTCTTCTTCAAAATTCCAGTAACATCAAAAATACGATTGTGCATAAAATCCAGCGCAATAAAAACCAAGAACAACAAAACCAAAAAAACAAAAAGAAAACAAAAACTTAAGCTATAAAAATATGCATTTTAAAATTTGCAAAAATTACAAATTATAGCCATTAATTTGCATCTGAATTACGACTGATTTTGCGACTTGAAATATTTTATTCGCCCACGTTGTGTCATTAATTTTATTTAACTTTTCGATGTCTTTTTTAACAGTGCTTTAACATTATTTTTATTATTAACTGTTTTCTGTTTTTGCAATTTATTGATGTTAACAACTTTTTTCTAATGTTTTTTCTTTTTCTTTCGGTTCCTTTTTTTTTTTGTTTTCTTCTTCTTTCCTTCTAGCGTCGCGCTTCCCGACGTGCTTCGCTGAGACGCGGCTCCATCTCAGCGCTGCCACAGAAATCCGCTGAGATTCCGTGGGATGTCCTCGAACGGCTTTTTATGCCATTCCTCTTCTGCCACGCGGCTGCCATGATTATCTCGACGCTGTTGCACATCTTCGGAATCTCGAACATTTCCACGTTCGCCGTTTTTGTGTGGTTCGCCCTGTCGACGGTCGGTGCTGTGCTCTTCTATCATTTCGTCAAGGTAAGTAGGAGGTTGAAGGTCATGCGTTGGAGCATTAATGTAACAAATCCAAAACATTATCGTATGTGTACTCTAAACGACAGCGGAATTCAAATGTTCAGCGAAAAACATTAAAAACCCATTAAAACAAATAATAAAAAAAACTATTAAAATCCTCATTAAAGCTATACAACCACTATATACTAGATACCATACCGGATTTTAGGTTATGCATTCTAATAATTATAAAACTGCACTAAATCAAAAAATTCAAGAATTAAAAATATTGAAATTAATAGAATTTAATATGTACTTCAATACCGCAAAAAAGAGAAAAAGAAGGAAGAGAAAGAGAACAAGAGAGACGGAGAAATTGACAGCGTATAGCAAAAAACTTATTGATTAAATGATCAAGAAATACGATGAATCTTCTTTCCAAAACGTTTGGGTTTTTGTGTTTATTTTTGTTTGCTTTCCGGAAAAATAACAAGAACGCATACCTTGCAATCTGGCAACACAATAAATTGTTTTGACAGCTACGAAAACATCTTCAAAGAAGTAAACAAATGGGAAACAAAACTGCGTAAAAGGTGGCAACGCCATAGATGTAGATAGCGATAAATGTGTCCAGCTGTGAAATGTTTGTTATGAGAAAAGGTGACATCTATAAATATATAAGATATGTAAGTGTATAGATAGTAAAAGAAACCCAAGACACGTGCTTTATAATCGTATTAGAAGGAATGAAGAGGGATAACTGCAGCAACAATAACAACAACAACAACAACAAACAATTACAACAACAGACTTCCACAATTTCAACAGACGTCAAACGAACACGTAAACGACAGCCCCCAGTTGACTACCTGGTTGGGCGAAAATCCTTTCTGAAGAAGGACGATGAATTTGCATAAAAATTTTCTATTTTTAGACACAAAGAACGGCACGAAAAACAAGTGAAACAATAAAATTGTAACAATAAATTGAGCATAAAAGCGGCAGAAAGCGTGAACAAAATGGACAACAAAGAAAAAGAAGAAGCAGATGATGACAAGCAACATAGCGAGGAGGAAAAAATAAGGAATGACGGAAAAGATGGCTTTACAAAAGCTTAAGCAACGGACAACGACGAGGAAAAAAACAACAACAAGAAGAACGACAACAGAAACACAACATCGTTCATGCAAAACAACAACAACAACAACAGTAAAGAAATTCTTTCCGGCATTTTTATGCTCACTTTCGCTGGTGAATTCGAAGAAGAACACCGTTTTTATTCTTTTCTTCTTCTTCCACCCACCCCCTGCGTTAGCATCCTCCTTTTTTCCCCTTATCATCTCCTTTTTCACTCTTTGCTTCCTGTCAACTTTAAATGAACACAGAAATTCTAAAGAATGTCATCGAGCGCGAAATAAAAATAGCAATTTTAAAAACGGAAACAACAACAAAACCAACCATAAAGTGCGCTATTATCGGTCTAGTCGCAGTTCAGATACCTTAAATTACGCTATTCTTGTGACCTCTGATGAGAATATCCTTACACTGAGTAGCGTGAGAGGAATGAAATCTGTAGTAGGGTAGGTTATGTTATTAAAGTGCGCAAACCATGTCCATTCTTTGACGAGTATACAGCTAAATATACAGTCCATGATTTCAGTTTGTCTCTGTAGTAGTTCCATATGTTATACAAAGAAAATCCTTAATTCCTTCTCGGTGTCACAAACGAAAGGGCAAACTTTATGGTCGAGTGTAGGGTGTGAAAAGGAAAACAAACCAAATTAGCTCGAAAAAAATAATGTCATGAAAACATTTCGAGCGTAGAAAATAATAAAACGATTGTTCAGCAACTTTTAGAAAAACGCGCTAGAATTAAATTAGCTTACGTTACAGCAAACAGACAGAGATGGAAAGCATATAAAGAGAGAAGAACAGAGACACACGTGTGCCTCACCGCTCGCAGAGCTTAGACAATGACAATTCTAATGGACCAACAGAATCTCAAATCCAGATCCCAAAACTAGACCTGAAGGAAGTAAAAAATTCCTGGATAAAGATGGGGGGGGGGGGCAGAATTTGTGGAAAAGAGGGGCCCTTTTAGAGTAATAGAACGAAATCATCTCGTGTACATCACGTCGCTTGTCAGTTGGATTCACTGACAGAATGAGTGACTGATGGACCCGCATCCATGCGTAGCTTCTACCTTTTTATTTTGTTTTTCTTGCCTTTCATCTTGATTTAGTTCACACTTCGAAACGTGAGAAAGGAAGGAGAAGGGGAAAGAGAGAAGGGAGGTGGAGTGAGGGAGGATTCGTGATGGAGTGATAATGATGGAGATGCGATGGGATGAGCGTTTAAAGTCTCTGTTCGAATTAAAAGTGTGCCCATATTTTTTGACATTCTTAAATCCACACATTTTTCTGGGAAATCTTGACAAAACTTTCTATCGCAATCCTATCGTATAAAGGATTTATACTTTTTTTTTATATATTTACCCATGTATGTATATCGTATTTCAAATAATATCATATTTAGAAAATCTGTAAAATTTTTCCGACGATTTAAAATCAATGAAAGCCAATTAAATGCCATCGCTCGAGGGCGGATGTTGACACTAATAAGTCTATAAAAGAAATAGAAGCGTATGAAGGAGAGAGAGAGAGAGAGAGAAAGAAACAGAGAGAAAGGACGATAGACAGAGAAAATATGTAAAAACCCTAACAAAGTTCTTAAATAAACTTTTCATGAAAGGAGCAACTTTTAATTTTTAGAATAGAACATTTTTTTTTAATTCAAGAAACAGCGTATAAGAAGATAAATGAAATGAAAGAAGAGTGGGAGAGAGACAGAAGAAGAGGAAGAGAGGGAGAGTGAGAGAGAGAGGAGAAGTAGAGTGAGGTAAGTGCCCAGAAGAATATCAGAATGGAGAGCACAGAAAAATAAAAAGCCACAATAAATGAGGCTCAAAATGTTCTGTAATCATCAAACAATGGAATGAAAGAGTGATAAAGTGGGTGAGTAGAAGAAGTGATGAAGAGGGAGGGGCAGGGTGGAGGGAGGTAGTGAGCATGATTCCACAGGTATTCACAGAGACCAAACCTACTCGAACTTAAGGACAAAAACACATGACGTTCGATTTTTATGACATCGTGAGTGTACATGAGAGAAAGAGGGAGATATAAGAGATGGAAGAAAGACAGAAGGAAAGAAGGAAAGAAAAAAAGAAAGAAAGAAAGTGAGAAATATTAAGTGATAGAGGTGAGTTTCAATGCCCGAGTCCGACCTTCAAACGAACATACGACTTCATACGCGGATTCAGTGTACCAGATCCTGCCGGGTGTCGACACAAGAAGTGGATAGAGAAGGAAACAACGGAAAGACAGAAAATACAACGGTTTTTATGACTTGCAGAAAAAAGCCATTACAAATAAATGAGCCTAAAAATAGAATCAGCCGGAGCTCAAGGACTCGACTCGGCACGTACACACAAGCACACACACACACATACATACTTATACACAAACACACACACATATACACAAACACACACACACAGAGAGAGACACTCTCTCAAAGTCACTCACATTTCTACATTTTTCTAAACTTCCTCTTCCAAGTGATGGAAAAAAGCATCAGGTTTGGTTGCTTTCCTGTCTGACTGCTTTTTCTCCTGCTTGAGTGTGTCTATCTTCCTGTCCATCTTCCTGCCTGTCTGTCTGCCTGACTTCCTGTCTCTCTTCCTGCCTTCCTGGCTTCCTGTTTCTCTCCCTGCCCGTCCGCTTTCTTTAGAAAGATAAAAAAAAGCGTTACACGAACAAATGTCAATATCATTCCTCCGTTGGTTTTTATTTTCACAGCTTTTTCCAAACTTCCACCACTCCATCTTCTTCGTCTTCTTCTTCTGCGTCTTCTGCTTCTTATTCCACTTTCATTTCTAGTTACTTATTTTTTCCCCCTTTTCGAACATTTAATAAGCTGTTCTTTATACGATATTATTTTATATATAGTAAAAATTTTGTTGCTTTTACTTTTATGATGCTCACAGAATGAACAATATTTTTCTTCCATTTTTTCTTCAGCACTCCTTAAAAATGTTGCGTCAAAGTTTTCTTCATCATCTTCTCATCTCTTCTCTTCCTCTCCTCTCCACCTCTCCTCTTCTTGTTGCACCTTTTTTTGTTCCTTTACTTTTAACGTTAAACAAATTTTCATCTTTTGAATCATGTCGTTAATTGAAGAGTTTTTTCTTGAAACTTATAATTTCTATGGAAGTATTTATAGAAAACCAATGAAGAATATACAGTAAAAATATGATAAGTACATACATATATATGTATACTGATAACAAATATCCATACGATGTACATATATATTTTTACAACATTTAAATCCAATTAAGTTTGGAAATGAAATCATTAAAACTCAGCGTAAAGCGAGGAGAAATGAACTTTAATTGCATTCAGTGAAATGCATCTGTAGTTATTCAGACACACACACACACACACATGTATGCACTGCATGTACAAGTGTATGTGTGTGTGAGTGTGTATTTCTCTAGTTGCGCCTGTTTTCTGAGCTCCAACAATTTGTTTTTAAGGTCAACACAAAGGATAACAACTTCATTTTACAAACCAACGCAAACACTTTAATGACCCAGTAGGAAAACATGAATGATTTGCAAGCATTCAAAGGGGAATTTTTATATTTTCTCTCTTGATGAGACTTGACTTTCTGTTTTTTTTTCTTACTGGGCGAGGTTATTTGCAAGCATTGTCACATACGTATGTGTATTGGCCGATATCAGATTAAGACTCTTGATCCCAGGCTCACTCGCGTTGATTGGAGTCCGCGAACCATTCAAAGCGATGATTCCGACCTCATTAGTTTTAGTGTGACATCGGCCATTCATACTCTTGCTTCCACTGTGGGGGATATGCTGTTACAAATAACGGTACACGGTGAATGGTCATTTTAAAAGGACTGCCAGTCGGTTGACATCTCTTAAAGGATTTTATGGTTGAGAGGCGTGTTAATTGGTCACTGCATGGGTTCATCACACACGGACACCTACACACACATGTACATGCATATATGTATCTACATTTGATTGCTCAACCAATTCATACGATTCATGTATCAGAGCTCGTGAAAATGGGTAATGATAAAGCAAAAATCGCGTTGGCTTCAGAAAGTACTCGTATGTAGCAAGGATAAAATATTTGACAGATCGGGAATGATTCTTTGCAGTTGGATACAAAAAAGGCTGCAGTTCGGGCGAAAAGTTTACAGTTAGGAAAAAAAGGTAGGTTGGTGAGAAGGTGGATTGATTTCGGAACCAGGAAGGCTTTTGACCTGATGGCTTCCACTTTCCGGCAGAGCGTTTTTGCTCCTCTTGATGTTGCTGCCTACGAGTTGACCTTCGCGCTCGAGTGCACTAAATACGCTTTTTCAATGGCTCGACACTTGAGGTACATCGCCTCCCTGTAACTCGAAGTCATTGTGAAGAAGAACATGAAATCTAAATTTACTGACAGGGAGAGGAAAAGGAAGAGAAGAGACTCTACGAATATATATTCAGTGGTCTTGTTGATTGGGTGGATCCAATGCTGCGGATAGCTCAACAACAGCAACAACAACCAAATCAACGAGCTACAATTCTGAGATAGGAATCAGATGATTTCAAGCCCGTCAGATGAGAGTCTGTCTGTTTGCCTATCTTCCAGCCAGCCAGCCGGAACCTACTACCTCCTGCCTGTAATCCACTCAAGTCCACCCCACGAAATGAAACCTCCTTCCCTCGTCGGCTCGGCTCTCCTACGTTTGTATGCACAACCAACAACATCAGCAACCAAGGTTGAAAGTTTTTGATGATTATTCGGAACACGTTATTTCGTGCTGGTCCGCATTCGTAACAAAGCGTTGTTGTTGTTGTTGTCGACGTTGTACCACCACCACCAACAACAACAACAACAGCGTCATCGTCTGCGTCAACTCCAGCCACCAGAGCATCCGCATCAGCAACCGAAAACTAAACGCAGCCCAACGAAGGGGGGCGAACAACAGCTGCTACATAAACACACAAAATTATTTGTATAGAGTGATGCGAATGTGGTCGCGTCTGGTAGGGCTGTGGGCGGGGGAGAGGGTTGAGGGTGGAGCAGAAAATTTAAAAGCTCAATCAAAGAATCAAATGAGCTACATACATATGTGTGTGTATGTGTGCATGCCACACATGCATGTGGAAGGAGTAATTTTGACATTAGATTTGGTGTCAGGACTTCCAGTGTGAAAAGCGATACTAAATGGGCCAGGAAGGGAGGAAAAATAGAGCGGTGAGAGAGGAGGAAAGAAAGGGAGGTGGTGATAAGAGAATGATAGGTAGAGACGGAGAGAGGGAAAGTATTTACAAGTTTGTGTGTGTTTGAGTTGTGACATTTTGTCTAAAATCGCCGGCAGCAGCACTTCAAATTGACACAACTTCTATTGTGTGGTGGGTTTTGTTGTTGTTGGTTGTGTTGTTGTTGTTGTTCGACTGCCAAAATCAGAGCAAATATCAACCACGTTGTTGAAAACCAACCGAGGCACCTGGTTCACACCCTGCTGAGTGCGATGGGGGGAGGGCGTGGAGCGTGGGCGTCACTGGAGTCCTCTCCAGTGAAAGTGAAACAAGAGAACGATTTTTTTAGATTCATTAGAAGACAAAGAAAATGAAGAGTTTTTACAGGTTGTCAGCAGCGGCAAAGAAACAAGAAACGACAACCAACAAAACAACAACAACACCGACAGCTGTAACATTTTTGAAACCAGCTGCAACCACATTTTCTAAAATATCCTTAAATAAAATATCCTTAAGAAACAAACAAACAAAGACAGCGAAAACAGAAAGACAGCTGATGAGTGTCCTTGGAAAAGTTTTTAATGTACTTACTTCACTTTACTCAAGTTATTGTAGACAACAACAAAGTAACAGCAATAAAACAAACAAGAAAATCGAAAAAAACAAGAAAAAGAAAACAATTACAAAACAAGGGACATTTTCAAGGACTTTCAAACTGTTGCTCTATTTGTTGATGTTTGATTTGTTGAACAAATAAACTCAGTACTGAAATACATATATACAAATTACTAAAGTAAAAGTACATAAAACTGTGAATAAAATAAAATAGAAATGAAAATAAAACTGAGGAACTTTTTTGTGGCTATTCGATGGTATTCTGGCTGGTTTTTTACTGTTACCACGTTGCAAACACTGAAAACTGGACGGATATTAAAACGAATGACATTCGCGAGTGGTGTGTTCAATGACAACAACAACAACAACAACAAAAACAATTGCAATAACCCACCACAACCACTGCCACCAACAACAGCAATCATAACAGACGACAACAACAACAGCAACCACATGAGACAGCAATAATAAAAAACAACCAGTAGTAAGCAACAACAACAACAACCACATGAGAAAACAATAATAAAAAACAACCAGTGGTAAGAACAACAACAACAACAACAAAAACTACCAGCATGACGGCCATCAATAAAATAACCAGTAAAATACAATAACAACGAAGGGGAAAAATTGCACACAACACTTAATAAGGCAAACCAACATAAAGTGGCTTTGTTGCATGATGATGATGACGATGATGATGATATTGTGTGAGAAGGATACACTAGAAGGGAGATGGATGTCACTATAAACAGTTAACTACTGGAATTGATATGCTCTTCATTGGTTATCGATGACATTTTGCAGGTTTTCTGAACGAGAGTGCAAGAAAAAAAATAGTTGAATGCTGAATGTTAACTGCGATGGCAGTGATGATGACGGTGTCGGTATCGTTGTCGATGTCGGTATAATTTTAGGCGTCGGTATCGTTGTCCGTGTCGATAACGAAACGTTAACAGCGCTATCGGACCAGAAGCAGGAGCAGCTACTCAGCGATGGAGAAGCGCTTCCATTAGAGCTGCTTAACTGACGCTGCGGTGAAAAGTTCTTGTGTAACAAGCTGCAGTGTTACTGCTGTTGTTGTTGTTGTTGCTGTGGTTGTTTTCACTACTACTCGTACTTAAGCAACACTTACATGACCTGACACGCGGGCTGGTTTCATGTTGCAGCCACAAGTGCAGCAGCAGCAGCTTAACCGCATTGCAACACTGCGGCTTTTGTAAGAGTTTTAAAGGGTGTGTGTGGGCATGCCCCCTTCGCACCATGAGTGTTTTATAAGCTGCTGCTGCTACTGAGTTACTTAGTTAGCTACCTGCTTCAGTTCTCGCTTCCTCCCCACCACTTCCTCATCCTCTTCGTCATCCCCTTCCTCATCCTCTTCCACCGCCTTCCTGATCCGCTCTCCCAACAGCAATAAAACTTTGCTTAAAGTGTGTTTAAAGTTTCTGGTAAACAGAACGAAGAAACAACCAACAGAAGACAACAAATGAACGAAAGTAAAAAGAAAAGAACAAAAACAAGCAAAAAGCAAAAAAAAAAAAACAAAAAACAAATTTTTAAAAAATAGCGAAAATAAATAAAAACAAACTACGAACAAGGTAAAGTCGAATAAACTAGAATAAATAATAGAGCAAAATAATAAAGTAACATAAAAAATAGTATTAAAAATGCGCAACATTTTTCAAGTGAAACTTTTGCTCATAACATGTTTTTAAGCGAAAAATAGCAGGGTATGTAAACGCACACTCACGTGCGCACGTCCATATGGACGCGTGCGCTAGAAAATTTTTTAAGCGAACACGGCCGTGTGCGCGTGCGCTTAAAAAATTTTCCAGCGCACGCGTCCTGTTCGCTGACTGACTCACGTGCGCTTAGCGCACAGGACGCGTGCGCCAGAAATTTTTTTAAGCGCACGCGCACACGGTCGTGTTCGCTTAAAAAATTTTCAAGCGCACGCGTCCTGTTCGTTAGGTGACTCACGTGCGCTTAGCGCACAGGACGCGTGCGCTAGAAAATTTTTTAAGCGCACGCGCACACGGTCGTGTTCGCTTAAAAAATTTTTTAGCGCACGCGTCCTGTTCGCTAATCGACTCACGTGCGCACGCGTCCTGTTCGCTAATCAACTCACGTGCGCACGCTGTTGTGTGCGCTAAAAATATTTTTTAGCGCAGGCATTCTCGGCTATAGTTTAATGAAAAATATTGGTTCACAAAAAGAAGTGAATCCATACTTTAAAACGAAAGGTTGAACTGTAACAAAAAATATATTAAAAATAATTAGATTGATTGGAACAATCTACATATGTAACAATATACTAAAAGCAAGCGTATGTTTGTGTAAAATGAAACGCAGAACCGATTTTAATGTAATTTCAACATCATCTCGTAGACTTTAATCGCAAATAACATAGGCATTTACGACATATAAGATGACATTTATACCAAAAAGATACCGCGAAAATCATTAACCTGCTGAAATTGTCTTTTTTTAATGAGCTGAAATGTGCGGATATAAATATCTAAAAAGTAGGTATCACAAAAATTACAATGTAAATTTTTTACTTGTAATAATACAAAGGCCATACTGTGTAACCCTTTCGATTTTTTCTGAGAAACCATCTTACAATAGCTAACGTAACCACTCCTATAACAGTTCATTGTCTGGATTTTATTGCTTAATTAGGGAAAATCACAAACGCCGTATACAGTAGCCTAAGGACGAAAGACTCTTCCTAGACGAAATATTCCACTTCCTAGAAGTTTTTGTTTTTCAACAAAAAACTTTCCGGCAAGAGATCGGCAGGTAAAAATGCAAGCTGTGGAATGCATTTAATGCAGCCCTCTACCTGCTGCTGATAAAAGGTGAAGACAAGACATTGATAACACATAGTCATAAAACAAAATCAATAATATTATTTTTCTTGTTTCATTATTAAAATT
Source organism: Myopa testacea (assembly GCA_949629155.1). Taxonomy (NCBI): domain Eukaryota; kingdom Metazoa; phylum Arthropoda; class Insecta; order Diptera; family Conopidae; genus Myopa; species Myopa testacea. The sequence goes on along the minus strand of OX451346.1, from coordinate 1,954,791 downwards.
TTATTTAATGCATTGTCTCCATAATCACTAATTTTGACGAGCAACTAACTCAAAAGTAAAGTTCCAATAATTGTTGTATTTTTTCAATATTTGGGTTTTTTCATTTTTACAAAAAAAGGCTTTAAAGAAAGTCTCAAAATGTATTGGCTTATTTTTTCATACTATCTATTATTACCAAAAATCTAGCGGAGAACGCGTGCGCTACAAATATTTTTTTAAACATAAAGAAATAAAACACAAATATTTTTAGCGCACACAACAGCGTGCGCACGTGAGTCGATTAGCGAACAGGACGCGTGCGCACGTGAGTCGATTAGCGAACAGGACGCGTGCGCTAAAAAATTTTTTAAGCGAACACGACCGTGTGCGCGTGCGCTTAAAAAATTTTCTAGCGCACGCGTCCTGTGCGCTAAGCGCACGTGAGTCACCTAACGAACAGGACGCGTGCGCTTGAAAATTTTTTAAGCGAACGCGACCGTGTGCGCGTGCGCTTAAAAAAATTTCTAGCGCACGCGTCCTGTGCGCTAAGCGCACGTGAGTCAGTCAGCGAACAGGACGCGTGCGCTGGAAAATATTTTTAGCGAACGCGCACACGGTCGTGTTCGCTAAAAAATGTTCTAGCGCACACGTCCGCGCACGCGCACATGAGTCGACCGCGTGCGCTCGTGAGTGTGCGCTTACATACCCTGAAAAATAGAAAAAAATTACACACTAAAAAGTAAAACCAAAGAAAAATACAATAAATAAACAAGTGGAAAAATAAATTTAAGTTTAAGTTTTATGCACCAAAAAAAAAATAAACTTAGAAAACTCATGCGAAAATACTGCATACGAAAGGTGGAGAAAATACCGTAAAATAGTGACGTCACATTTTAAAGAAAACATGTTTACGCATGCTTTTCTTCGGACAGCATGGAAAAAACTTTTGTTTGCAGATTTGCGAAACGGAAAACAATTCATAAATCTTGAGACATGCATGTTTCAGGGTGAAGATAACAACAACAGCAAAAAACAACCGGGTGGCAATATCAATAACAGTAACAATAGTTAATAATAATGCTAAGAATAATATTAATAATTAGAATATTAGAATATATTTCGCTGACCTTTTTTACGGTAAAAATCGTAAGCAACAACGTAACAACGAAGAAAATAGCGATTCGCAGGAAAACCAATTTATTTATAACAACAACAACACAGCAACAATTACAACAGTAAAAATAACTGCAGTTCAATTTAACAGAAAAAAGAATATAAGCATGGAGTTGAAAAGTTAAACATCTGAAAACCTATAAATAACTTGGTGTCGTTTTTCTGAGGTGACGACAGCTTGAGCTCTCCGCACTCTTCTCACTCGTCCTGTTCCAATCATCAGGTGGCGTGTTTCCTCGTCATTCTTCACGATTACAACGACGGCTAATAAAACGCTGTCTAAAAAAAATGTCAAGAACAAGAACAAGACTCATTCCATGTGAACATCAACCTTTCGTAAATTAAAAATTTCAATTCACCACAGAAATTTTCTGTTAAAATGTTGCTCTTTTATTATTATTTTAGTGTTTCTCACTCACTTCAGTTAAAATTTATTTACGTTCAAACAATTGATATTTATTGCACTTGATGGCGACGGCGTCGACTATTAACAATGTCCAGCAAACTTTAAACCTTTTCACAACAAGAACAACCGCTTCGAATCAGAAACCGCCGACACCCCCAACAACAACAACAAGAACAGGACCGCTTCTTTTTAAGAGCAATTAAATTACAATAACGGATACTAAAGCTCACTCTTATATGCTCCTTTTCACCATCGTGGTGAAATTTGGTGGGTGAAATGGAAGGAGTAAACAACAACAACAACGTGTGTGGGAATGGTTTTGACTGAGTGTGTGCACACGTTGTTCATTTGGCTGCGAAGAAAACAGACAAAACCGTTGGCCATCTTTTAAAACACCAACAAAAAAAAACTAGTTAATACAATCTATTTTTCGGAAAATTTATTTATCAACCATCCTAAAAAACCGAAACATTTCGACCATTCCTTGTTGTTTACTTTTGTTCCATGTTAGGCACGTTCACCACAAGCGTTCACTTCACGCCACGTCACATTACGTCTCGAGTGATTGACCCATTAGACGCCGACAGGCAACACTTACGACAGAAAGTCGATTGTATGCAATTTCATGCGTATTTGCATTCGAATTGTGCAACAACAACAAGAACAACAACAAACTAGAACTAAAAATAGACTTGATTACAACAAAAACAACGAACGAGACGATGAATAATCATGGAAAAAGCAACACGATGAGGGAAGAAGGAAGAATGCGGTGTGTTGAGCCTGCTGCATTTTTCTGTTATAATTGTGACAGCAGAAGCTGATACAAAGAGAACAACGTTTGGCTGGAACGAGAACAATAAAAACAAGAACAATAACAGGCCAAAAGCGATGAGAAAACAATGTAGATGAAGATGAAGAAGAAGCTGTTTGCTGTTGCTAGAGTTGCTAATAACGATAATTATTTCAGCAGCAGTAACCACAATAAGGATGCCGATGAAGAAGACGAAAAGAACGAAGGGGGGAATAATTTTAGAAAATAATTTTATGTATGAATATCAACCGAAAATTATGCAGCTTCTGTGAAACTTATAAAGCAAGTTTTATATAGCTTTTATGTAGCAGCGTGTGTCGAATTTTCATCCTTTCATCCTCTTCAGTTTTCCTTTAAAACTACCAGAAGCAGAGCAACAACAAAACAACTCTTTTATGATTCACTCAATTAAATTATCATAAACCATTTCTGTCCTCTTTTAACTCTGTTCTCTCTGCTGGCTGTCTTCGCTTTTAAGCAGCTGCTACTTAAATAATTCAAGAGTTCAACTGTCATCGTTGATTGGTGTCGTTTTAGTAAACAACAACAACAACAACAACATGCAGAGTATTTAGTCGAATCTGCTTAACACAGCGCACTTAAAGCGCATTTCGTCCAATTTGCTAGACGACGCCATCTTTCATTCTTGGCTCATTCATCAGTGCGCTCACTCTGGTGCTCACAATCTTTGTGCATCTGCAGCTTTTCCTTTGATGGTCGCATTTGCCTGAATTAGAATTGGAATATGTGCATGTGTTTGAGTGTGTCTCCCTTCCAATTCACCCCCTCTTAAGACTAGGTTAGTAGTTCAACAGTCTGCCAGCCATCCTGCGGCGGTCGCAGTGGGTAACAGTGATGTTCAAATTGCTGCTCATAAATAGCAACAACAAACATTTACATTTTGCTATGATTTGTAGAAATGGATTGTTGTAGTGGAGCTGCTGTTGTTGTTGTACTGAAGTTGGTTGTTGTTGTACTGGAGTTGGTTGTTGTTGTACTGGAGTTGGTTGTTGTTGTTTTCCTGTTGCTACTGAGGCAATTATTTCATTCAACTTATAGTAAAGCAATCATTTCATCTCCTCGCTCAGTCAGCTGCTCTGCGACATGATGAATGATGCTAACAACAGTTCAACAGACAAAACTTACCAACGACTGAAATTCAACACAGTTAATCAGCTGGCTCACTAGCTGAGTCGGTGGCATGTTATTCAAATTGTTTATAGAGTAACTCAGTAATTCACAGTATATTAAAGCACATTCTTATGCAAGTCTTCGCTGGCACAAAAAAAAAACCCAAACAAATCTGTTCCGAAGTAATCCTATTTTGTATCTGTTTTTATTCGTATCTCTTTTTATTGTTTCCTATCTTTTGGCGTAATTCTTCTTGGTTTTTACTACGATTTGTTGCTTTATTGAGATCCTTGCTATTTTACTGTGTGTTTCCTTGTTGTCTGTTTTGTTTTTTGGAGTTTTTATTATTCTGAACAACAATTGTTCTGAACTTCTACAATTGTTAGGGTTGTTATTGTTGTTTTATACCCACCCTTCTGATCCTCGGTTATAAATACTAATGACACATGTTCGAGAATAACAATGAACTCCGGTTAGTTTTTGTAACGTACAATTTATATAGCACATTTTTACACGAAAGTCAAAGAAAGTTATAATGAATAACTTAAGAAATGATTAAATTGTTATTGTTTTTCTGTTTATTTTCTCTTTACACCCAAAGGGATGTATACTCACTTTCTTCTTCCTACAAGTTGGCAACAAGTTTATGCTCATTATTTCAGTCCTTTTTTCAATAAATACGGATTGAATCGATTCTCTCCCTCGATATTTAACCCCTCCCCTCTCTCTCTTTCTCTCTCTTTCCCTTTCTCCCTCTCTCTCTGTCCCTCTGATTTTAAGGAAGCCACACAAAAATGTCCCTGTGCCATCATCCATACACGACATGAATCGTGAATCGCTTTAAATAGCGGATATAATTACATATGAGGTTTTATTATTACTTAATTTTGACTTAATGATAATCTTTCTCGTACGCTGTCACGTAAGCTCTCTCTCCCTCTCTCTTTCTGTCTCTTTAATGTACCCTCTCCTTCCCGCATCACCTCTAATAATCAGGCGTTCCTCCCCAACCCTTCATTCTTTCCCTACCACCACAACCAACCTCCCCTCCTTCCATTCTCGTCATTGTAATCAATGTATTTCTATGTTATAAAAACTAATGTACATACCTACAAATGTTTTTCTCCCTTTTTTCCTGCTCCTGATGAGAAACTTGATTAGTTTTTTGTTTTTGTCGTTAGTTTTTCTGTTTCCCGTTTGTTTTTGTGTTTTATTTGTATTATTAAAGGACCCATTAATCGAAAAAATCGTGTCCCGTCGAAAACCTGTTGCGAATGTCGGAAGATTTCCGTGTGTGGCTACCTTAAACAACAACTACAAAGGAGTGAGAAAGAGAAAAAGGGTAGAGATAGAGAGAGGGTGAGAGTGAGAAAGAGAGGGTGGGTGGGAGACAGAAAAGAAGAGAAGGAGCGAGAGAAAAAGAGGTGGTAAGAAAGACAGAGTTGTTGTATTCTTTTAACATAGCTTCATAAAAATTGACAATTTTGTGGGTTGTTTTGTTGTTGTGTTTGTTTTTTTCTTCATTTATTTGAGTAAGTGAATTTTCTGTGAAGGAAAAAACTACCAGTCAGCATTTTTTCACTTAATTTTTTCCACGAAATTCCTTCGCATTCAATTCATTGAATAGATTTCCGTGTAATTGACTGAGTACGGTTCATTCATATACAATACAACACAAGAACTACTCTATTTAATTTAATAACGTAGCCAGTAATGTGGCTTTTGTTTTTGTAGTTGTTGTTGTAACCAAGCAACATCACTTCAATTACAGATTACACGATTACTGATAATTTCGATTCGACTTCCAACCTAAATAATCGTCAACTATTCTGGCCGAATCAGTGTTGCCAATGTTCAGAAAACGTGTGCTTTAAAAAGAAACCAGCCGATGGCCAACCCTATAAGTTAAAAATTCTTTATGTTAAAATAAATTTAAAGAAACAAACAACCAACTTTAATGTGTTTCTTTTAGGCAACCCTTTCTGTAGCTCTTTTCCTATAATTTTGTATTTTAATTTTTTTTCCCTTTTTTTGCTTGATCTTTTTTCTTTTTATCCTTCTCAACTTCTTACTTAATAATTTAATTAAATCTGCATCGCTACACCGACGACGCATGTGGTGAATGCGAACTGAGGACTCTTTAGAAGTATTTTTAGCCTTCAATTTAACGGCGAAAGTGAAGTCAAGAGAGGTTACTTTGGTTGAGGCTGTTGATGGGCCTGCTGCTTATGTTCTTGTTGTTGTTGTTGTTGTGCGAGTGTTCACGTGGTTGAGTCGTGTTGAGGTCGAACGATGATTAGCTTGTGTTTGCGTGAGTGAAGCTAAAAGCTAAACTCCCAAGCTATGTTGTTGTTTCTAATTAACGGTAAAAATCCAGCTCCTTTTGGCTGAGGGGCGGCCACATTTTTTCCTTTCTCTTTATAATGTTATTTAAAAAATAATAACTACTGAAAGCTTTTAGGAATAAAATTGAAAAAAAAAACGGAACCGTAGACGCGAAATGAAATTTCGAAATCTTAAAGTTTTCTTGTTTTTCCGGCATTTTAAATGGCTTTTTTCTTGAAATCTCTCCCTCTTTCGTTCTCTATCTTTCTCTCTCTCTGTCTCTCTCTTTAACTCTCCCTGTACATTTATTCTTATTATTTTGTTCTACTGAAAAAGACGATTTCCTTAAAAGCACTCATACATGAACAACAACAACCAACTCAACTGTGACAACAACAAGTGACAACAATCCTGTCATTATCAACTCTCACTAACAACGACAAAATACGAAGAATATACAAGAGGAAGCATCGTTCCCCTGTGATCGCCCTTACACTATCACTTGACCCCTGAATCCCCACGTTATTTCATTTAATTTCATTGGAAATCTCTTCGCTCTCTGATCCCCTCCTTCCTGATTTCTTGGTTCTGCGATTTACTTGCTTCTATGTCAAAGTTTTTGCTCTTCTTCTTTTCTACGCGTTATAAAAATTTTATTAATTTTACTGCAGACTCTAAAAAATACTCATTCACACTTCTGGGGAAATTCTAGAGGCGGGGGTGGCCAGACGATAACCGTAAAGGGGACAGCAAACGATGAGAGAGCCACGAACCAGAACAAGAAGGATTTCCTAGAGAAACTCTTGGAAGATTTTTTTAAAACTCTTGTTTCTTTCATAGATTCTTTTTTTATGTGCACTACGTCTCTGAGAAATGAACTGAGTGCACTTTTTTTTAAAGACCTTTAAAGTCTTTTAATCATTCCTCAAACCAACCATTCATCTATTGCTCATCATCTTTCCATTCAGTTGATTGAAAAAAACGGTCTTCCCATCATCAATTTCCTCCTGGTACAGACGTTTATAAAGCTATACTATATACTAACATATTTAGGCTCAGTTTAGTCTCGACAAATTAATTGACAATAGATTTGTTTCGTCCTTTTTCCATCCTTCCGCAGCGCCAAATCGTAATCCCAACATTCATAATATATGAATATATTCACCACTCATTCATCTCACTCAATTCTTCATTCGACCTCTTCCCACACCTCCCTCCCTCCCTCCCTCCCTTCCTCCCTCCCTCACTCCTCCTGCCCTTTAAATGTTCTCCTTAAAGTTCAATGATTTGGTATACTTTTGCTTTTGATTGATGGATTGCTAGGGTGTTGAAATGGCGCTGCTGTCGCGTTACCGCTTCCTCACGTTACCCTTTCTCAGGTTACCCATGAAGACAGTTTGAAAAATTATTAAACCCTTGACACGCGTTAAGGTGGCCAGCAATCGTGGATGGGGCGGGTGCTAAGTGAAGGGAGATGCAAGGTAAAAAAGGGTTGCCAGACCTTATACATGTGTATGAATGTTGTACAATATTATAACAGTTATACTGAATAAACTACCATAATAATAAATCAACTTCAAAAACATGAAGTTCTTTTTTGAGAAAGAAAACAGGAATAGAAGTGAATAAATAATAAATCTGTATTAAATTATGTTCATATTCATTCATTATTTTTTCCCTCACATCAACAGGTTTCTGCCTCCGGAAAGGGAGTTCTTATCACCGGCTGTGAGGCCCCCATCGCCTGGTACCTGGCCAAGAAACTTGATGATCTCGGCTTCACTGTTTATGCGGGCTTCAATTCCCCCATCGCGGACACAGAAGAGGCGGCTATTCTCAAGGAAGAGACTTCAGGACGAATGAAGCTGTTGCACTTGGATGTGACTTCAGATAAAACGGTGAGAGGTTGTTTTAGGAAAAGTTTTTAAAAAATACTTTTCACTCCTGATTTTATGGAGTGAAATGTCACATACATTCACTTGTCCTCATGTGGATTTCCTTCATTGTCCTTAGCTTTGGATCCACTCGCCATAGCTTTGGATCCACTATCCTTAGCTTTCAATCCACTCTCCTTAGCTTTGAATCTACTGTCCTTAGCTTTGGATCCACTCTCCTTAGCTTTGGATGCACCAGCTTAGCCTTGGTTAAAGCTCTTGGTTTAAATCTTGGCTAATCAGCGAAAAGCTCATTATTATAGATTCTCCTTAGCTTTGGATCCACTATCCTCAGCTTTGGATCCATTTTCCTTAGCTTTGGATACACTCTCCTTAACTTTGGATCCACTCTCCTTAGCTTTGGATGCACTCTCCTTTGCTTTGGATCCACTCTCCTTCGCTTTGGATCCACTCTCCTTGGCTTTGGTTAAAGCTCTTGGTTTAAATCTTGGCTAATCAGCGAAAAGCTCATTATTATAGATACTATGGAATTATGTTCTAGTGGAATGTGAATTATAATAAGGATAAAAGGATATATACACTTTTAGGATTAAATTTTCAATAATTTCCTCTTCGTTAAAGCTTTTGGATGCTGCTCTTTACGTAACGGATCATTTGCCGCATGGCGCTAACGGTTTGTGGGCCCTGATACACTGTGCTCATTGGATAGCACTCGGCGAACTCGAATGGATTCCATTTGCGGTGTTGCGCAAATCTTTGGACTTGAATTTGCTGGGTAAGAAATGAAATGGAGAACAGAGACAACAACCAAAAGAAAAGCGTAAAGTTATGTTCTACGAGTATGAATTATTTTCTTCTTCTTCTTCTTCTTCTGCTTCTTCTTGTAGGTTCCGCTCGCCTGACACAACTGATGTTGCCCCTCCTCCGCCGTGCCAATGGACGTGTTGTCTTTCTGACTTCCGGTTTGTATAAGAAAAATTATAAATTTTTGTATAATTAATTAATTTTTATTAATTTATTTTTTTTGTTTTTTTTAAGGTCTCAGCAAGGTTCCGTCCCCTGTTCGGGGTATTCAATGCGCCACACAGGCTGCCGTCGAAAGCTTCGCCGCGTGCTTGCGTCAGGAAATGCGTCCGCGCGGCGTCGATGTCTCCGTAGTCGCAGCGGGCGAATTCGCACCCGGCAACGGATGGTTAAACGAGACGGAGCTGCGTGAACAGGTGAGTGAGGGAGTGAACGGACGAGACGGGGTGGTGACGGAGAGGAGAGGAGAGGGGGCTCAAACATAGTTGCAAGGTCTGAATTAAGCAGCAGACTTGTTTTCAAGGACAAAACAACAACAAAAAAGCACCCGATCTCATGTGCACTCGCAGCCATTTTATGTGGTGGCTCATAACGGACACCGACTGCGGCGGCGACGACGAGGACAGCCATTAAAATTTACCGTACATATTTTAAATGGATAAAGTAGATAATAGAGTAGAAAATAGCATGGAGTAAAACAGAGTTCCCTCCCCTCTCCCAACCACAGACAACGATGATGCCCAACGTGTTGCTTTTATCATAAAAATTATTCACTCCGGTGGGCTTTGTTGTTGTTGTTATTCGTTGTCCTTCATTGTTGTGGGTTGCTGCGATGACGCCAAACTATTATTAAAGTCACTAAATTCTATGAAATAAGAACCTGAACGTGTTAATGTGGGGCAGCAGCGAAGATAGCAACAGTAATAAACGGAGAACAGAATTCTGAGCTCTGAGCTTCCTTTCGCTCTCTTAACAGCTGAGCAAAATTTATGATAATCAGCGTAAATTTCAACTCATCTCGCAGAACCGTAATTTTTTTTTATTTGCCAGAAAACTTTTAATACTCTACAAATTAAATTTTAATTTTTATATTCGGTTTGATTAACGGGTTTCTTTCTCGTGCAGGCCAAGGAAATGTGGGCTCAACTATCAGCCGAACAAAAGAAAACCTACGGCGAAGATTACTACGAGGCGGCGATGACATCCGTTGATAAGTATTCCAAGGAGGTAAATAAATGGAAAGAATTTTGCATTTTAATTGGATTCTTTTTTAATTGAATTGATAGAAAGAATTGAAATCCCTCCTTTTTTTCTTCTTTTTTTCGTTTTTAGTCCGCCGACATTCAGCCCACGTTGCGTGTGCTCATCGACGCTGTCACTCGCACCTTCCCGATGGCCCGCTACACCCCGGTCACCGGCAAGGAGAAGGTGCAGATTTTCATGGCCGAACATTTGGCTCCGTCCCTGTACGAACTCATCTACGCCACGCCCAAGCAGTAAGAAAAAAGAATCGAGACGGAGAACAGCTTCAACTCTTCTGCTTTTTCGTCATCATCGAACGCTGAAAAAATCGTCACCCAATCGTGACAAGCATTTAATTGAGAGGGCAAAAAAAACCATGTATTATTTTATTTTTAGTTGTTTAGTTTAGATTTTTACTCATGTATTTTTTACAGTTTTAAAATTTATCTTGCTTTGTTTTTCTCTTTTTTTTTGTCTTCTTTAACAAATGCATTTAATTTTAATGTGCTTTCTCTGTAAAAAGAAACTTTTCACTACTTAACTGTAAACTTTTGTCGTGCCTTTTATGCCGCTACGTTGCAAGGAGTTGTACAGCAAATACATGTATTTATATATACGTCTTTATTTATATGTAGAAGTGTGTTTAGATGTGTTAAATAAATCAAAGATTTGCTTTGACGTTGATCGTGTTCATTCATGTTCATAGACTTTGTAGGCTCCTCTGTGTTCCTCTATGAAAACAACAAAAATGCAAGCGAGTTCAATGGAGAACCTGTCAGAAAAAAAGTCCTATTTAACTCCTTGTAATTCGTTGTTCATTAAATCTTTTTACAACAAAAACTCGTTGTTAAATGATAATTTTTTTTGTAGTGATTTATTAGAATTTTTTAATATCTATTTTGTCAACATTTAAGCATGTCTCATTATTCATTTACACTATAAATTCTGTTCAATTTAAATGAAATTAATAAAGTTAAAAATAAAATACAAAAACAGATGGTTTTATTTTCACAAAGTTAACACCAACAAAAAGAGTTATAATAAAAAATACCGTAAAAAATATCTTAAAAAAACCGTACAAAAACCATAAGAAAAATAAGTCAATTAAATATGTTTTTCGAGAAATTAAACGAAGAACATTTTTTTTTTGGCGTTTCCTTTTTATACATAATTTTTTATTCACTTTTTTGATTTCGCTTTTTTTTATTCGTTTTTTTTTTATTCCCTTTCAACTTCGCGCTTCGAATTTCTACAATAAACACTGGAAAGCTAACCGAAGTTGAGCGCAATAAAAATGCCAAAAAAAACGAAAAACACCCAAAAAAAGGCAAACAAAAATATACAGCAATCTTACATTCCGTTTTAAGTACTGAGCCACAAAAAAAGTAGACGGTTGCAAGAAACAAAAAACAGTTGCTGATGCATTATTAATGCAGTTCGAAAGATCGAATTTTAAGCTCAGTGACCCATGAATAGTGAGTGATAAAATTTATCTATAGACATAAAACTATAAAAGAGCTCAGCATTTTTTTTTTTTTTTTTTGTGATTTTTAAGAATTCTGTTCAAGGTTTTGTTGAAATAGAAATGAAAATGAAAGAATAATTAATGTACACAAAAGAAAATGCACACAACAACAACAATAATAATAACTATGACTATATAACAAGAACAACAACAATAACTATGACTATAAAATAACAACAACAACAACTAGTTGACCATCAATAATAACCACAACATCCAGAACCACAACAACAACTGCAACGATGTCCATAAACTCGAGTTGTTGTTGTTGTTGTTGTTCATCCTCCTCAAAAATGTGAGAAAAATATTCTTGACATTTTATTTGCATTAATATTTGATATCTTTTTCTGGTCACCTCATCATTAAAAAGCAACAAGAAAAAACCAAAAAAAAAACAGCACTCTTCAAGGTATCTGCAGGTAAATTTTTTTATTTTATTCAATTTTTATTTTATGGGGTTTCATTGGGTTTGGTTTAGAAGCGGAGCTCTTTTATATATCGACTACTCGATCTGTTAGTTTTGCAGTTTGTTTGTTTTTGTGATGGAAAAATAACATGATGAAGATGATGAATGAAGGAGAGGGAGAGAGCGAGAGAGAGTGTGAGAAAGAGAGAGAGAGAAAGAGAGAGAGGGGGAAGTGAGACAGAGCAAGAAAGAGAGAAACTTTAATCACGATAAAAGTTTTCTGGTTTTCAGCATCTGGTTTTCTCTGGTTTTCAGCATCTAATCTTTTTCATGAATATGATTAAATGTCAACGAATGATATCAATGATAAACATTTGACTATAATATTAATATTTTCTTTAAAAAATATCTAAAGAATAAAATTCAATATTTTTAAATTTTCTTTGTTTACCTTAGTATTTATTTAGAGTCTAAATTTTAGACAGAATATTAATAAAATATAATAGGCTCTAATTTAAGTGGTGGTTACTTAGTTCGATGATTATTCAAGGCTTTTTTCTTTATCCGTTTAAATAAACTATACAACTTAAAAACTAGACAAAAGCGAATATAAAAGAATTTCTCAATACAAGCTGAATGTAAGCTTTAGCTGATTATTATAAAGAAGAAGAAGAGGAAAATTCAAATAAAAAGAAGAAAGAGAAGCATTAGTAGAGCAACATTAAATCAAGAGAAGATAATAAAATTTTCTTGCATCAAAGAAAAACCTACAAAGAAAATTTCTCCCAAAAAAAATAGGAAATCCTTATAACAGGATAACAAATGTTAAGAAGAAAAAGAAAAATCAGAAGAGAAAAAGAAGAAAAAAACAAAAGAAGAAAAAGAAAAATAAGAAATATAAAGAAAATAAAAAAGGAAAGAAAAATAAAAAAGATAAATCGAATAAAAAGAAAGGCAAAGAAACAGGAAAATTTGAATAAAATATAAAATAAGTAATAAATGAAAAATAAATAGAAAATTAATATACATAAAATGAAAATGAAATAAAAATATGAATAAAAATAGAAACAACAACAACGAAAACGACAACAAAATTCCACACAAATAAAATACTCAACGCACATTAAAATGAGATTTAAATTCATTTTTAAAATATACCATAAAAAAAGTAAAAAAAGAAGGATGAAAGCATAAAATAAGGACCACGGAAGAAAGACGGAAGAACCAATAATAAATCCGCTTAACAAAACCCAAGAAACTTGTAATCCATCCGACTCAAAGTACTAAAAATGGAAAAAAATATCGAAAAAGGGAAAAGTTTAAAGAAGGGAAAAATATAAAATAAGACAGGATATTTAAAAGATTTCGATTTTTTAAAAAGGAACAACAATGAAGGAGGCCGGAAAGGAAGTGGGTTGGGCAGACACAAACACATAAAATATCTTAATGCAAATAAACAGAAAATAAATATGTAAAAAGAAATAAAATAAATAGAATACTTTTCTAAACTTGGTTTATTTTTTTATAGTTTTCTATTTTTTTTAAATTCCTCTATTAATTATCATCGTTTAATAAAACAAAACTTTTGTTAACACAAACAAAAACAGTAAAAACAACAACTAAGCAATCAATAATAATACAACAATAATTTGCAACAATTTTGAAGAGCATCAACGATATTATTAACAACAACCACAAGGAATTGTTAATATCCTTACAAATCCCTACAACAACAACAGCCTCAACTGATTTATTATTACTCTTTATTACTTTTAAGTAACGAAGATATGAAAGAAAGCAATATAAAATGATTTTCTCTACGAAAATGAAAAACACAAAATACATCATCGATGACCCTGAAACGAATATTGTTACGAATATCGTAAGGAAAGCTCACATCCTTTTCTACCCCCGATCTATCCTGGCTATCTTCTAAAATTTCTGAATTCCCGAAAGGGTCTGAAGTGCATCGAGAAGTCTAAGGACCGCCGAGAATGTCTTGACGATTAACGATATATGAAAGTGCACTCTCCCAAGAGATAAGTCTCAGGTTCTCAAAAGAACTAATAAATCACATCACACGAATAGATTGTGCAAAAATCCTTGATGAATATTAACCCACCCTCAATAACCCTTAATAGGGTATCATTGGTACCCTCAAATGGGAACGTACCCTACAACAAACATTCTCCGAGTGCATTTTCGACAAAATTCCTATGAAAAATGTCATTCTATCTTCAAATTTAAATTCATCCAACCTTCAAAGACAACTCTCGATGGATTTCCAGAGAATCAGACCATCAACATAGACAGATGACTCTATACCAGGAAAACCGTCCTATGAACCGTCTTATAACCGTTCTGAGATGATTTCTCGGAAGTGTGCAGTTCGAAAATGAATCTTTATGGTGTGCAGAGAATTCTATATTCGAATTCTTAACTGCAATTCTTATAATTTTAACACTTTTCTTTACCATAAAACGAAAACAAAAACTATATATTTCAACGATGGGAAACACGATTTCAATATTCTTTTTGGAATCTAAAATATATCTTAACTTGGATCTGTTCATGTTTCTACGTGTTTTAATGATGTCTAGCAAGTGCTATTTAAATTGTTTAATTTATCTTAATAGTTTGTTTTCATTATAATACACTTTAAATGGAAGTTCGTTTAAAGGGCAACAAACACAAACGCATGGTTTTCAAATATTAATCGAAAGTGTTGTTGTTGCTATTTACTGCTGTTGTTTAATATTTACACTTCCATTAGAATGCATGATGATGCCACAAGCCATGTTTTTGTTATTTAATATTTAATAACTTCAAAATACACAAAAAGCAAAACGAAGCATTTCATTGTTTTTATTATTTATTTATTTGTAATTAATGAAATAGTTGTCTAAATACTACAAAGTAAAAGACAAATAACTTTGTTGTTGTTGTTTTAGTTTTTGTTTTATTATTTTTGATATTTAATTAAATATTGATAATGTGTGTGGTTGTAATAATAAATAACTTATAATTACTACTGAATGTGCTTTATATTTAATAATCATTTAACATTCCTTTTCTGATATAGAAATCGATGAAAAACATTTGAAAAGTCTTTTTAAATTAAATACGAATATTAGAGAAGAATTTAGAATAATAATACAATTACTAATAATAATTTACTATAACATTTTACTATAACACTGCTGAATCACTTTTTTGATCAGCTTCTTATATGAAATCCTTTCATCAATCAAATCATTTTATCGCTATTTTTCTTTCCTAACAAAATACTTACCACGCTTATAAAAGCCACAAAACCCCGACCTTCTCCGATTCCCGTTAAATTCTTTTCCCAGAAAAAAGAAACAAAATTAATTTGTTTGTTTGTTTGCTTTTATATTTTTTCTAAACATGATCATTTTTATTATTATAATCGTCCTTATTTTATCTTAAATGTTATTACAATTTTTTTTTTTTTTCTAATAATGCATTCATTTCATGACATTGCATTTTTCTGTGCGGAGGAAGTGGGGGAAATAAGTGAAAAAAGGGGCGTGTTATTGATATTTAAATACTACATTTATCTAAATGTATGTGTACAAGTATATACGATGTATAATTATTTTTAAATTATTATTATATTATAAATTATTATTTAAATTTTATTATTAAAATTTTATTATTCAAACATTAATCATGAATCATTTGCATTCTATTTACGTAAGTATTAAAAATTCGTACGTGTGAATGGATGTTTGCTTATATTGTATAGAGTAATTGTATGGATACCTAGTAGAGAGCTGCACAAGATGTCTTGAAACGCACATCAAGCCACAACAAAAATTTCAAGCCTTGCACTGCTTGCTTATTTTGCTTTCGAATCAAGACATTGACTGCCGAAAGCGTGCTGATAGCAAAGCACAACAAGGCAATAGTATTCATTGCCATTCGTTGCTTTTTTGAATGAAAAGGCAATGCATAGCAATGCATAACAATTGCTATGACAACTGATGACGCATGGCAATATAAAGCAACGAATGGTGCTAAACTCAAACGAAGACTCATGCAAAAGAATGAGATAGCTTCATATAACTGCGCATCGTTGCCGACATCATAGCAGTATTGCTATTTTCGATGTCTTGTTGCCTTCCTAAAGGCACTATTGCCTTTTCTTACAATTCAAGCCTTTCATTGCCTTCACAGAAAAGCAACGCAACACAATGTCTTGTGCGAAGCAGGTAGACGGCAAGGCAGTCACGGCTTGTTCGGGTAGTTGCTTTGAAGTGTTCGTGTCAAATCGTTCATTTGTGCACGACAGTGCACAGCAAGGCAATACTGTGGCATGGTGCCTATAGCAATTCAAGACATCTTGTGCAGCTCTCTAATACCTACAGGATATATAGGTATTTTTAAAAAATTAGTTGACATAAATTACACTTAAAAACCCTTAAATGACACATAAATTTTTTTTACATATGCTTTGACTTACTTACTTAATTTACTTAATTTTAAAAATATGAGGAAAGAATTTTTTTTATTTTAATAATTGTAATCATTAATTTATTTTAATTTAAATAATTAATATATTATTATATATTTAATCGATTCTTCGTTGTTGTTGTTTTTCGATCTTGTTTTTTCTGTCTGGCGGTCACTACTTCGTAGTTCTCTTAGTAATTTCTGGACTTGTCCAAGAACCTCTGTATTTAATTATCTATCAAAATCATGACCTCTTTATTTACATAAACCCTTTTTCTTTTCTTTATACTCAAATATAAAAGTTCAAAGTTTTCTTTAAGGTTTAAAAATAATTTTTGTCAAGGAAAATAAAAATATACGATAATAAGAATGAAATTAAATAAAAATTAAATTTAATTAAATTTACATTAAATTAAAATCAAATAAAATTAATATAAATATACTAAATATAAAACATTTAAATATATAATAGAAAAATAAAACTCAACCTTGATTAAATTCATTTAAGTTCGTCGTCGTATGCATCTGATGAGGAATTTAAATAGAACCGAGTAATACAGACAAGTATAAGTTAATGCATCAGCCCACACCATCCCGGAAACAGTCAAGGATAGTAGCCCCCATATGCGCAATTCGAAAGGTGACCAACCACTGACTCAGCACCATCACCAAGTAAGAGACGCGGCGGGAGGAAAGTGAAGCAGCGTAAGGAAACTAGCCGGTATCGTAAAATATTATTGTTTTGTAGTTTTCTTTGCCATTTGTCTTATATAACTGATCATTAAGAAATAAAGTGGAAATCCCATCCCACACGCAGTCGCCAACTAGATGATCTTGCAGAATCTAATTTGCCGCAACAAAAAGGAAGACACGACGCCACTAAGTTGAGCGGCTGACGCAGCGGCTCACAAGCTATTGACGACCTGAAGGTCAATCAAAGCACGACACAGCTCGCTATAAATGAAATATGATTTTTTTCCATTTCATTTCATTTATTTTATTCATTTATAAGTATAATAAGAATAAATTCTTTTGAAGTACACTGATTCAAGGTTAAATAAATGAAGGTTGAATTTAAGACTAACCTAATTTTAAGTAAGAAACAGAAGGAGAAAATTAAAAAGAAGAATAAGAAAACCCTAGATAGCTAAAAGCAGGAAAGAGAAAAGTGTTTGAGTCAGTCGTCTAAAGGTACTCCCTCAAGCATGGCAAGGAGTTCCAGAGGCGTATCGCGTTGATGAGGAACAGGCGCAATGATATCAGCGACTCACAGCGATAGACAAAAATGTAATTAGCCATGGCGACGGTGTAGAATTTCGGTCATATAAGTAAGCATTAGATAAGATATACACATGGTGCGAACTGCGTTCGCATCATTAGCTGATAAGATATGCACATGGTGCGAACTGCATTCGTCCCATGTTTAGGTACGTTAAGAATCTTATAAATAAAGGCACTCTTGGAAACAGGAGTTAGTTGAACAGCAGAACTAGAATGAAGTATTTATTCCTTGAGTGTTTATTTCTTCACCTTTCTAAAGATTGAAATAATAAATAATTGTACTGAAAACCGTGCAGAAAAGCGATTTTTTTTAAGTAAAAAAGATTACTTCTCATTTGCTGAATCACATACTGTAAGTATGTAGTGTATTTTATTTGTGTTCTCTCAGTTCACTTGACTTGAATTGAATTTATGTAAAAAACATGATGAGCAGCAGCAGCAGGTTCCAAAGATGTCAACAACAACATCATATTAAACAATTTTAATTAAATGATACACAATATGATAAATATTCACCCACACGGTGCACAAACTACATCTACCACCAGTTCCAAACTACATAGTAACAACAATCATTATTTTGCCAGAAGAGAGACCGCGCCAGGGCAGTACGGCACTATGACATGCCGAGCGCCCTGCACCTCGCCAAAAACTAAGGCCCCGACCCCCAGAAGCCAGGTAAGGTGTTTAGATTATATATCACTGAAACGACAACGGGTAGCAAATATTTGATCGACGGCACATAGACGGCAAGGTCGAACCGCAAGACCAGCATATACGCCAATTTTTCAGCTTCTCAGAGGGAACCGCGTTATTATCAACGTAGCAAACCGCGATCTGGAGAAACCGCAGGTTCATTTCCTATGACACACGGTGACGAGCGACGGTATCCCGGCACATCAATCCAAAGGCAATTAAGTTCCTGGGGATGCTCAACTTTTGCAGACGTTTCATCCACACGCCAGTCAACCAGATGATCTTCCAGAATCTAATTTGCGGCATCAAAAAGGAGGACACGAAATAGACATTCGTGTATAATGACGTCCTCTGCGTAGCATCGAAAGAGGTCGAACCGCAAGACCAGCATATACGCCAATTCTTCAGCTTCTCAGAGAAAACAGCGTCATTATCAACATAGCAAAACGGGATCTGGAGAAACCGCAGGTTCATTTCCTATGACACACGGTGACGAGCGACGGTATCCCGGCACATCAATCCAAAGGCAATCAAGTTCCATCGAAGAGGAAGCAATCAAGCATCGAAAGAGGTCGAACCGCAAGACCAGCATATACGGCAATTTTTCAGCTTCTCAGAGAAAACAGCGTCATTATCAACATAGCAAAACGCGATCTGGAGAAACCGCAGGTTCATTTCCTATGACACACGGTGACGAGCGATGGTATCCCGGCACATCAATCCAAAGGCAATCAAGTTCCTGGGGATGCTCAACTTTTGCAGACGTTTCATCCACACGCCAGTCAAGCAGATGATCTTCCAGAATCTAATTTGCGGCATCAAAAAGGAGGACACGACGCACAGTGTAACGCGTGCGGCCAAAAGTACAAAAAACCAAAGTGGTATTTCCATAAAAATGTATATGCAATTTAAAAGGTAATATATTAACTAAGTAAAATCTAAAAAAAAAAACAATTGTAAACTTTGCAAAGTTAGTTATGACATCATTTCAAAGTCTTACTCATTTCATTTCTTACTGTAGCAGTATTTTCTAAGTTTTGCGTTTTTGTACTTTCGCTTTAAAGTGACCTTAATTTGTCAGTTTTGGTCTAGGATGGGAAAAATTTTATTTGGTTGGAATTCTCTTGCATATGTTAAGTGCTGTTATGTGAAAGTGTGTTTAAAAGTGTGTGCATTTAAACACATTTAAAAAAACAAGAAGCATCCAAAAGCACTTCTGGTATTACATGCCAGTCACAGTCCACAAAATACTTCATCATGGCTGCGAAGCAATTCAGAATTTTGATTTACCAATTGGAAACCTATCCGAAGAAGCTTTGGAAGCTAAACATAAAGACATTTGGAAACAAAGGCTAAATCACACACGAAACACATCACGAGAAGCTAAAAACCGTGATCTTTTAATTTCACTTTCAATATGTTACATATATGTAATAATAAATGTAAGAAGCTTGCATACCAAATTTCGTTGTCCTACGATCGTTTTTTCTATTTCTGGCCACGTATTGTATGGCGACGTTATACTGTGTGACGCCACTAAGCTGAGTGGCCGACGCAGCGGAGTTGCGTTAGCGCCAGCATGTGAGCGTCAACCAGCGCTAGCGGTTTGATGATCAAGGCAAATTGTTCGGCCGTCTGCTCCATAAGCTTCTGGATTTCTTGGTCATATTGGGAAGCATTTTGTGCACGTGCATACCGGAAAGCATCACACCAACAACAGAACCAACACTGGAGTACGTCCCAAAAACAGAAGGAACGGGTCCTAAACCAATATCCATAGAAGAATATAGGCAGAGGAACAAACAAACCAAGAGAAAAGAAGAACCGCAGCCAAAAAGAAAAACCAGGACAAAATAATGTGTACGCGATAGGAAGGAAGTCGCAGAATTTCATAGATTGGAAACCTTAACCAAGGACACGCAGCAAAAGCAATTATTTTTAAATAAGATAAAAATATTAAAGATCAATTCAGAGAATGCAAAGATCTCTAAAATAAATAAATAAAAAAAAAAGAATAAAATAAAATTTGTCAAGAATTTGAATAGTTTACAATTCCCAAATACTGCTTCATATGCGAGGCAAGAATCAGCGACCAAAAATTAGAAGAACATATGTATAAGAAACATGATTGAATATTAGCACACGCAGAAAGCACACAACCACACGCACACCAAACACTTTAGTGCATAAAAAAGAAGACTTCCATAATCAGTACTATGTGCTAAATAGAAAGTAAGGTGAACAACGATCATTATATTTTTTCTAAATAGTGTTCGCAAAAAAAAAAAAAACAAATCATTTATGCCTCCTAAACGACATGCGATTGGTCGATGTACACCTCAAGCGCGAAAGAAAAGGGCATTACGTAATTTGGAAACATTAGAGCATCGGGCGGGAAGTAAGAATGGAATCCGATCGGATTCACACTATTCGATCAAGACAAATGCTCCCTTCTGAATTGAAACTTAGTGCATTCCGATACAATCCTTTTTATAATTATCCTTCATTCAAGTGTGACAATTGGCCAAATGGATAAATAATGCTTTGTTAACTTTTGTGTTTAACTTTAAGCAACTCACAACAATTAGTTTTTCAATTAATTACAATTACAATTAGAATTATAATATCACGCAATAAATCTACAATATTTCAAACAAACGTGCATGTTACAATTGGCATATTGTAGTGCATTAAAATTTAAAAATGAAACATCAGGAATTTGCTGCGCCGTTGGAAAAGTAAAATTGCAAGAATTACAAGCACCACCCGAACCACTATTAACGTTGCTTCAGGGAACACAAGCCAATCGAAACATTTCTTGGCAAACATATTATACATAAGTACGAATTGTACTGTTTCCAAATGAAATCATTCGGTGCAACAAATATTGTCCTCGAAAATTACATACCCACGTTTAAAGTGAATTTCACAATATGTATTTGATTTTACATATTAATATAATTATTATTAATATATTTTCCATAGCGAAGCAGAGTACTGGAAAAGTGCCCGCGAAGAGGAGTTAATTCTAAAGGTGGAGCGAAAGAAAACTTACATACAAGTAATGAGGGACCTCGCAGTTCAAATGGCAAACTTCAACAAACTTGAGGCGTATGGTTTGATACGCGATTTCCAGAAAGCTATTGGCGACCTCAAGGTCAATCAAAGCACGACACAGCTCGCTATAAATGAAATATGATTTTTTTCCATTTCATTTCATTTATTTTATTCATTTATAAGTATAATAAGAATAAATTCTTTTGAAGTACACTGATTCAAGGTTAAATAAATGAAGGTTAAATTTAAGACTAACCTAATTTTAAGTAAGAAACCGAAGAAGAAAATTAAAAAGAAGAATAAGAAAAACCTAGATAGCTAAAAGCAGGAAAGAGAAAAGTGTTTGAGTCAGTCGTCTAAAGGTACACCCTCAAGCATCTTGGCAATGAGTTCCAGAGGCGTATCGCGTTGATGAGGACAATGACAACGACAGGCGCAATGATATCAGCGACTCACATCACATCTGCGTAGAATCAAGGTTCGACTACGTTGTTACGACTTTTTGTTATAAAACTCTCGAATACAAATGTCTGTGTTGTGACTTTTTGATTTTCTTTTTGGTGCGTCAACCAAGCCAAAGTAACAATAAGAAGAGATTCTAAGAGGGAGTCGAGAAACGTACATATAGCGATGAAGTCGCATCAACCAGATTAAATAAAATACAATAGAGTACACTACGAGGCATTTTTAATTCCCAAGGGGATATCTTAATTCCCCAGAAGGACTACACAACAACAGGACTAAAAGACGTTTTAGCAGAATTCCGAAAGAGCGTCGCCACGCCAAGGACGCCATCTTGACTACGTAGACCAGTTTACCACGAACGTACGGCACATTCCTGGTAAATCTAATAGAATAGCTGACACTATGTCATGGGTCCGACGAGTCTACCTAGCAACCTCACCGACTACAATGAACTAGCTGAAACACGGACGAGAGATCACGAGATGCAGAAGCTTATAGACCCTCGGGACCGTCGTCCCTTATCATAAGGAAGCTAACCTTACCTAACGGCAATAAAATCCTTGATTCTCATTTGATATGTCAGACTGATGAGACGTGTTTTTTGGGCTTGTGCAATAGTAGTTGGTAAAAATTTTTTGCTCCTATCTAGCCTACAACCACTACATGGTGTCGATATTTGGAGAACCGCAGAATAAAACAACTCATCAGGGAACCCGATTCAAATTACGTGTATTTAAAGAACTTACTAAAACTCTGGTACAAGTCGAATACGAACTACAGCTTATCACCCACAAGCTAATGGTTCAATCGAGAGATTTTGTCGACAGCTTAAAGATGCCACGATGACAAACCAAATTAGGTTTTAAAACTTACATAATCAGTGACATCAAGGTTACGCCAGCACACTTATTATACGGCAAAGTCTACGATTACGCGCTGAAATAGTAGAAACGCAACCTATACAATCTATTTCAAATTCCAGATACGACCAGATACAAAACGGATACGTAAACAAACAAACTTTCTCGTTCCGAAAGAATTGAAATAAAATATGTCTTTATGAGAGAGGAGGTAAATCGAGGAAGCCTAAACCAACCTTATAAAGGTTCATTTCAAGTTGTCGATGGGGGAGAAAAAACATTCTCGATTACAGTAAACGACGAAACAAAAGTTATTTCAATCGACAGGCTTAAGCATGCATTTAGTACGAACCTCCCGAAAATCCAAATCTCGCCTGCTAGATCAAAAGTAATCTTGTTATTACCATTATTGCACCTTTGAAGGCAAGCTAGGAAATGACAACTAAAATAGACGCTTATGAAAAAATAGGAATAAAAATAAATACGAAAAATATACATATGAAAAAATGAAAAGGAAAAAAATTTAAATAAATTCCAAAAATACTAAAAGTATTAATTAATATCAAAATTAATCTTAAAATGATTTAATTAAGTAATGAAAAAATATTTAAAATTAAGTAAATTAATATAAATCAAAGAAACATTGAAAAAAAAAATTACGAAAATTATTTTTCAATTAAATATTGAATTTAATTCAAAATTTAATAATTTAATTTTAACTAAATATTTAAATTCAAAAGATTATATTTTAGAGATACTTTAATTAATACATTTGATATTTTTAAAATATTTTCCTTGCAAAGATTTTAACTATTTTTTTAAAGCGAATAATTCTAAAAATTTTATTTCCTAAATAAATTTTCTTTCTTTAATAATATTAATCAGTCATAATTTAAATCTACTTGTTTTCTCAATAAATAAATTTAACCACTTTAATTAATACAATTTGTTAAATTTATTTTCTATCTCAACCAACTCTTTTCGAACTCATCTATTTTTAAACTAAACTTAAAAAAATTTATTTTTAATTGTTTATCATCAAAATATTTAAATCAATTGGAATTAAAAGTATTTTTAAAAAACTTCTACAAACATTGAAAATTTGTTTTGTTTTCCCAATTTTTTAAACTATAACACCCTGTATTGTTGTTCTAAAAAGCTTTTTTCTGAGTATTTAAAAGATCTGAATTCTCTGCTCTCCGTCAATAATTTAATTTAACTATTTGTTTCTTCAACTTGTATTTAATTGTTGTTTATTTTGTTATTTACGTCACTTTATTCTTTTTCGTTCGTTATTCGCACATTTGGTCTCTTATTATTCCTATTTTTTCATATTGTTATGTATTTTTTAATCTAAAACAATGATTATGATCGTCAGCAATAAGCTACACACACGTTTTACGTTAACTCTTCTGTTTCCATTCTGCTGCTGCGGCTGCTGCGTCGCTATTGCAAGAGCGGCGTCGTTGTTTCTATTGCGACATCGCATTTTTTGCTTGCAATAGCAACGTCGCTGCTGCTTGTTGAAAAACAACAACAATTTCTTATATTATTGTATACGATATACTATAGTAATAAATGGATGTGTATATTTTTTGCATTTTAATTTAATGATTTTTTTATTTATTTATTTATTGACTTTTTTTAATTTATTTAAATTTTCTGAGCTTCCTTTTATGAATACTTTTCCTCATATTTTTGTTTTTACTTCAATATTTCAACGGTTTACATTTTAATATTTTTTAAAGTGTTCTTTAAATTATTATGGAAAAAGTGGCCTATCGCCAGGTTTCTTTTTCAATTATTTAATACAATCTTAATTAATTTTATTTAATTCAAAAAGAAACCAGCCGATGGTGCACCATCCATACTTCTGCTTTTGCTTTGTTGAAATTGTTGCCTTTCTATATTTTTCTGTTTTTGTTTCTATAAACTTGATTGAATGATGATCCTATCATATTTTTATTACTTTTATTATTATTTTTTGTAAAATTTTTTCCATTATCTTTTATTTATTGTGTTTCATATTAGATTTTATTTATATATTTGTATTTTTCATTATTTATTATATTTATGTTTTATGTTTGTAATTATTTATGTTCTACCGACCTTTTTTATTAATTTTTGAAATCGTTTACTTTTCTATGATTTTATTCGTAATTTGAATTTATTTTTAATCGTTTAATTTTTAATTCGTTTTGTTTGATATAATTTTTTTTCATTTTTCTTTTTTATTTGAATATTTTTATTAATTGTTTTTATTATTATTTAAGTTAATTATTTTTATTAATTTAGTTTTTTTTTTTAATTATTATAAAATTGTAATTTGATCAAAATATTTGTGTTTAAATGTTAAAAAATGTTTAAATGTTTCATATTCTTTAAAATTTACTTTTGTTTTTAGCTTAAACATTAAATATATTAATATCTGTTGTTGCTTTAATTAGTTAATTAATTTATACTTAGGTTACGTTACGTTAACATTTACGTTGCATTTCGTCTAACATTAAACAAGTTTTTTTCTGTTTGATTCAAAGTGATTTTTTCCCGGGTTTTCTTTTCGTTTCATCATCTTCTTTATCGTCTTTCTATTTTAAGATTTTTTGTTTGGTTGTAAATTTAAAAGACGTGAGGGATTTAAGAAGGTTCAGGTGAGGGGGTGATGGGGATATGAGAAGGTGAGAAGGTACTTACTTGTTTACTTTTTTTTATAGTTTACCTTAAACGTGATGGAATTGTTGTTGCCTCTGCTGTTGTTTTTGTTGTAATAAAAATACTTATAAACTAGCTACAATGTGTTTGGTGTTGTTGTTGTTGCTGTTGTTACTTTTGTTCTTATTCTTGCTGTTGTGCAACGTGAGGGAATTAAAATTTACCATTTTTGTGGAGAAATACTTGTGAATTACTTCTCTTTCTCTCTATCTTCCTTTTCTCCCAATGATCCTGTCTGTTTTCTTCTCTCTGTCTCTCTCTCTCCTCCTTCTCTGTCCTTTGCATTTCCCCCTTTCCTCTACTCCATCGCCAGACGCTTCTGCTTACAAACTCGTTCCATATTTCAAGTGATGCTTGAGAAGATTGGAAGTCATACATCATTCATGGCTGTTGTGTTCTCAATGTTGTTATTGTTGTTTATAATGTTACTACTCATAGCCACCTCATTAGCCACGGTTGCAGATCGCTCTACAACGGCAACACTTGCTGCTGTTGCCATGATTGTCTCCGCTGCTGTCATCTCAACCACTTCGATTGTCTTAAAACCTGACGCTGAATTCTGCTGAGTTCTGTTGTCGGTACCTGTTGTTGTTGTTGCTGCCATCGTCGATGTTGTCCTTGACGTTGTTGTTCCCGTATTCGGCGTTGGTGTTGCTAGTGCTGAGCTGCTGTCGCCGTAAATATCGCGATTCAGTTCGTATTCAATGTTTTCTGCTTCTTCGGGATAACGTTCGGAACAGAAGATGGCGCCATCTTTGAGCAATTTTAACAAGCTAATTCGGTCCTCGGCGGTTCGTTTTGCAAACATTGGTCTAAAGTTGATTCATGGGATAGATGAGCAAAAGTACAGGAAGAATGAAAGAGAAAGAAAAATTTGAGTTAGTTGCTACTAACAACTTCAAAACATAATCTTAAATTTAAATCTTCAGATGTCAAGAAATAAATTTGTAATATTAAAATAAATCTCATCAAAATTGAATAAAAAACATTTGAACAGAAATTCAGCAGATTCTATGAGGTCTACCCGACCCGTGTTTCATTACAAAAACAATTTGAAGCATGCTCACAAAAACCAAAAATACTGGACTTTCTTTCTAAAAAAGGAAAAATAAATAGAAATCTTCGTCTCCTTTTTCAATCCTTCTTTCTTTTGTGTGCTGTTTTATTTCTTTTCTTTTCTTTCCTTCTTCTATTTCTATTCTAGTTTTCTTCACCAAACAATGCATTTTTCTTCAAATTTCTCTCACAAATAAATAGCAAAGAAAGAAAACTAACAGACAGACAAGCAAACGACGTGATTGAAGATTAAAAGACAACCTCAGTCACTCCTCTCTCGTAAACCCATCCATTGATTCATTTATTCAGCCGATGATATTATTTTTCATTGTATCATTCGTCATTGATTCGATATTGATATACAATATCAGTACAACACGTATCATCAATTTATATGGTATACGTATTATTTTATTAATTTAATTTTTCGTCAATTTATGTTTTTCTGCAACATATCCACCACGTTGCAGTTGATAATAGCAGCCGGAATTAGTGCTATGTTCGGTCTGGCCGAAGTTCAGATAATCTACTATACACCCTCACAATTTCCATGACATACATATAAGTAGAACAACCACGCCCATTTTTTAGAGTGTATGTTAGTCTGAGACGTTTGACTCGGAATAAAATTTCAGCCACAAATTCACTCTACAATCTGAGATATTGAGTTATAAGCACAGATGTATTTACATTCGCTATTGAAAGTAGGTGTGGAACTGAGCCGATTTTGTCTGCCAATTTTCACTACCAAACAATCTATGATGACAGAGAAAATTGCATGAGAATAGCTCTGCTCTGTATTCCTGTAATCGCGATTTCCACACACGGACAGAATGAGAGACTTACGGACAGGACTTACAAACGTACAGATCGACTCAAAGGGTGACCAGGTATTATCATGAATATTTATAATAATTTCCTTTATCTACCTCCTTAAATGTGTTACAAACAAAAGAACAAAGTCAATATATCCTATCCTTCGGGTGTAGGGTATAAAAGAGTTTCGCATACATTGAAGACGAACAAAAATGACGCACTCAAGCGTGAGTCTATAGCAGTGGTTGGGTATCCTACCAACAAAAAATATGTTGGCAAAAAGACGGCGAATACTGCTGCTTCTGAAGATACAAAAACGCACAACCAAGCCAACCAACCAACCAAGCAACCAAATTACACAAGGAAGTACTAAACAGCCAACCAGTATCAACGAGTACATCAACAAAATTCAATTTTAAGTTTTATTCCCAACGTAACGAAGCAAAAAGAATCCATGATGCATGATGTTTAAAACTAAACGTCAGCTAACAGGTAAAATTTTGTGAATTTTGAACATGTAAGAACATTACGATCATATTACAAAGGAAACAAACTGGGGATAGAAGATGGAGGACAGAGGATAGAGTATATTCCTATATATAGGATAGAGACTATAAAATAATGGATGAAGGATAGAAGATAGAGGATAGAGAATAGTGGAAGGTGGATAGAGAACAGAGAATGGAGGATAGAGAACAGAGAATGGAAGATAGAGAATAGAAAATGAAGGATTGTGGATGGAGAACAGAGTATGGAGGATAGAAGAAATGAGGACGGAAGATAAGGGATGGAGGATGAAGATAGTGGAAAACGCAGTATTGAGTTGGAGATTTTTGAATTTTACTGAAATCATTTTTCATGTTCTTCATGAATTTTTAATTAATAAATCATTGAAAGATTTCGTTTCGAAAAAGTTTTAAACATTTTAAAACTCAGTTCGAATCCTTTTAATGATTAACTATGATTAATTAATTAAAAAACATGTTCATTAAATTACTCACTCATAGCTTTACACACAATTTTTTTTTACAAGGTTATTTTACATTCATCCATTTAAGCTTCAGTTAAAAAAAAAACAAGAATCAACCCACTTAAAATTAAATATTAAAACACATGAAACATGAGATTTACATGACAACATTTCATATTCCGTTAATGCTTTCATTTACATGTTAAATGCTATGAGTAGTTAAGAGTATTATTATTAACCTGCCTGAATCCTTGACTTGGTCCATGAAGTCCTTGCCCGTTATGTCGACCAATGAATTCGGATCCATGTTGGATAGTGATTCCAAATCCTGTTCGGTCAAAGCTGAACCATTGCATAAGTTATCCTGCAGCTGATCCACGATTCGGTCGATGCGTTTCGCGTCGGCGGCGGCGTCTGTGGTGTCCGATTGACTGGAGATGGACACGTATTGAGTGGGCTAGAAATGAAAGAAAGAAAGAAAAAAAGATTATTCAATTATTTGCCTGTTACCATGAATTTTATTAAAAGCAACACATTTATTTAATATCCAACAATTTCAATTTTAGTCTTAACCCTAAGCTTGATCATGATATTGACCTAAATATAGGTTTGAATTTCATTGATATTTCTGTCAATATTAAACTGAACCTGAATCAATCCAAACCTATCTATATATTAATATTTTTATACATTTCAGGTCATTTTAAGCATAAAGAGATGCAAGAAAATGATTCTTTTAATTCTCTAAGGACCAGGACCAAATCAGCTGTCAAAGTATAGTGAAAAAAACACTTCCACTCGGCCTAGTTACGCGTCAAAGTCAAAGCAACTTTCGAAAGCTCTTCAAAACAATGCTTCAATGTCAAGAAGCACCAAGCAAATATTCATAAAAATACACAAACTCATTATTATTTATATTTTATGGAAAAATTCAAAGGAAAATATATACTTTAGAGAGCGAAGAGAGAGAGAGAGAGTTAGAGAGGGGGCGATAGACAGACAGAGAGATAAAATAGAACCTTTATTTCTAGAAGTTTTTTGAAGCATCAAGGTGAAAGTTTCAAGTATAGCAATTAATACATTTAAAAGTGAGAAAATGAAGAACAGGAAAAAGAACTAGAGCAAAAAGAAAATTGAGAAGAAGAAAAATGAGAAAAAGAAGAAAAGTGAGAAGCCTAGTTACGTCCTCTCCTCTCCATTCCTCTGCTCATCAAACTGCCTCTAGCTTGTGCTCTTCGTCCTTGATTTTTACACAATCCACCGCTTTTTTTCCCCCACTTCTAATAAGTTCGAGTAATACCCAAATTTTAGGAAGCTGTAAAACAGTATTTTCATTTTTTTTTTGCTCACTTAAGAAATCTACTGTTTTTTAACGTTCTCAAAGTTTCGACACTTTTACTCATCTTTTATGGAATCGAGCAAATAAGCGAACCAACCGACAAGCCCTCGACCAATCCTCCTCTCAGTTTTGTTCTTCTTATTACATCAATAGTACTTTTTTTCTTCCTCTTCCTACTTGTGCCTGCATCAAAATTTTGCTGTTTAAACTTTGCTTTTGCCCTCATTTGCACACAACTGCTCCTTGCATACTTTTAGACAGAATGCATTGCATTACTTGTCCTTTATCCATCTCTTTCACTCTTTTTATCTATCTCTCTCCTTCCCTGTAACAAGCAGATTTTATACAAGTTCCCATACTTTATTGGCAGTTATTCTTTTGGCCTGAAACTACATATTTTTGGTAAAGTTCTCGCTTCTGAAAAGTGAAAGCAAACAAAAGCTATCGAGGGTGGTATATTGGTTTTTTTTTGCTTCAGAATTTTTGGCGTTTATAGAAAGCGTTCCTCATTTCTTATCTCCTTACTTTTAGAACAAGCCGATGAAGAAGAATGAACAGCCGTTTTAGTTAAGTGTCAGATACTTAAAGCTCACAAAATCTCCTTTCAAAAAAGGTCACGCCATTTTCATTTCAATTTTCTTCCGTTACTTTGTGATGCAATTAATTAATGTAATTTATTTAATTTAATTTTTGTTAGTTTCTCTGAGTCTTACGTTTATTTTTACTGTGAACTGACTTTGAATTGGGGAAAAGTTATCAAACTAAAACTATAGTTTTAATATACTCATATGTATAACTTGGCAACATCTGCATAAATCTGATAAAAATTTAGTTCAGAAACTTTACAATTAAAAGTTTACCCGAAAATATCATTACTAGTAGATGATATTATTAAAAATTTACATTGAGAGATATAAAATGAGAGTAACTGAAGAAAGTAACTAATTAATGTGTCCAAATTGTTCATGCATAAGTAACTCTCAGTAAAGTTTTAGAAGTTACACGTTATGTTCGTAGAATAAAACTTACATCCATCCATTGCTCGCCGGGGAAAACTGCAACCAATTCGGTGTTTAATTCTAATGTACGAAAATATTCTTCATCGTCGACTTCTGTTCCATCCGAGTCTAAATGGATCGTCGGTATCGTGCTAAGTTTTTCGAATTTCTCTGCAGCCATTTTGCACAACTCTTCCAAGGAGCCAGCGAAAAGATCCTTTTTGATAGAGCGATGGACATTACAGATCTGCAAAGAAATATATATGTAAATAATAAATTAATGTTAATTTAATAAATTAATGTAATATAACATATACATAATACTAGCTTTATACCGCCTTTGATACAAAGTGATCGTTCTCTGGTTAAATAATTGCACTTTTTATCCATTTTTGTTTCCAAACCATCAAGATTTCATGGAGAACTGTTAAAAAAGTGTCAACGTCTCAAAGTGCACAAGCTATTTTTAGTTCTTTATAAAAGTCTTTTACAATTAAAATTGTTTGGTTAAAAGTACACATAAAATTAAGTCATTGTTTCGAGTCATTCATTCAAAAATAGAAAGCAAAATTAATTTCAATTGTGTGATAATTGAAGAGGGTTCCTAAATTGCTCCTTGGAACGTGTAAGCATAATAATAATAACAAAGAAGCTCAAATCTACTAATTTTCCTTTCCTTTCAGAAGTTTTTACAATAAAAGGCCAAATGTTCCAAAAAGAAAAGCTCAAAGCTAGTCATTGTTTACTGTAATTCCGATTTTTTACTGTTTGTTGGGACGAGTGCACGAATGTAACGGAACTGTAAAGAGAGTAGTGTAAGTGTAAATATAAATCTAGGTTAAGTTGAAGAAATTCAAAAAACAGTTGAAGTTCAAATTGCTTTTGTGTTGGTTTTTGCGTTTTTTTCTTTAACCTGAGCTTTAATTATTTATCCATTGTTTATGGGAGAAATTAATGCATTTAAATTAATGCAATATTTATTAACGAGCTGGTTTTGTTTTAGAGAAGAAAACAAACATTAAAATAATAGAAATCTATTGAAAATTTCCAGAACTGAACACAAAAGCGTTTTCTACTGGTTTTGTGATAACAATAAAGAAGAATAAAAAGAACAAAGAGGAGTGAGGAAGAAAAGGAAGGCCAAAATAAAAGTGTTTTCAATATTCACTAATTTACAAGGTCATTTCAATTAAAAAATGGAATTTCAATTCGTTTGGAAAAAAGGCGAAAGTATTGCGTTCATAATTAAACATGGCCAACGTTATTTTCAGCTTAAATTGCATCCGCTAGATTCACATTGACACGAGTGCCAACAGCAGCAACAAAAACAGTATGCAATAAATATTAAATATTGATGCAATCACATGAGTTTTTTGTGCTTTCTGTGCTCACACAGCTACTAAAAACAACAACAACAAAAAGTATTGAAGGCTGCACCTTCAGAGAGATGTAGAACTCTTTACTTCATAATTAAACTGGGTTAAAAACTCTAAAAAGCGTTCACTCATTCGTTCACTTCACATCAAATCACAGCAGCTGAGCGGCGTAAAAAAAACAGAAGGTCAAATGAGGGGGCTAGAGGGGACGGGGGTGGAAAGGCGGCTGTGAAAATGTCACCATAACTGAACGCTTGGACGGCTGCAGGCGGCAACGCAATTAATCAAGCTGTCAATTGTGCCGGTGAGCTTGCAAATGAGTGCAACAGAAAACATTCACCAAAATAGAGGGAAAAACAAGTTTGAAAAAACGGGACAATATAAGGCTGTAGTGTCGCAGTGACACCCAATTAGATGGCTAAAATTTAGGTGGTGAGAATAGTGATGAGGATCGTGACAGATTGTCATCATCACCTTCGAATTCAACAACCTGCAGTTAGTATCTCCCAATATATCTCTCTCTCTCACACTCGTTCTCCACCTCTCACTGCACCATCTTTCATTCCCTGCATCAACATCATTGAAAATTGTTTCATCAACAAGAATCTACGAAAGACTTCCGTAATCATTAGCAACCGACAACTAACGGTCTGACCTTTTGACCTTGACGCGCTAGCAATTGCACTGTTCATTAGTGTCAAAACAACGAGCAGCAGCAACAAAAAACAACAAAAACCTCATGCGTACGAGTGCGTCTACGAGTCGTGTTCGGATTTCTATGTACATTTAAATTACCTCATTTGTTGTTTTTTTTTTTGCTGAAGGACGTCGCCATTTTAGACCATACGATAGACAGTTTAATTTCCCGCCAAAAACCGTGAAAACTACACTGACGCGAAAATGATTGCAAGATTGCGAATTTAAATTAAATTCGGATTTTAATATCCGTTTTTATACAATAAAAGACAAAACAAAAATTGAGGTTGCTTATATTAAAATTTAATATTTAAATCTTTCTCTTTGCTACTCTTTCTATTGCTCCCTCTGTCTTTCTCTCTCTCTCTCTCTCTCTCTCTCTCTCTCTTTCTCTTTCTCTCTCTCTCTCTCTCTTTCTTTCTCTCTCGCTCTCTTTCTTTCACTAGTGCAGTGTATATCTTTTCACTTCTAGTGTAGTGTATACATGGACTCTGTCAAACCGAGATGTGAATAGCAGCTAAGTGTCAACCCACTCTAACCGAAGTCCCCTCTCCCACTTCACCACCTCCTTTATCTCTACACCACCCTAAAACACCTTCCATTTTTTTTTCAGTACGCTTTCAAGTAGTCTGTCAGACTTTTATTGACATTGAACTTTCGTCGTGTGAGCGCACTTGAAAGCGACGTCGTGTGAAAATGTGTAGAAGAGCAAAAAAAAAAAAATAAAAAATAGGGATAAATAAAGTTCAAGGACGCATGCGTAGCGGTTTATTTATGCATGGATACCTCTTGTGCATATGAAACATATTTTTAATAAAAAAAATACATACTAAGTACTAAAAACGGCAACAACAACAACATCACGAATGAACAATATGAACATAGAAACGATGAACAACAACAGAAAGAAAAGTAAAGAAAAAAAAACAACAAAAACAAAAGGTATATATGGAATATTAACAAAAAGAAGAAAAGCAACAGCAACAACAACCGTAGGCAACACTTTAGCGAAACCAACAACAACGTTAACACCACCAAACAATAACAAAAAAATACTGTAACAACAGCCACAACAACAACAACACAAACAAGAAGAAGTATAAGACGCCGTTAAAAGCAGAATGCAGACTGCAGATTGCAACACAACTCCTTGAAAAATCAACCGCGTGAACGGAAAAACTTGGCAGCACTTAAAGTATGAGTTTCGTTCAATTCATTTCAAAGTCAAAGACAGAAATAATAAGAGAGCAACAAAACATTTAAAGCTTTGATTTTATGAAAAAATCACGTATTCATTGGCATTGTTTTGGATTTCATTGCATTTTACTTACTTGAAAACTTATCTTGCATCTATATTAAAATGTATTGCATACTCTTAAGCGTCAGAGAATTGAAACGGTAGTTTTCAATTCTACACATATACACAATACACATATACTCATCCATACACACATACCTATATCAACAACAAAAGGACGAGGGAATACGATTTTCTGAATGGAAACTTCTTGATGAACAACAAATGATTCATGAGAGTTGTTTGAAAGTTATTGTGATGTGTCTGGCTTTAAGCAATCTATCTATCTGTCCGTCTATCTGAGTGTGTTTGAAGAGTGTGTGAGAAGAGAGAAAAGAGAAATATTCGGATATTCATTAAACCATGGGAGTATATACAAGTACCAATATAATGACATCTTTTCTTTTATTGTCAATTTCAAAAAGTTTTCAATTGTTTTTATGGAATTTTTGAACAGATTCATTATAAAAATAAATACGAGATAAATATAGGATATAGTATATGTATGTATAAATATTTTTATACGATATAAATGTACAATTTTCAATTATAACATTTTTTACTTTGTTCACTCCCTTAGTCTCTCTCTCTCTCTCTTTATCTCTTTTTCTCTCTCTTTCTCTCTCTCTTTATCTCTATCTTTCTCTCTCTCTCTCTCTTTCTCTCTCTCTCTCTCTCTTTCTCTTTCTCTCTCTCTTTCTTTCTCTCTCTCTCTTTCTCGCTCTCTCTCTCTTTCTCTTTCTCTCTCTCTCTCTTTGTTTCTCTCTCGCCCTCTTTCTCTCTCTCGCTCTCTTTCTCTCTCTGTCCCTCCATCATTTTCTATTTGACTATTTCGCCCTCACTGACCCATTTCATCACTTTAATTAATACGCTTTTCATTGATTTTCAATTACAACCTGGCAACATCAGCAGCTTCTTGTGATTGTCCTTGATTACAAGTAGTTTTATAAAACAATTAAAATTAACAAAAGTCGATTACGACATCAAATTTCCTATAACAAGAATATCGTAGTATAGTGAGAGCAAATAGAAGCAGTTAAAGGAAAACAACAACAGCAAAGAAACAACAGCAACATCGAGAAACGGCAATAACTGTTCTAATGATATGTTGATGCAATTTACTTGTAGTTGTTAAAAGTTGATATGCTATTTATTGTTATTGTTGTTGTTGTTGTTGTTTATGTTCTAACATGAACACTCAGCTTCATATGGTTTTATTAACATCAAAACAGATCCAGTTAATGCACAGTGTTATCGGACGGACACATGTTGTTCGTCTATGAATAGCAACACCTCATCTTCGTGGCCGCACCACAAATCTCAGCAACAAAATTTTGCGTTTGGATTCTATTTTGTGCTTAGAAACATATGTTGATAAAAAATGTTGATGCACTGCGACGTAATACCAAGGAATATATCAGAATATACCTTATATGTTGCTGATATCTTTTAATGTATTCTATTATTCTATTCCTCTATTTATATATAGAAGAAAATTTTATATACAATACATACAACAATCACAACAAACAAACCATATGTACAATGATTTTATTTGCATTAGATTGATCACTGATTTAAAAGTCGTCAGAAAATAAATTCGATTCGATTCGATAATTATATTTTTAGTATTATTATTTTTTCATTTCCATACATACGATAATATTTTCCACAAACATATCCCATGGATATGGATATGGTCAATGGTACTGTACCTGTGGTGCTTTCGCGTGTAAAGCGACACTTGTCGTATGTCGGCTACGAGAATTTTGTAATGATGACGACTGTTCCAACATTCCGACGTAACTACATACAATCTTATTCTCTTACTTCAGTACACCTGCTACACCAACCCGGAATTTGTGACGCAAGATACCGTATGCCATTACGTACAGACCACAAAGGCCTGCGTTCAGTTGGTGAATATTTTCAACTATTTGAGTTACTTATTCTGCACCATGAAATTCGGACGTGATACGGTTTCACACGTAATCTTTATGTACTCCTATATGCTTATCTTGGGTTTCGTCTATGTCTTTATCATGTATGTTGTTGGAAGATACTTGTAAGTATTTGCTTGACTTTACCCTTAATAACTTTATTCGGTAATTTTCTGTTATTTTCTACCAAATCATATTTAGCATATATCCAAACATTGTAATGCTGTCCCAACATTGCAACATGTATACGTATAATTTTGGAATTACCGTGGTCATGTGTGTCATAGTCATGCCCAATACTATGTACGTCTTATCTTCCTGTCAAATACACGAAGAAAACGGGGCGATACTGTTCATTGAATTAACAGCGAAAACATTCATTTGCTTTTGTGCTGGAATCGTAACATTCTGCCTGAACCGCCACTGGACAGTGCCACCAAAAGTATTCTTCTTTAACATGGCCATGGCAGGTTTTGGCGAAATCTATCTCATCGAAATTATGTTCTTTAATATGAACAACGATCATGAACCAGTTGGGAAAAGACCCTCGTTTAATATCCACATTCATGGAGTATTTATGTTCTTCATATACCTGATCTATCTCACGCTAATCGTGTTACATTCCAAACCGACTTTACCGGTATCCAATGTTATATCAGAGACTTTATCTGTAACCGAAAGTCTCGCCTCTGATGATTATCAAAAAGAAAATCCGATAGATAACGAAATAGATCCGTGGGATATCTTCTTCCATTCGTGTAATATTTTTAGTAATCAACTCAAATCAAAATTTGTGTTTCTTCTTTTAATGGTATGACCCCGCTATTCCTGTATTTTTATTTCCACTGCCGTCGAAATCAAAAAGTTTGTCTTCTAGGCTCCTGTTTGGTTTGTTCTGTCATTCCTGGTGCCGGTGGTCACAACAACTCGTCCCCTCAACGGATGGTGCAAGTTTCAGACAATCACCAGTTTAATCGCCTTCCCATTTCTTTTCTATTTTCTGTCAAATACCTTTGTGTACTATGCACTTATGATGGTCTGCCTCCTGGCTGCGATAATGACAATGATTGGAACCGATAAGAAACGGATACCACTCAACCATTTGGTAAGTGATGCTCAATTGCTCAAGTCGACAATAACTAAATTATTGTACATACTTTTTGTTTCTACAGTTCTATGGATTGTTTGGCATAGTTGCCGGTTTGACAATCTTCCAAACGCTCGACGCCGAATTCGAAGCTTTAATCTGGCAAATCTTGAGCTTTGTGGCCGATTTGGACTTAGATATGATATTGATAATGGGCACAACAATTGGGCAGGCTCTGTACGGTAAGATTATATTTCAACACACGTCATTAATATTATCGAAATTTGTAACTTGAAGCATATGATGACAATATAACCAAATTGTTTATTTATTATAGTTTCAATCTTTTGCTACGCAATGATACAGGATGGTTATCCTAGCATGGCTTACGGTATGATCATGGGCGTAACTCTGTTCTTCACCTACTCCGCTTTACCGTTGATGTTTTTTAATGGTTGCCCTAGGGATGAGAAAGTAAGTGAATTCATTTTCTGAACCCTCAAATACCAATCTACTGTTCTGTTCTTCCAGACTGCTATTCTATCCGACGTTGAGACCACATACTATTTCGTGGTGATTACGTATTCTGTGTTCTTCCTCGGCGTTATTTTGAGCAATTTTGAATTTCGCATGTGTCATGGCCTCACCATCCTCTACTTAATCGTAACCTACTTCATAATGCTTTGTGATTTTGTGCATCCGTATGGAAATCAACATGCGACGGAAATCTTTAGAGACATCAAGCATGCCGATTGGGCTTGATTGCAAGAATATAACGGCAAAAACTTTTCCAGCATTGATATCAAAATCAACACATTTTCCGGAATAGAGATGTTTATTTTTTGTGTAGTACGTATATTTTATTCAATCATAAAGAAGTTCAGTATTCGTAAATATGAAAATAGAATCAAAATTATAGATGGTAATTATAGAATGCATTTTAATTTTAACCGGTTTTTCAATAATTGATTTTGGATCAATATCCTTACTTCGCTGTAAATTAAAAGTAAGACTAATAAAGAAAATTATGAAAGTAAAAGTATATTGCAAAATTGTTAATATCTTAAAGATTATAAGAGAGAAACTTGTAAAATAAGGAACACAAAAGAGACTGATAGAGGAAAGAGAGGAGGAGGAAGACGAACCGTTGCTGGCATATCTTTACATGGTTATCCTTGGGTTAGAATTAATTTTCAATCAGTAATCGTTGAGGCAGACGTGTAGAAGTGGTTTTGGAAACTTAAGGAGAAAGAATAAAATAAGGAGCAAGAGAAAAAGTAGACAAAGAAGAAGAAGAAATCAATTCACTAACCTTTAAATATAGTGAGACCTCAATGGAGCAGTTTTTGAAGGTTTCATCAGTTTTTATATGAAAAGTCAATTTAATTCTCATTAAATTTTTAAAACATTTAATTTTATACACATTTTCCCTTTTACATCGTTCCTCTCTATTCCACGAGCCTACAAATATGACAGAACAATTACAAACTATTTTACTGTCATAAAACGCATTCATTGACATTAAATTCATCCAGTATTGAAATGTAAAAACCAGCCATTTTGAATATTCACAGTTGCACTGCGGAAGCTATACAAACGGCTTCCGAGTGTTTGACCATCAATCAATAAAGAGGCGCCGCATAAAATTGTTAAAGGAGTTCAAAGGAGGCATCTCCCAGCCCACTTCCCTCACTTCAGCGAACGACCGACTGAACACTCTGACTGGCATACTGATTGACTACCTCGGAGTAGTTGACCGCCTCGCTACCTGATGATTACCTTCTCGAAGGCTCGCTTTACAGCCCTGGATTTCTAATTGGTCTTTTTTCCCTCATCCAAACATGTTGTCCAATTAGTAGCAACGTTTACCCAGCACTGGTCAAGAGGGCGGAAGTGGCACATGGATGTGTTTGTAAAAGCTTTTTAAATGACTTTTTAACGGCATGTTTTTTAAACTCGTTCATTTAAGCTAAACCATTTCATGGAATGATAGTAAATATTATATAAAGCAACGATTAGCTTTAGATTATAAATATTTTTTGTCATTTTCGTATTTTATAATCATTTTATCTTGCTATGTTTTGATTTAAATTAGCTTCGGTACTTCTAAGTCTTTATATTGATCTTTAGCACGATATTGTGTGTGGTTCCCCCATTTTTAACTCTTGTAAATAAGAGTATTTAATATCAAAAAAAAAACCAGAGCGAATTTTATCAATGATATTTTTTTTTACAAGCGAACAATAACTGTAAAATAAGTGAGAGTACGAGTGAGAGTACAGATTTACTCTTTTATTCAGTAAAGTTATTATTCAGTAAAACTTTTGCATTTATTTCCCTAGCTTCCACCTGATTCGGCAACATTTTTTAATCTGCTTCAACTTTAGTAAGCTTTATGAGTGCATCAGCAGCAGCAGCAGCAGCAGCAGCTGCTCTTGTTTGTTAATGCAACTTTAGTGCTTGTCAAAGTTGAACAAATAATAACGAGTAGCGAGTAAAACTGTTTGTGTGCCGATGATGTTTGCGCTCCACTCGTACAATTGTAATGACAAGTTGGTCATCCTGGTTGTTTCGGTCGGTTTATTTGTCAGTTGGTCGGTCTGCTTGTGAGCAGACATGCTGCTCTGTTTGCGTTTCGGTTTATTTGCTGGGTTGTTTGATAATGTGCTCTATCTCTCTCTCTCTCTCAGTTAAACTGTTGATATATATGGCTTTATAGTATTTTTGTTAGTCGATCTGCTTTTCGGCCTTTTTACCAGAAGCTCTCATATTAAAGTCTGTTTGTCTGTCGCTTTCTATCTCTCCGTTTATCTGTTGGCCTAACTGCTTGACGCTTTGTCACTCTGTCCTACAGCTTGAGCCGACTTCCATCGTGAAATTAAGTCATTTTTCTCCTACCATCGGCCGCTGTCACACTTGTCATCACGATGCGTACATCACTCACGGTTGATTGGTTGATTCGTGGCATGTGACAGGGATCAACCAATCAGCATGAGTGTTGGCACGCATCGTGATGACAAGTGTGACATCGGCCATCTTTTTTTTCTTTTGCCCACCTCTTCTAACAAACTTATGACACAGCGACTTGCATTTGACAGCTCGCATGAAAACTCATTCATTTGTATTCATGCAGTTTTTTAAAAATCTAGCATTTTCCAGACCAAATAAATAATAACTAAAATTACAACAAAATCCAACAACATTTTATTCTCATTAAATATTTTTTATGAGCTGCTTGTTGCTGGTTCTACTATTTTTGAGAAACGAAGAGAAGGGAGGAGACACGGAGGAAGGGGAGGAGGGGAAGGAAAATATCCTTGAATCTTTCTTACAGCTGCTCAACTAACTCAAGGATTTTTGTTATTTTTTGTTCGCTTATTACCCTTTCTTTTTACAATTAAAAGCTAAGCGTCTCTACCAAACAAGCAATTAAATGATGTGATTATTTTTGATGATATTCGTTTTTGACTTTGTTGTTGCTGCTTGTTGACGGCCTCCAATTAAAATCGTAATCTTATGAATAAAAAAGAAAAACTAAAATTATCAGGGACTTTCTGCTTGGTATTTGAAATGAAATTTTAAATAAAATATAGTGGAGAAAAATAAAGAAATTTTTAAAAATTTTTAATATGAAAAATATGTAAAATAAAGCCAGTTGAAATACAATTAAAAATATATAAAAACAACGGTTAATAAAAGTTAAAATTAAATAAAAATTCTTTTCCTCGCAA
The DNA here is from genome assembly GCA_949629155.1 of Myopa testacea. NCBI lineage: Eukaryota > Metazoa > Arthropoda > Insecta > Diptera > Conopidae > Myopa > Myopa testacea. Next base: position 1,914,238 of record OX451346.1, on the reverse strand, counting down.
AAAGTTGCTTCTCTGGTTAAACAAAGTTAAGTAGTTTGTGCGGCGTAACCTCAGAACCAACCAACATCAGAGCCAATGATAACAACAACAATCACTAAACCACGACAATAACAACAACTACACGAAGAGCGAAACTTTTAGCACAACCAGAGGCAGAAACGTTCACAACACGTTATACAAACACACACACACACTCTTCAAGGGAGGGGGCGTGGTGGGAGAGGAAATGTAATTACGATAAAAACAACACTCAAAACATTGTTTTATTGAACTTTCGTTTCAAACAAAATAACAAATTAAAATAAAATAATATAATATAGTAATAAAAGTGAAAAAACGTGAAGTAACAATAATATAAATATTATTATTATTATTAATTAAATGAAAATAGTTTTTCGAAGAACTCTGAAGGTGATGCTGAATCCAGAATATTCTCCAATCATTCTCCATCATTTTCTAGACCTGCCACTCCTCCTTTTCTGTGTGCTATTTTTTAATTAATTAATTGTTATCTTTTGGCAAAACATTAGTATTGTTATCTAACTGTTCCTTCCTTATTTTGGAAGTTGAAAAGTTTTTGAAATTTTTTTACCATAGATCCCTTAGAAATTATTTTGTTTTTTTGCTTTTGTGTTTTCTCTTATCTCATTTAGCGAATAAAAGAAGAAAAAAAAATGTTGTTTACTCTTTTGAAACATTTTTTTTTGGTTTTTTGCTTGCGATTTTTTGTTGCGATTTAATTTATTTATTTGGGCTTTTAATGGGGGGGGGGGGGAGGAAGAAACAAGTTTTGTTTTGTTGTATATCATACTTTTTTTTTATTTTTTTATAGTATTTTCTTATTTTTCTCCTACTTGTTTACGTTTAACTTTATCAGGTTTTTTCCTTTCATCATCTTTTGTACCTTTTTAACATTATCTGTTCTTTACTTTACTTCTTAATTTTCGAATATTTTTCTTATATGCTAATAATTTTTCGATTTTTTTTCCAGATGAGAAGAATTTATCAACAAAACTTAAATAATCTGGTACTAAAAAAATTTGTTATCTTTTTTGCTTTAACAGTTAAAACAACAAAATGACGAAACAAACAGATGCTTCTTCCATGCATGTACATCAACCAATCGAGAAAAAATACTGTCTGCCCCCCGTTTTTACACCCTTTCCAACAATCAAACAACCTACTTCTTGATATACATACATATTTGTCTCTCTGCCTGTCTGTCTGTCTGTCTCTCTCTTTCTCACCCTCTCGATTGATTACAAAAGTGTTGTGCACAATTGAGCCAGACACAAACGGTACTTAACAACAACAACGACCAAAAACAACATACATGAGTACTAAAACGATGACAGGGCGGGGGCAAGGGCGGTGTATGAAAGCCAACAAAATATTAATAATAAAACAACAACAATTCTGTTATTGAAACAAGAAGATTTCCTAAAGATTTTACTTTAGTTGAGCATCTAATCGTACGTATTCAAATCTCGATAAATATGATGAATCATCAAAAAGCGAAAATTTCTATAAAAATAATAAATAAAAACAATATACATAATAAATAAAAATATAATAATAATTCTAAACATTAAAATTCCCAAAAAGATCGGAGCAAATACCCCTAATATACATATGTATATATATTGTATTTATACAAAATTAATATCATTCAAAAGCCGCTGCTGGTGTACGATTTTCCCCTCAAAATACCTCATCAAATAGTAAACAAAACTTTTTTTAGTTTGAACAGAGAGTCTCTCTCCCTCTGTTACTCAACAAGGCATGCATTGGATAAAAGGAACAGCAACGAAGAGACAGACTCTATTCATTTTAAAATAAAAAAAATAAACATGGTCACAGTTTAATTCATGGTCAAAACAGAATTTGCACCAAATTCTCCCGTCGTTTTTATACAGTTATCTCAGAAGAGACAGCTCTCAGAAGAAGAGATAACAACAACAAATTTCATAATCGCAACAATAGCACCAATAACAACAACAAATTCACCTCACGGTTTTGGCGCACTGAATCAGTGATGTTAACCATACAGTAATTACTGTATTTTACAGTAATTAGACTGCACATACTGAGGCAAAGTAATTTCGGAAATAATCAAATAATTTGTTTCAAATTCAAGTAATTCTTATTGTTTTTGCCTTTAAATGCAGTAATTTAATCAGAAACATACACATAAAATAATAACAAAAAAATATACATACAAAATTTTAAAATAATAAAAAAACTAAAATAAAGATTTAATAAAAAATTACAAATACAATAAATATAAATAATTAAAAAATAACAACCCTTGAAGATCGAAATTAAACAGATTTTTATTTTATAACATTTGCAATTCAAATTGTATGTTTAAATGATTTTATGTGAAAATATTATTTAGACAAGTGGATAAAAACATTTATGTTGAAATTTTGAATTGTTAATAAATATTGTAATCATACAGTAATTTTTTTTTTTTTTTTAGAACAGCCATTTTTCACTTCGCCTACAGTAAATACGCTACTTTTAGCAACATCCCTGCACTGAATAAACACACCAGACCATCGTATAGTTTACCCACTTTTGGAAGAAAACAAAAACCATTACAAAAAAAAAACTCATTTTTAACATGGAGGAGTGCGCTACTTAAAAAGCGTTTACAAGGAGATGCTGTTATTATTACGTATTTACTACTAACTACCAACAACAACAACCAAAAGTGTATGCAGCAGACGATACGACGCCCAAAAATATAGGCGAGAAAAATTGTAATCAAGTTTTTTTAGTGGACTGTTTTTGTTGTTATCTGAATTTTTTTAGGGCGCGTCTGCTCATGAATTATTATGGTTATGAAAATTGATGCTGGAGGAAGGAAAATTTTACATAAAAACAAAGCTTACTTTGAATGGTTTTCGGTCTCCCATTTTAAGAGCAGTCTTTGTTTTGTTTTCCTATTTAAATTTGATCTAAGTTTCGATTTGATTTTAAACTTTTCCCTTTTTTAGCTTTACACGTGCTTTTTCTCCACTCTCTCTGTCTCTCTCTCTCTCACTGTTTGCTGAAAGACTGACACTTTTTTCTGTCTGAGATGGCCGATAGTTTAAATTGTTCAAAATTATTTCACTAAATTTCTTAACACTTTTCCAAAGTCGTTTATTTGCAAACACTACAAATTTCTTTGGACTTTATTTGTATAGACTCACTCAAAATTGTATATTCTTTTATTTTAATAATTAATTCACTTAAAATACACGAATTATTTGCTTCTTTCTGAACTTTAAATGCTAAAAACCTAAACTTCGAATACTTGTTGTTCGTCCTCTTTATCGTTATCTGAGGTTGGAATCACTAAACACAACCAATACATTCAAAAGCCAAACCTCGAATGACTGCAGATAGTAGAGCGTCAATATTTTTATACTTCTTCTTCTCCCAAGAGTGCAGTGTGACTTTTTCTTCACCTCGCTCACGAAATTGAGAGCACTTTCCAGACTTTTTATCCACGAGAGAGATGCTATTACTTTCACGTTTTCTCTTATAACTCTTGCGATGTTATTTGAATTCTGTTATTAACAATTCTGTTAACACACAGAGTGTGTGTATATGAAAAACGTTCATAGACGCTGTTAAAGCCACCGCCCAACGCCTACCAATGCTAACGCGAAAAAAACGGTAACAACTGAGGTTTAAAATTCATTGCTACCTTTAATAATATTTGTATTTGGTATTTGAATTCATTGATCTAGATTTTGGTTTTTGTGTATATTTCTAGGAACTGCAGAAATGCCATTTGTCAAAATCTATAGGTTAAATCTTCCAAAAAAAATGCACCCAAAAGTTTTCTATGCGGACCTCTACTGAAATCACTGTAATCGACATTTTGTCTGAATCAAATGTCTTCAACTTTTAATTAAGGTGTTTAAAATTGAGCACTATATCCACAAACGAGGGTTGTCTGAAAGTTTAGAGCATTCCTGACCCTTTAAAACTTTGTAAAGTTTTTGCAGTCACCTTGAATTTCGATTCCAGATTTTTATTTAAAACAATTTGAACTGGATATTAAAGTAATTTCGATTTACCGCTGTATCGCCGCAAGAACGCTACCCAAAAAAACCGGAAAAACCATTTTATCCAAACCTTCCCCCTCCCACTCTCCCCTTTAAATAAAAGTGGCGGCGATGGTTGAATTGAATGAATGAAAATATTCCACTCTCTGCATTCTTCTCATGCAGAGCTACAGAATTCCGAAAAAGTATCGTAGAATCTCGTAGTTTCAATAAACAAACAAAAAAAACAACGCTAACAACAACAACAGAATTAGAATGCGATTGCGGTCCAGCGTTAGATGGATGCATCCAAAACCTTCAATGAAATAGCTTTGTTAAGCAGAACAAAACACCTGCCAAAATCAATAAAACTACAAATCACGAAAAACACTGGAGAGTAGGGAAAAATTTTTTGAAAAAAGGGAAAAATAAAACTCTTAAAGCTTCGATTAAAAATTATTTTGGAATTCTTTTTAAACTACAGTTTAAATTGTAAAGATTTTCAGGTTATTTTTATGAACTCAACTTTTTTCAACTCAACAGTTAAAATATTATAAAAATTAAACTTCTCTCAAACTCCTCTTCATCAGATTTTAGTACAGCGTCTTCTAAATCATGGAGAATGGCACGTTTTTATGACTCAGTTTGGCCTCAAGAGGTTCAACTGAAGGGTTAACGACACTGAAGTTCGTTCAACGAACGGTTTCAAATGTTTTTCATTTCGGTTTTACACGTGTTTAGTTTACATTGTGTTGTTGTTGCTGATGTTTCTGTTGAACATCAGAGCTCATGAAAGCCTCTGGAGCTCCGTCCCAGTTGTTAATGTCTCCATTCAGCTGGGGGACAATTTAAAGCACCACCCATAAGAACAGAGACCAAACTAAAGGAACAAATAAGCAGAATCACACTATTATGTGCAGCCAGTCGGTCGGTTATCCTGGAGCAGTTTTTTAGCCGGTTTTTACTTGACGGCACACGGACTTTGTTAGTGTCACGTACATAATGCATGTTTCTAGAATTTTTCGTTATTATTTTTGTTGTCGTTTTATAGCAACTTGACCACAAGGAGTATTTAATAAAGGCATCTGTATGTCTTTATATTTATTATTATTATTATTATTCTTAAGTATAACCACAGAATAAATAGTATACTATACTATTATAATAGTATACTATACTATTATAATAGTATAATTAGTATAGTATACTATACTATTATAATAGTATACTATACTATTTATTCTGTGGTTATACTTAAGAATAATAATAATAATAATAAATATAAAGACATACAGATGCCTTTATTAAATACTCCTTGTGGTCAAGTTGCTATAAAACGACAACAAAAATAATAACGAAAAATTCTAGAAACATGCATTATGTACGTGACACTAACAAAGTCAGTGTGCCGTCAAGTAAAAACCGGCGAAAAAACTGCTCCAGGATAACCGACCGAGTGGCTGCACATAATAGTGTGATTCTGCTTATTTGTTCCTTTAGTTTGGTCTCTGTTCTTATGGGTGGTGCTTTAAATTGTCCCCCAGCTGAATGGAGACATTAACAACTGGGACGGAGCTCCAGAGGCTTTCATGAGCTCTGATGTTCAACAGAAACATGAGCAGCAACAACAACACAATGTAAACTAAACACGTGTAAAACCGAAATGAAAAACATTTGAAACCGTTCGTTGAACGAACTTCAGTGTCGTTAACCCTTCCGTTGAACCTCTTGAGGCCAAACTGAGTCAAAAAAACGTGGTATAACATAAGGAAGTCACAGCGATGGAGTGCATAATTCGCTAAAGAATGTTCACTAAATATTTTTTATAAGATTAGTAGTTTATTACAATAATCGTAAAAATTCTTATAAAAATTCTTCTACATTAAACAAAATTCCTCAGATACCCTTCTAAACGACATTTATAACAAGCCAATATCTCAACTGGTTTTAAAGATATCACTCTTCAAATTATGCAAATGCTTCAAAATTAAATCCCTATAACTCCTAAACTAAATGAGACCGATAATATTTTTTAGCATAGTTAGACTTCGGAGTGTAGAAACTATTACAGGAAAGAAAACCAACTTCGATCTGAACGAATGGCCTTATTATACTCATGCCAAGCGTTTTTTCGGAACTATGAGCAAAGTTATATTCACAATAAACCTTCCTTTGTTACCCAATTAACTTACTTTTTTTAGTATTTTGTCGTTTTCTTAGTAGTAATACTCGCGTATGTTTACACATCTTAAAAAGCCTAGGAATTTTACTGTAATTTTTAAAATTCATTTAAATTTAAATGCAACGATGCTTAAATATATAATACATCAAAATGATGTTATCAAACTTAAATTAACAGTGGATGAAATGAGTGGGCACCCTCCTTATCCATTATATGAAGAATAAATAAGATGCGGGTAGGACAAAAGTTCAGATTACGAACACATCCATGGTATGTGTCAAAGAGATTTCGAATCCTTCGTCTATTCTCTCCTCCCCCCCACCCAACAAAACAGAAATTTCGTTTCAGAAGCTGTTGACATTATCAGTCTCCGGGAAGATTTCAGTAAACACCGTACGTTTTATGATGGAGCACCCACCTCATCACCATCAACGGAGCTGTAATGAATGAGAGACTATTTATAGATGTTCGTATGTATGGTGATGACGATGATTTGTACATATGTATGTATTTACAATATGTCTTCGTATATGTTTGTTTGAAAGTTATATACATCATTTCACCGCAGGTCGCTACAGTTCATTCACTTTACGTCTCATACTTTGCGTAACTTCGAAATGTAGTACATAATGTAACAATTTTGCAGATCTTTCAGAAACTTCTAAACTTTAAAATTTATAAAATAATCCTTTAACTTAACTAATAATTAAGTTACAGTATTCAAAATATGCCGGGAAAAAGCATTCCATAAGCACACATAAATCATCAAATTTTCGCTAGGTTGGCAAAATATGCTAGCAAAAGTCAAGCGGTTCATGCAAGCAAAGCATTTCATAAACGCAGAATGCAAAACCACAAAAAGGAAATATTTGAAGGAAAAACCTAAATTTACATGCATACACACAAACGTACACACATACGTACGGGTATGAGTATTATGTACAAATATAATACGATAAACTGGGTCAAATTAAAGCGCCAGCAGCGCGACGTGTGTTCAACTGAAGGCACGGGATGACTTCTCTCTTCCTCTATCCGGTGAGATGCCTCTGACCCCAACAACAACAAAAACTACAACACCAACACATTCTCGTTCTGCTCGAAATACGTACGTACATTGGCATAAGTAGGACAGATGCCAACAATGATATTATCTTCTACGTAGGTTTGGTTGCTTGCTAGTTGTGACGTCACTACAAGCGTCATCCTTTTTCTGTTGCATCTTGTAATAAGATAGATAGATATGCAGAAAATTAAAGTACCCACATCCTACTATTATTGGGCAGACAAGAAGCTTTTTTTTAGTAGAATCATCTTTAAGAAAAGGAAGAGAAAATACGAGAAATCATAAGAACTTAACTGAAAATCAATTCGAAATAAAATGGATACAATTTGAAACACAACTCAAACTTTTATTAGTTTTTTTTTCTATTGAAAAATTCGCTCTCTCTCTCTCTTTCTTTTACAAAAGGTAAAGGCATCCTTCTTTCTCTAGTCTTTCTTTTCTAGCCTGCACTTAACACTTATTCCCAAATTCTTGGCAGACATTTAAAATTATTTATTTCTTCTGTTACTTCGGTCATTCAACCCCTGTGATTAAAAGTACATATCAAATTCATATATTTAGAATTTACCCACCCAGTTTACAGTCGTCCTCGTTGGTGTTGTTATTATTGTATTGGTTTTCCAATAAGAGGTGTAATTTTGAATAGCTATGGTCCTGTAAGCGTGGTCGTGGTGGCCATTTAACTGATGTTGTTTTTCATTATTAACGCCATACCTTCCTCTTTATTACGAAATAAACATGCGATAATTTATCTCAAAAAATGGCATTTTTCTTTGGATATCAAAATTACACCTCTTATTGGAAAACCCTATAGTTTTACTCTTTTTAAATCACTCTATTAACTATCGAGTAGCTTCAAGTCATTTAAGAGCACATTGTTAGTAAACACACCCTTTTTAAGACTTCTTTTTAAGCGGCTTTAGTTATTTACAGTTACAACATTTTTCAAAATAATAATTAATTTTGGATACAATAATGTACTTATCATCATATTTCTCATAAAATCCTGCACGGATTATGGCGAAAAAATAGCTGTGAAAAGCTAATGACCTCTAGTTTGTTATTTTCCACAAAATTATGTGGGTTAATTACATGTTTTACTTCATTAATGGGGCGGAAAAAGTATTAAGAATATTAAAATCGTGTTTTCTCCAAAAATATGCTTTTTTTGGTAAAATCTTATTTGGCATAAATGAAAGGTATTTAACTCATCTTTCTAACGGTATATATCTATACCGGATACCTTCTATAGTTAAGAAGATATAGGGAAACTAATTTCAAATTTCATAGTGCTATAACTCAGGAACCAGGGGAAGATGACTTTGTGACTTTTCCATCACAAGCAACAATATCGATTCCGGGAAGATCTTTACCTGCTCGAAAAAACATTAATTCAGCATTGGCAAAGATTACCTGGGACCCTGGGGGTGTCCACATATTCACCACATGTAATTATTTACTCATATTGCTTAACATACTCGTTAACAACACTAACATTTTATTGATTGGTATTGTCATTGTGAACGTCCTTATTTAAGAAGAATAAACAAAAACATTATTCAAGAACTTTTTGTTGTGGGAGTCCGTGGAGTTTATATCGTTAATTAACAGTTCACACGCAATGAGAAGAGCACCGAATTTTTCTGCAGCAGAAGTTAAACTGTTGTTGCAAATCCTTGAACCAATGAGAAGTATCGTTGATTGTAAAAACACCGATAAAGTCACCACAGATAGAAAGGAAAAAGCTTGGAAGTTAATAGCGGCTGAATTCAATGCTAAAAGTGTATCCGCTCCTTTTCGGAATGTTTATACTCTTAAGAAGAAAAATGAAAATTTAAAAAAGGTATTGAAACGACAGTTACTTGCAGAATCAAGGGGCCCGCATGATGACAGTGTAAAATATCCAATAAAACTTTCTTCCCGCATATCTGAACACAAAGCCGATAAAGCCGGCCATTATGACCACGACGTTCTTTTACACAACCGTAAGTTGGGATTTACACAATTCTTGTGTATATGAAATCTCTAATCTTTGTATTTTCATAAATAGCTTTACCAGATTTAACTGAAGCTGACAATATATTTAAAGAGGAAACTACAATGCCATGTAAGAATATTTAACTTTGGCTTCATATTAAATATGTATTCAATAATGTTTCTATAATTCCAGCAGCTGCTCCACCATCGGTAGAGAGTACTCTGTTGATTGAGGACCATCGCATCCTGCCAGATGAGGAAGCTACCATGTCCAGGAGCAAGCATGATCTCACCAAATCTCAAGTACTTGTGGAAAACGGAGGAAATTCAAAATTTAGCTGGGCGAACGTAGCATGCAAAAAAGCTAAATGGGCCGAAGAAAAATTAAAAACTGAAATTAATATTCTAAAAAAAGAACATCAACAACGTATGCAATTCATGCAAGAAAAGCACGACATTGAAATGAAGATCTTACGAAATGAACTGGCAAAATCTGAATTGTATTTGGACTCCTCAATATAGAAGCAATATGAATTGAAACTGAATAATACTAAATTACTGATTTATTATTGTGGGAATCGTCGGCGAATTTAATTTGAATTTAGGGTGCTTTTGTATTGTTTTATATTGATTTTTTGTAAGTTTTTATATTGATTTAAAGCGGACCATAAAAGTAGGTTTTACCTTTCAATATACTGCTACTGAATTCTCATCAACCAAACAGCATCATCTGAAATTCTGTCAAATGCATGTCTCCTATATTTAAAATATTATATCAAATAATAATAGTGCAACTCTTATAGCAAAAGTTGTACAGAAAAGGGCATCGACAAGGATCGCTGATGAGGACCAGCAAGTTCCGAAAGTTATCCGATCTGACAGTTAAGTAAAATTTGTTGTAAATAACACTGAGAGGGAAAAATATGGGTGATGTGTTTATTGCGATTATAACACATAATATATTATATTCACATGTTTTCACATGAAAATAATTTAACTGCGACGAAATAAAAATATTTGAATGAATCCTTATCTTGTGGATTTATTTTAATATTCTTCTTTTAATACACTGTAATACTTTTTATAGTACACATATATGTTCATATTGTATATAATTATTTCTTATTTCACATTAAATTTTACATATAATAAATAGTACTGCTGCACAGGCACATATAACTATTAACTGCTACCACGAAGGAAACGTAGTGCAACATTTTGTTTTAGGCTTTGTAATTAATTGCATTACTCACTACTGCTTGAAAAATAATTGCGTAGTCTTCCTTCATGCTACACTCAACATCTACAAATTGTATTTTTAATTTAGAGTTTTGTATATAGTTCAACATTTATAAGACATTAAATTTCTGTTATTAGTTCTGTGTTAAGACACAAATTTTTTTTGAATTCTACAATATCTGCAAAGTAATATTTTACCACATATAATTGAGCTGAGCCTTACTTCTACAAACTTTTAAATTTGACATTTTTAAACCAATTACAATTGTAGGAACAACATAGTTGTTACTATATTTTAAGAGGAGGATTCGACTAATTCTGGTTATATTCAGAATCCAGAATTGTTCCTTTTTACAAAATACGGCAAGCGCTCTTCTCACGGAATGGATTCACTTTTTGATTGGAGAATCCGCTCAGGAGACAATCTTCATTTTCATGTTCAGATACATATTTTATCATCAACATGCAGGCCTCCGACACATGAATACGTGGTTGACCCACCTCGCGTCTCAGCGCTTCGTTGATGATGCGCTGCTGTTGTAAATTAGCAGCCATAATGTCCAGTACCGCTGTCTCTGCGAGCCCTATGATGTTGTATCGAAAAAACAACTGTAAAGCACTATCCGAAAAAACAAGGACAAGTTTATCGGTAAAATAAAAACTAATTACATATTAAAGAAATAATTTGTTCGTTACTTACAAGAAAGCCAAGAAAAATAAAAAGAGCAGAGATCTTCACCAATTAGGAGTACTTGCCGTCGTCTCTATCCTTAAGATCCTAAAAATCGTTAGTCACAAGTTATTTTATATGTTGAAGAAAAATCAATTAATTAGGATGATTTATCAGGGTTGCTGTAATCCACGATTAAAAAGTTTTGGTAACAATGCGTCCTTACGGTTAAAGGATTAGACAACTTCACCGTTGGTGATTCACTCCAATTTTGTTGTTGGCGTTGTGTAGTTCTTGATTAAGCTTTGTGTAGAACAATACATTTTTGATTTATAGTACTGTATTTATAGAATAATAAGCTCAAATATATTTTGTATTACTATTTCTGCAACCCAGGTTTTTCACAAAATTGACAGCAAGAATTGCGTATAAAAATTGGAAGTATTGAAAACGCTATTGTATCCTTGGTGATTTATTTCTGATTAAAAATACATTTCCCGGGCAATAGAGAATAAAAAAACAAATCATCGAATCAAAGCAAAAAAAAATGTCCGATAAAGAAAAAGAAACAGCAGAAATAAAACCATCTGCAATGCCCGCCAACGAAGCAACAAGCAAAGAAGTACCACCTCTTGAACAGCTCAAAGAAAAAATGGACGAGGGAAAAGTTTTGGAATTATCTACCAGGGAGGCGTACTTTGCCAGTCTCAATGCGTGGGTGAAGCAAGCCAACATTTCGCAGAACGCCATGGCTCTCTTTCCATACTATTTGTTTAACAGCTATCCACAAATATTTCAAAATCAAAGCATCTCTGGTATGGGTCAGGGTTTTGCAGCGACACAAACTGTCGGTGAATTTGCACGCAGTGGTGTTGCACAGCAACCAACAGTGGTACCACCGGGTACCAATGGTGTTGGACCTGCAGGTGCTGGTTTTGTCGCTGGTGGTGGACTTCCAAACAGGGCTGGTGGTCGAGTGAATAATATCTTTGTTCTAAGTGATCAAATTCAAGCTGCAATTATTAATCAGAATGGCGGCTACGAACACATCATTGCGCCATTCTGGAAACGTGCCGTCGCAGAAGTAGTGGATGTATTTCTTCTGCTTACTCTTAAGTTGATGATTACTTTTGCAGTTATGAGTTTTTTTGATTTGGATTTGGGTTTCGAATTCGACAAGGAAGTACTGAGAAAAACACTGGAGGACGACTACGCTGGCTTCTTGGCCATATCGACTGATTTTCTAGCTTTTTCATCCGATTTACTTGTATTGGAAATTCTCACCAAGTTTATAGTGTGCTTCTACGAAGCAATATGGACACGAAAAGGCGGAGCAACACCAGGCAAAATGCTGCTCGGTCTGCGTATTGTCTATATGGAGGCGATGCTCCCGTTACAGCCACCTCAACCGCCGCAGCTTGGATTTCGTCCGCAGCGCATGCAGCTTAAAGCGCTGCTCTACCCCGCCGAAACTCCCAGCTTTAATCGAGCACTTATGCGTGCCATTGCTAAGAATGTACTAATGACGTTGCTATTTCCGATGTGCTTCATTATGATATTCTTCAAGAACAACCGCACAGCGTACGATATAATGACAAAGACGATCGTTATCGAAGATAATCCAAATACGGTGCTACGACGTCAACGTTGATTGCACTGAAAGCAACGATATAATAAAAAGAAAAGAATAAAAATGCATTGAATGTGATTTTAAAAAGAAAACGGAACGGCTCTTGACTTTTATGATTATATGTAAATCAAGGTAATGGGAACGGTTCACAAGTTTTAGTTATAGTTTTGCAAATATGTACTGTAAATTAGAAAAAAAAAAATTATATAAAATTCAATTTATTCTAAAAAAGGAACTCTATTATTCTAAGTTATTCTTACACTTATTGACTTTTACACCTAGACATTGTACAATATATTAAAATACTATGGAATCCAAGAAATTTGCTTTGGTTGTTTATATTTCTTCAATGAAAATCACATTCTGCAGTAAAACTGTATTTTCAATTTTAATGTTAAGTTAATCATTTCATAAAAAAAGAAGCAAGATAAAAAAATTAATCAAAAGTAAAGGAACACTGTTCTTTCTTTCGTCCGGCTCACTTCACTTGAGCATTACATAATGTTGGTGCTTTGATGACATCCTTTCCAGGAACATACATTGGCTTACCCTTGTATGTAGCCACCATCTCACTGTTGGTCATTAAATCCGGAGCAACAGTTTCAAATATTTTCTTTTTCGGATTTAACTGCGCATCTGGCTGACGTTGATAGCTCTCACAGCTTACCAGATCGCCAGGTACAGCACCCGATGGCGGGTTCAATATTTCTACTTTATCTGGGAGAGAAGCGCACATAACCATTGCTTCTGAGGTAACACCACGCATCTTGGCAGGTTTAAGATTACACAGCACAATCACCAGACGATCCTTCATTTGCTCAATGGGCACATATTTGACCAGACCAGAGACGACTGTGCGTGGTTTTGCTTCACCACAGTCGATTTTCTCTACATATAAAGTGTCGGCATCAGGATGACGGGCTACTTCGATAATTTTGCCAACGCGCATATCCAAACGCCCCACATCAATAGGCAATTCGGTAACAGCACTAATGGCAGGAGCGGTTTTCTCCTTTTTTGGTTTTTTTTCTTTTGGTGCATCAACAGTTTTTGTTGGTGGCTCGGAGGATGCTATTGGAACCGCTGCCTCTGACTTATTTTTTCCAATTGCAGCAGTGCAGAAGTCGCGAGCACCAGGCACAGGAATGCACTGTTTCCCATTACGCTTCATCAGAGCCATGAGCTGTTGTCTAGTAACGTCAACCTGTTGCTGTAACTTCGCATTTTCCTGTCTCAACTGTAATTTTTTTTGCATTATCATCTCTTTTTGCATCGCAGACAGCTACCAATTGGAACATCTAAAGTCAGTGCATTTTATAAATTGATATTAAACTACTAATTCACCTCCTCCTTCATTGAATCCAATAACTCCTGACTCCGCTCATTCTTGCCTTTAATTTCTTCCAACGTTACCATTTTCACTCCCCTGAATCGGAATTGGGAAGAATATGTATTAAAACTTGGCAAATTTCTGATTTTGGCTAAAATGCGGTTTATTGACATTTCTGCCACCGACCCAATTTACAGGACCAATTTACGTTGAGGTGATTATACCGGCAGACAATGTGGCATAAATTTTGTGTTGTTTTTGTGGTGGTTGTGGTTTGTCGTGGGAACCACAACAAGAATACAATGTTACCGTCCCTCTTATCTGGTTTCCGAGTTAGGGCCATTGAAATTATCATATTTTTCCAAAAATCAATACAACTACTGAACCGCCATGTTATGCACAAAAGAGTATATTACATAAATTAAGGTATTCCAAATGCCTTTCAAGCAGTACTTTGACCCGTTCAGTTGGTTTAGGAGATACGTGACTTTTATTAGTACCACTTATTTGACTTTCAAACGGTCATAACTCCAAGATGACTGACCAGCCCACGAAAAACATGGCCACTTCTGGTTATAACGGTCCAAATAACGGCATAAATGCAGAATAGCTGCCAAGCTCAGATTTTTTTTCCCTTTTTTTACCGTTAGTTGGGACCATCAGGAACGGAACTGTATGGTTTTTGTCAGGGGCTGGTCAGCCATCTTGGATTTATGACCGTTTGAAGGTCAAATAAATGTACTAATAAAAGGCACTTATCTCGTAAACTAAGTGAGCTAGCGGAACAAGCAAAGTACTGTTGGAAAGGTATTTTGAATACCTTTAATTTATATCATATACATGTTTGTCCATACATGGCGGTTAAGGAGTTATATTGATTTTTAGAAAAATGTGACAAGTTGACCTTGAAACAATAATTTTTTTCTGCCAAACGGACACATTAAGGTATAAAACAAATTGCAGTTATGGAAAGCCTGTTCTTTTACCTTTAAAATGGTATATAATATGCTATACTTACTATTGTATTTCATTACTTTAGCTTTACTTTTCAAAATTTCAATAACAATTTTGCCTGCGCCGCTCTAGTGAAAAACATTTTAAATTAAAAAATTTTTATGAAAAATCGCGCGATTTTTCATAAAAATTTTTTTTCCTGCGGCGCTATCATTTAAAAAACATTTAAAATTAAAAAATTTTTTGCCTGCGGCGCTTTAATAAAACAACATTTCAAATTATACGATTTTCAGGGAAATTTTATAATTCCCAAACACCAATTACTCATACTAATTATGCATTACTAATTCTTGTTTTCGTGTTTCATCCCGTTTATTACCAAAACCGTTATAAGTTCAATGTGTTGGTTTTTTAAATCGAAACGTTCCACTTCAATCAGTTAAAGCAGTTAAACACTTCTTAGTTTTTCAAGCAGGAAACTTGAATATTGTGAAAATCTAATGAAATGAATTTCTTAGGGCCAGTTTTTCAGTGCTCAGTTATCGTCGTTTCTCAGTTAACCTTCGTTTAAACGACACATTGTGTTTTTCAGTGCTCGTTTAAACGGAGGTTAACCGGCCGATATTGCTCAGTTAAACTCCGGTAAATTTATCTTTTTAATAGATAAAGAAACAGCTGTTTCTTCGAGTACAGACATTTACCTTTGTTCAAAACTATGCTAATAACTTTGTTTATTTGCACCAGAACAGCTGTTCTCTTTGTAAAAATGAAAATATTGTCAAGTGCTGCCAAAAAAGGTTTAGGTATACGCTAAATATTCATTGAATTTAGATAACTTCTGTATGAAATATAGAAAAGATACGTTTAACGTAGATAAGTTAAACTCGCACTGTAAAACTCAAATCTCAGTTAACTTTTGTTTGGCGTTTAACTAATCTCCGTTTAAACGCCGTTTAAACGAGCACTGAAAAACTGGGCCTTAGACATTAACGATTTATTTAATGGTGGTAAACTTAACGATAAGTCCCTAAACACAATAATATCTTGGAATTTGATTCCCAGTGAAGGTTTATATAGGTGCCCTCATGGTCACATTTTAAAATTAGTTAAAGGACAAAAAGATAGTGACTCTGATTCATCAGATTATGAATTTTATTATGACTAATAACTTGAAACTGCCATAATATATAATCATGCGATTTTTCATAAAAATTTTTTAATTTAAAATGTTTTTCACTAGAGCGGCGCAGGCAAAATTGTTATTGAAATTTTGAAAAGTAAAGCTAAAGTAATGAAATACAATAGTAAGTATAACATATTATATACCATTTTAAAGGTAAAAGAACAGGCTTTCCATAACTGCAATTTGTTTTATACCTTAATGTGTCCGTTTGGTAGAAAAAAATTATTGTTTCAAGGTCAACTTGTCACATTTTTCTAAAAATCAATATAACTCCTTAACCGCCATGTTATGGACAAACATGTATATGATATAAATTAAAGGTATTCAAAATACCTTTCCAACAGTACTTTGCTTCTTCCGCTAGCTCGCTTAGTTTACGAGATAAGTGCCTTTTATTAGTACATTTATTTGACCTTCAAACGGTCATAAATCCAAGATGGCTGACCAGCCCCCGAAAAAACATGGCCACTTCCGTTTATAACGGTCTCAAATAACGGTAAAAAAAAGGAAAAAAAAATCTGAGCTTGGCAGCTGTTCTGCATTTGTTCCCAAATAACAAACAAAAAATCTGAGCAGCTA
Organism: Myopa testacea; assembly: GCA_949629155.1. Classification (NCBI taxonomy): domain Eukaryota; kingdom Metazoa; phylum Arthropoda; class Insecta; order Diptera; family Conopidae; genus Myopa; species Myopa testacea. Next base: position 1,897,385 of record OX451346.1, on the reverse strand, counting down.
CTCTGCATTTGTTCCTCTCCACTTTATTACTTTTTCCAAAGAAAAATTTATAATAGCCTATATCATTTTCTTAATATTAAGAACGTGAGTTCTTAGCTTTCTAACCATACTTCTTTCATTAGGGTCGATTCAGAATTTCAGAGGAAAAAGCACTTTAAATCTCAAAAGAACTTAAATGAAAAACACTTTCTTGATTATTGTATTTTACTTCCACATAAGTACAAAAATAATTTCTCGAATATTCCTGTGACATATATTTTATGAGAATTTATAAGAACCGCAGTGAAAGACGTAAATTAATGCAATTTGTAAACCAACCAAATCATATTAAACTGTCGTTCATCCGCACAGAAAAAATATGCGGTTATTTAACGCCGCAGCTTACTGTTATTGTATGGAGTTTATGGTTGCAATTACAGTGCAATAATAATAATTAAGATGAGTCAAGTCGTGAGTATTGCTGTTGTACCAATTAGTCTTAACGGTCTTTATTGAAAAACACCCAAATGCAGTGTATCAACATTGATGAACTTGTCAGAGGAATCTCAAAAGTGGGTTTGGATGCATTGATGCATGCGGCTGAAATTTCACCATTTGTTACGGAACGTACTATTGGGCCAGATTTACCGGAATATAGTAGCAAAACGAAAGAAGACCATAACAAGGATGACACAGAATGTAAAACTATAACCACTCCTAGCAAGAATGGGTCGCCTCAAGGGGCACAAGGTCCAGAACTTGATAACAAAACTCCTCCAAAAGCCTCACCAACAACGCCAGTGCATGATGACAAAGAACATAATAGCTCCGATCTCATGTTGTCACCGAACGGCACGAGTTTTCAGGTAATCTATACTTAAATATTAACCAAAATAAGTCGACAACTTTGATCCATCAGCATCTAGACTATCAGGCTATAAACAACAGTATCTTGTTGCGAGAGGCTGAACAACAGCGACGCAGGTCAATTCGACAGAAAGTAATTGAGATGCAGGACAAACATGAAATCGTTAAACGGAACAGTGCTGAAAAGAAACGTCGTATAAAAGAGGAGCACGATACATGGCTAGCCGAAAAGCGGCTCTGCGATACCCGTATCCTAGCCGAAGCAGAGAAACGAGCAGTGCTTCAGCAACAAGAGAACGAACAGGAGTTGATAGCTCTTCGTCAACAGACACATCGACATCTACAAGTGATTTCTTTCCAAGGCATCACCAAATATCATAACAAATTTCGTGGCAAATACGAGAATGTTGCACGCCTGATAGCGTCAATAGAAAAACAGCAACTGCTAGCATGTGAGGAATACAACTGGAGGCTGAAAGAACTCATACCACAATTTGAGCAACTCATTGGGAAAATAAAATCAGGCGAATGTGGACCGTCAGAATTGCGAGATGCAGAAAACACATGTAATTCTTTAGATGCTCTCGAAGATAGCATAATTAAAGCTTTGGAGAATATAGTGCACCAAGAAGAACAACGTACAATAGAAGCGAAAAATCAAGAACAACAGCGTAAGCAAGAAGAAGAATTGCAGCAGCAGCAGCATCAACAACAACAACAGAAGCAAGAAGACGATGCTGTGGCGGCGGCTGCGGCTGCGGCTGCAGCGCTATCATCTGTTCCGGTACCAGAGATTGGTGTCATACAAACAGCTGAGAATACTTCTGTGGTCACTGACAGCCCATCTACCACAGTCAACCTCCAGTCAAGTCAGCCACAACCTCCACAGGCCTTGGAAGATGCTCAGATCGTTGTAGCTTCTTCAGATGCTCAGAATGCTGCTGTTGCTGCCGAAGCAAGAGAGCAGTATGTTAGCGCTGAACGATTCCAATTTTACACACAAATCAACACATTTTATCAAGAAAAGGTTGAGCGAGTGAAACCGTTGCAAACGGATGAAAATATGAAGAAGTATCGTTTTGCCTGTCAGAAAGCCATCAATATTCCAGTGAATGCCATCTCCGCTGTTAATCCGCAACATTTAAAGGTAGATTAAAATTAGACAAATATCCCAGATCGACAAGCATGATAATCATGAGATGTTATCTGAATTTGCCTACAAACTTTCGCACCTCGATCTTTTAATTAAAATTATTTCTTTCTTTAAAATTCTCCTATAGGACAAATTTGAAAAACTTTATAATTTCATTAGTGGTCAGCGATTTAAAGCAGCCGACGGTCAAATGGTTAGCGTTAACGATCATCCACTTGGTCGTGATTACTGTATTCTTTTGATGGCCAAAAAGTTTGTTAGTCAAGGTGACCAGGCGGTCTCGAGTAATCCACAAGCGGCATTTCCCGTTGCCACAGTCATCGTTTCGTTGTGGAAACTTGTGCCAGATTTTGGACAAATCTTCCTCGCCTACATATTTAAAGAGTCGCCATTCTTAGTGCCATACTTCATACCTCAAAAACGCGGCCAGGCGATCGAAGACTACTACAAGATACTTGGATATCGTGTGACAAATGGCCAGTTGGAACAACAGGATATGTACTTAAAACGTCAGGCTGGCATTGCTCGTCTCTACGCTGCGGTGATGATAACGAATGGACGTCAGGCGGATGGACCACAGCATCCGTATGGTATTGAGCAGGCGTGGCGTTGGCTCTGCAATTTCTTGTCCCTCGCTCCGTTGCCCGATATATGTGCCACTCTAATTATGGAGATGCTACAAACTGTCGGCGCCGATATGTGGTCCGCTTACGGCAAACAATTCGTTAAATTGTTGATCTGCATACAGCAGCATTATTTTCCAAGGCTATCGGCAGTGGATGAAGGTGGTCCTAAAACGCGACTGCAGCTGCTACTCGGAAACTTCCTGCGAGACGGACAAATACCACGAGCGCAAGGAGTGCTGCCCTCAGGATTTTGGTAAAGCAAATCTAACGCAATTATGTAATTTCGTAGTTAATATATATTATTGATTAAAATTTATGGTTGCAACTTTTATATTTATTACTATTTGAAATTGAAAATAAAATAAGCATAAGTATTTAACATTTCTTAAATGGCAAACAAATATTGAATTAAATTATGTAACTTTATAATCGTAGTAATTTATACAATATATTTTAAAAATCGGTTTAGCATTGAAATAAGGACTCAACTTTACGGCTTCACAACCCACACACAATCACGATTTCTTATCTCAAGCAAGGAATCGCGAATACTTAGGCGATTGCATATTGCAGCAATAGATTGATTACGATCGTGCATGTTCATTATTAATCATCATCGTTATCATTGTCGTCATCAATATCTTCACCATCTTCCAGATCTAAATCACCCAATTCATCTTCCAAGCCCAGAAAAAGATCTTCATTAATTGGTGCGGCATCATTGGCGGGTGTTGTTGCTTCTGAATGGTGGGCGGCCGCTTCCACAATTTTGGCAGCAGCCGCTGCTGCATCTTCGGCTTGGTCTTTTAACCGGGTTGAAGATGCTACGGTGCCAGTGCCGTCGACCTGTTCATGATAGAGATGATTAATATAGTTATAATCGAGAGAAATAACAGTATAACACTAACCTCTTGTGCCTCCAATGATAGGGCAGCCAAATCTAATTCCTTGAATTCCATAATTTCATCGTCCTCCTCACGCCTGTACAAATCAAATGCTGCATCGCCATCCTCCATCGGGCCATCGTCAACCAGATCAGGATTGAAGCTAAACATTTCACGACCTGAGATGCCAAACTGTTTGCCTTTGCTGTAGTCATGCTTTTTGCGCTCCTCGTCAGCAGCCATCTTATCTTTCTTCTCTTGAATTTTACGTTTCTTCCAGGACAAGAATGTTTCCAGAGTGACACGAGTCTGATTGGCGCCCAAAGCCGAGCGTTCATTTTCGATTAAGTCCTCCAACGATAATTCGGATGGTTTGTTTTCGTCCATCTTCTTTTTATCCTTCTTGAGCACATAACCAGCCGGAAGCGCATGACGATAGATACATCTCTCACCATTGGGACATTCCCAAAACCAGCCATATTTCGACTTCTCCACTGCTTCAATGAAATATTTGCAAATCTGCGAATAAAGTGTAAACGTATTTTAGGAAATGTCTTTCGACGCTAAAGTAAATTTGCACTAACAATTTCTGTTGTGGGTCGCCTTTTCTCATCGCCATGCTTTTGATCCACCACTTCCTTGAGCTTGGCATCATCCCAATTCTGCATATCGTCATCACGCATGTCCACGTACATGGAACGCTTCTCCACCTGTTCGAGCAAATTAGGAAGAGAAAATATGTAATAATATAATAATGTGCTTAGTGTTTGTACCAGCAAAGTAGAAATATCATAGACAGAAATTTGTTTGCCATTTCTTGCCCTACTAACTAATGCTGACCTTATTCTCTAGCGTCAGATCGTGCGAGAACTTGCACTTGTCACCTTTGGTACAGGTGCCCTGCTTGAAAAAGGCGCATACTACAGACTTCGGGTCGGTACCCTTGTCGACCTTTTGCGCTTGTACGGGTTTGAATAGCGCTGCCAACTCGCGTTGCTCCTTCAGCTTCTTTTCCTTCTCCTCCTTCCGCTTGTCGACATCATTACGAGGATGTAGACCACCACTTTGCACTTGCTTTTGCACCTGCTGTATAAACTTTTGCTGCTTGTTGCCTTTCTTATTCTTAAGCCCAAATGTTTTGTCCTATATGGAATGGCAATTTATAGATTGTATTGGACAATAGGATTATATTAGGAAAGTTAGGTTAGTTTAGGGATCATGCAGTGCTACTTGTTCATGGTTCCCATACCTCAATAACTTTCTCCTTTTTCTTCTGTTCAGTTTTTTTACTGGCTACTGCCGGTCCCTTTTTCGGCGGCATATTTGCATTAAAATCTCAAAAATATAACGACGAATAATATATTCCCAAACTTCTTGCCCGTGTGGCCAAATACGACAAAACGTCGACCCACGGAATTTATAAAAGAACCATCAAAGAAACGTCAAAATAACATAATGTAGTTGAACACAGTGATGCCACTTGTACTTTAGTAGTATGAATATTAAATTAATATCCTTAATATAAACTATCGACATTGATAGGTCAATTTGGACGCTTGGTAGAAATGATAATGGTTACTATTTAGTTGACAAATAAAAGAAAATTAATTATTAGAATGGATTTCTATTGAATTTGTATCGTTTTCTCCAGATATATAGAATCGCGAGAAAATTCGAATGAAAAACAAGTTGCTAGCGATGTATGTGCTCGTGAGGTTGCATTGGAATCCACAATCGGGGAATATCCTTACCATTGTGGAATCACTCGAATTTTGTTGTTGTCGCTGATTACAACAACTCAGCAATTACTATTATAGTTATCGAATTATAGCCCATCAAATTTAATATTCTTATCAATATATCCTCTAAACTACTGAAAACATCTGGATTTATAATTTTAAGGTTCATTTAGGATTCATTAAGCTTAGACGTATCGTGACGTGGCGGCTGCTTCACCTATCTCACGTATTCCAGTGTAAATGGATATTGAAATCGTTACGTTAGCTCCGATTCTGTTAGCATTTTGTCTCTCTTACGATAGGATTTTACAAAGCTATCTAACTCTTCGTGTTTTCTTTGCAAAAGATATAGGATGGAGCGTGATAGCTATATATGTAACTCATTTACTTGTTGGCACTGCTTTTGACAAATCTTCATTGTACAGACATCCCCTCGAATAGTATAGTCCTGAAATTACACGAAGTTGCGAACAGCATGGTTAAAAATTGAAACTTCTTCGAATAACATGAATTTCAAATCGAATTTGCTACACGACTTAATTAATCCTATCACACAATACGGACTGTACGTAGTATGTATTAAAACGCAATAGTGAGTTCTTTTATCTATGGCATGTCAAATATTTAATTAATTAATTAACCGTGTTATTCGAGGGATGCCTGTATAAATGACACTTTTGACATATCATTGTTGTTTCTCAACTGTCAGAAACTATTTAATTGCAAGCACACCAGGAACGATAACGGCACGTCACGATACGTCTATACTAACTTTTCCTTAATTCGACGATTGTTTAATTTGAATTTAATGGATGATGAACAATTAATATCATTAGTAAAGGCAAACCAATGCCTCTACGATAAATATAATAAAAAGTATAAACTGTTGGATGTGAAGCGCAGTGTTTGGAGCCAGATTGCGAAGGAGATGGGAAGTACCGGTAAGTGTAGTAATGTGCAGACTTTGCAGGCAATTATTGAAATAACTTGTTTATATGCCTAGATAAAGAATGCATTAAACGGTGGACAGTATTAAGGGACATGTTTTCGCGAGAATGCCGAAAATTAGATGCTCCAGGAAGTCGTGCTAGCCACGATAGACCATGGCCGCTATTCAAGCCACTGAGGTTCTTAAAGAAGCACATAATATCAAGGCCGTAAGCAATCTACATATGCATGTACATATATACTTTTACATTTATATGTCTATATATATTTCTTTAGGTACCGATCAAGCTTAAATAGATTTGAAATTCCGATTTCATGCGATTCGGCTACCGCTCCAATAACAGTTTCGGATCCTCTGCAGTTTCCAACAGTTTGGGTTCCTCCTCCGCCTTCAACAACTTTGGCTTCTATGCCGCCTCCAACGGTTTCGGCTCCTATGCCGCCTCCAACAGTTCCGGCTCCTCTGCCGCCTTCAACAGCTTCAGCTCCTCTGTCACCGGAACGAACAAGTGTTCCTATGCCGTCGTCATCCCCGACAGACTGTTTGGATACTTTGACCTCTCCGCCGCCGTCCAAATCCTCAACTGCGCGCACCGGAAAAAAAAGGAAATTCGATATGGAAAAGGAGTTCTTGGATGCTGTAGAAGCATTCCGAGAGTATGCTAAGGAGCAGAGAGCTCAGCGAGGAAACGAAGCCTTGTATGGGTTCACCCAAATGATGGCGGCTAAGCTTTCTGAAATGAATTCAGCCAAACAAACACGAACCATGCTTAGATTGCATCAAGTTGTTTTGGAAACAGAATTTGGCCAATAATGTAAAGTGTAATTTGTAATAATGTTCCCGCAAATTTATGTTTTTTTGGAGTTATTGGTATCCCGTAGGATGACGTGGTTGACCAATTTTTCGAATACAATTCCTTTGTTACAGTATTACGGGAAATTGAATGCCAGGTTAAAATGAGTCTCGTGAATTACATTTCGATGTTGCATTGTTTTTAGAAATGTAATGCATGTTTCAACTTGAAAAATATATCAACAAATTTATCATTGTTTATTAATTACACTTAATAGCAATGCTCTTCTCCTCGCAATCTTCACTTTCAGAATTCAATAATAAATAAAAACCCTGTAATAATTAAGACTGGGTCTTTATTATGTATATTAATTTTTATATAAGTAGTAGTAATTATATATATAAGTTACATTTCACAGACTTTTAAGTCCAAGTTCTCACTCACTGCAATGAATTTTCCACATTCGACTCCAAGTGTTCAAGTGTGCCGTCTTGATTTTCTTAGTTAGTTGTTGAATCGTTTTACATACGATACAGATACGTTTTACATCAGAGATGGTCAAGTCGATGACAGATTTATTTTGTGTTTGGATATGGTGGCCAATTGCATTCAGGACTTAACTATGCCGTTGTTGAACCGCTTTTGTTGTATCGACTATAACTCGATAACTATATGAATGCAAAAAAGGTGTTGTAATCAGCATAAACAACAAAAACAACAAGAACAACAAAACTGGAGTGGTTCCACAACTAAAAAATGGTTCCGTTTTAAGGAAAGATCTTTCACTAATCAGCTCTAGCACTGAAGCTAGCCAATCCGTAAATAAATTGATCTGTATCCTTATTTTTGGTTGCTTTTACCACCTCTCCTCCCCTCCCACTGATGTTTCTCAACTGATACCTTCACAACGTCACGTTACGATACGTTTACACTAAGAATAACTTCTGAATTGGAATTATGTATTTTTTATGCATTTTTCCATGAGCAGCTTGTCAATATTACGGTATATATTTTTGTATGAGGAGAATTTTTTTTATTTCAATTCTTATAACATACAAAGTATATAGTGTGGAAACATACATATACAATAGTTAGTGTGCGGACATAATCTAGAATTCCACAGTATTTTGAATACTTATTTGAATTCACATTAAAGAAATGTTAATAGAAATATAAATCTCTGTTTGAATCCTATTTGATAGACCGCCTACTCCAACCCTGCTCATCGATCTAATATACATATGTATATGAATGTCGACTGGCTTCTCCATTAACGCCAAAATCCATTTTGAAAGCCATAAATATTAATTTGCGTTTGTTTTCCGGTGGCCAGTGAAGTTGGGACGCCATCAACGCAGCAATCGCCGGTGGTTTAATCGCCATCATTTGTTTTGGGCGGCCGTCGCGAACGGCAGATTGATAATTTGCTCCAATCCTCAAACTGAAACTTATAATGACTTTTTTCCCGATACTTAATTCAATGATGTTCCTGTTGTCCCGCTGTTGTTATTGTTTTCTTTTTTTTTGTTATTGCTGCTGTGCTACTTGCTACCTTCCTGCTGTAATTATAGATATTATTATTGGTCGGTCAGTCTCGACGTCCCGAAGACGCCAAAGATATGTATGTATATATTTGCGAATGAGCAAGCAAGAATCGACCGGGGTTACCTAAAAACTTAAGTGGTTATTTGTTTTTGCACACATTATAATGCAATGAAAAAAAGGAACGGAGTATATGGAAGAAGAGGTTTCTGCGAGCGGTTTTTATTTAATGTTTTCGATAAATGCGGATTTTTTTCGAGAATGACATTTTTGTATTTCTAAGAAATTGAATAAAAGGATCGAGCGGCAGTTAAATACTTTAATGACTTCATATTCATAAAATTTTATTTTTCTTAGAAGATTTGAATTTTTCCATATCGTTGCCACTTGGAATTTTTCGTTTTAATGTGGAAGATTATAAAAAAGATTGAATTGATTTGTATAAAATCAATAGATGCAGGAAATTAAACTAAAGACAAAGTTGCTAAAATAAAATATTTATTTTAAATACTTTCATAAGTATGTATAATGATTATATCGATATTTTCTTATGATCTCATCTGATTTCAAATAAATAAAACGTGTTTAAAATTTCTTTTATAACGGTACCAATTTTACCGGAATATCTGCAATAGTTTTGGAGATATAGTGATAAGAATTTAAATTTTCGACGGGCTCTAACCCCATAACTATACGAGAGGAAAAAAAGGAAAGTTGTTGTTGTTGTAATCAGCATAAAAGACTAAAACGACGATATCCAGAGAGAAATGAGATTTGAAAAAAAACCATCACAATATTTTTATTAGTTCTCTTTTCGGCGTCGAACTAAAATTCATTTCGAATTTAAATACACAAGTCCATTAAATTAAGTGATAACATTGTTATTTTGTGCTTGATTTTGACATCAGAAACGCCAGAAGTTGTCAACTACTCACTGAGCAGATCTTAAAAGCGAACATTAATTAAATTTACACATAAATTTGTTGATTTTACGATTATGTTGCTGTTGTTATCGCTCGAACAATATGTTGTCTGTCGGTTGCTGGCGCACTTAACACAAATACAAACACACACACACACACTCAAACATCCGCACTGAACACCAACCAAAAAACACCAATGAGAAATTAAAGAGAACGTACACTAAACTAACCGAAACGAACTAATTTATGTATGTATAACGACATGCATGTAGTGTGTGTGCGTTCAGGTCTGTATGTTTGTAGAATGAATGCAGGACCACCAAGAATTCTGGCAGACCACCCAGCAAACGAATTAAGGACCACACGCAGTCAACGATGGGGGTTCGCTCGAACGCGCACTAACTCACGCGATCACCCTCCCGCGCCTTCTCATTCTCTCGATCTCTGTCTCGCTCTTGTTTTCTCTCCCTCTCGTCGCTTTCATGACCATGGAGAGCTAAAACTCAGGGAATGAAAAAACAAAACACAACATTGGCAACATCAACCGCCAGCATCAACTTCACCAATAGCAACATAATCATTTGCTGCTGCAGCACCGACAGCAACGACAGCGAGCAACAGACGCTTGACTTGAATATATCGCTCACTCTCGCAAGTTGCTACAACTAATCCAGACCCAATCGTAATGAAAAATACCACCACGATGGAAATATAACAATAAAAACAACAACAACAACAACAGCGAGAGAAACACCCAACCTTCGCCTGCGTTTCGCTCATTTATATTATAATCGTGGACGACCGTCTTCGCCGTAGTCCGTCGTCGTCGCCATTCATACGTAAAATTGAATTTAATTTGATGTGTTGGTGCCACACACGTTGTCGGTTTTTACTGCGATCCCCACCAGATTTAAGCTGATCGTAATGCCATCGTGATTACAGCGGGATATTAGCTGAATGTAGTGTTGCCACCTTAATGTTAAAACCTACATACATAACTCACAGCTAACTTTGAACCGCTATAAATGTTCATAAATAATAATGTGGCAATGGTTTCTTTATCAATTGTTTCCTTTAACCATTAAATTTGTCTTATTATTTTATTAATTTTTTAATTAAAACAATATTTGTTTAAAAAAGACTCTAAAATAATTGATTATAAGTAATAATAATTATTATTTTCAAAATTTTTTTGTTTGTTTTTCTCCACATGGCAACATTACCGCTGGCGAGAGTGCCAGGTGAAATAATTTGCCCCATTGATTTCTGCCAGATGCTGCCTGCCCTCAACCACATACAAACAAATACCCACACACGCGTACTCAGCTGTTTTTGAAAAAATAATGCTGCTCATGAATTCTGAAAAAACCGTTGCCCCCGAATAGATATGGAAATTATTCATTAGCGATTTCCGGTTCCGATCGTTCTCATTTGTAATGGAGACGGCTGTTTCCTTTGACATGGACTGGCTTTGAGAGCAGCGAGATTCTGACGAGATGTTTAATTGAGGCAATTTATTGAAACCGCTTCATGAGAGATAAACTCATCTGAATAACATTTTTTTAAAAATTGGACACTTTTGAGAAATAATTGAGAGAGGATCGATAATTTTATCTATCGTTCGAGTTCTTATTTTTAATTTTAGACGGTGAGAGAGAAAGATTTCGAAAATTTAATGTCCTGCCGTTTTGATAGCCTAAATGCTCCTTTAGCTTTCTTCATATTTACCGTTTTTAGTATTCCTTAGAGAGATAAACATAAAGAACCTCTTATTGTGATAAAATTTCAGAAAAAGATAAAACCTTAATTAATACAATAAAAACATACATGCATTCGGCATTCGACGCTATCAAAGCTCATTTAATTTTATGCCCGAGTTATCTTTTAACACATCTATGCTAAAGTAGAAAATAGTCGATTTAACTAATTGTAAGCCGCTGCAAGTGTTCCGCGGCGCCCCGCTTAAGACGGCTACTTGTTGAAACGGATGTTTGTGCTTTCTGGGTGGCATCATCAGGCAAGCAATTAACTTTAGTATTTGTTGTAATTGATGTTGTTTATGCTGTGCTTTTCGAGTTGGTGTTTAATTGTTTGTGTGTTGACAGTGATGCTTTAAGTGATGATAGCATTGATGGTGATATTTTGGCGATGTCGATTCTGATGATTATAATGCTGGTCGTCATTATCAACGCGGCAATGTCGACTATGACAAACCCACTGGCATTTACGCTTGATATACTATTTATCTTGGAAAAATACATATTTTGCTTAATCGTACATAAAACACACCGACTCAAATTTAGCCCAACGAGTACACATCGCTTAAAAGTGGCGCTAGGGTGGCATTTCGTGAAAAAAAAGATCTCAGCAATACGAGTATAACGAAAACAACAGAGATACGACAAAGACTTGACAACCGGTGTCGGTGGTTACTTGTTTTTGTTTTGGTTGCTGCGATGATGCCGCGCAATGTCAAAAGAGACCACCTCATGCGTTACGACGTTGTGAACGCCGCGCCGTAAAGTTGTTGTCCCTCTGGTTGTTGTTGTTGCCGTTGCTATTGCTATTGCCATTGATGTTCTTTTTTTTGGCTTCGACTCTACCATCTACCGATCTACCCAATCTGCTGTTCCCGCTGGCGGTCTAATAATAATAATAATAATAATACGCAGTCCACTGCCGCAAATTATGCAGTTATAAATGTTTATAGTGGCATGTTACGCTAATTTGCCGCAGCCATGCAGCGATGATGTCGATCGGCCTTCCCCTTTTATCATCCGATTCCCGCCGCTGGCCAGTCGGCGGACGATTCCAGTATGTGGTCGCTTAGCAGACTCGTACTATTTATTATATTGTGGCGCATCGTCATTGATTTGGATCTCAGGAAATCGTCTGTCTCTGTGTCTGCGTGTCGGTGGCGTTTGTCCGCGCTGCTAGCTTCCTCTGCAACTGCCACGCTTTGATGGATGGATGTCTCGCATTTGTTTAAAAAATGCTGGCGCTTGTTCTTTGTTCGATTTTGTTTTTCATACTGTACACTTGATTATGCTGCCAGCTAAATAATAATGTTATTTTGCATAAAATGGATCAACAGATCATCGAAATCTGTGCGGCTGCTGTTTTTTGTTTCTTTCATTTTATTTTCCACGGATTTTATGTACTTGTTGTTGAAGAAGAAAATTGTTGTTGTATTTGGTGTTGAACATCTTACAATCCATGGAAAGCAGCTAAAAACACAAGCAAAAACACGTATTTTATTGCTGACGGTAATAAAGATCTTTTGATTAGCAATATTGCATCTGTTCATTGTCATCGTCATCTTCGATGATAATACAACAAAAAATGTTTTAAAAAACTGAAATTATGGCTACTCTGATGATCTTTCTTTTGGGCTGCTGCAAATCCAATTTTTATTGATGCTGTTCGCAATATATGTATGTATAATTTTTACTTCATTAACAAATTTGAACTTATTTATCGTTTATTAGCTTATACTTTGGAAAATCAGGTGGCTTCTCAATCAAAATGCAGTGATTCACTCCTGCATTGTGATTATTAATTTGCATTGTTATCTTTATTTGGATTATTAATTTTCAAAGTTGACTTGACGTCGAGTTGAAGTTGACTAGCTTTAAACTCGTTGAGGATTATTTAAATTTAAAGAATTATTACTGAACTATATATATTAACTTAAAAATTCGTATGGGTTTTTAAGAATTATTAATACAACACAATAAAAAAGCGTACTAAATTTTGTACTCTTTTCACGTGCTCTTGGTTTTGAAATCTGTTTTGGATGGAGTTTAAATATAATGTGGTTAATCAGAAATAGTAAACAGCCGATGCTTACTATTTCCATTTTATATACATATATGTATGTATATGTATATAATGTAGATGTTTGTGCTTGGCTAATCCTGCTTTACATGGATTCCTCCTCTTTTAACTATCTACCAGCCCCATTCAGAAATAAAAGGTATGCAGTCACCCAGACGTCTTAAATCGCTGGGTATTGAAGAAGAGGTACATTATAACGATGCAACAACAATAACAGCCACCGCCGCCACCACGCTAAGCCGATGAATAATATTTATTAAAGCTCTGCTGAAAATGGCATTCAGAGCAGAGCGGAGTAGAGCCCCGGATTCTAAAGAAAAAAGAAATCTCCTCTGGGCTTAAAAATGCAGCAACGGCAAGAACGAGGTGGATGGTTGAACATTAAGACGCCAACCAACTGCAGCACCGGCAGCAGACGCTGTTTTCTCGGCACAGGCCACCGTGAATTACAAATTAACCTACCTACAAAATAGCGGCAGGAAGGACGGCAGACAGACAGACAGGCAGATGGACGGACCGAGAGAGATACGATATACGGAAGAGTGAATGGATTGAATGCAGTTGCCATCAGTTGGAAAAAAATGCGTTAGTGGAATTCGGAATCGCGTACAATTTTACCCAAGCTAAGATATGCATAAAGTGACTTCTGTGTGCAAACTTTGAAACATTCTTCTAGCCAATTCAATTTTACGAATAAATTTTGAATACTGTGGTATAAGTTGGAATTATTTTTTTCATTTGTATTTTCATTGCATAAACATCCGTTGAGAACCGCGTTATTAAAAAAGAACCGTAATTATATTTGAAAATATTATTATAGCCGTAGCAGTTTAATGGTTTTTATTTATATGCTAACAATAAATAAAACATAACTTTTAATTAATAAAAGTTATATAAATATTTTGCAAAGCAAACAAACATTTTATGGCAGCTTTGCACAAACTGGGCAGATCTTGCAGCCGACGTACTACGCTGTTGGCAGCAGTGTGGCTGATAGACAAGCAGTTTAATGCAGCCGGACATTAAGACGCCGCCGCGGCCGGTTAGTCTACCTGGCTGCGCCGTGGCTGCTGCTGTTCGTTCGTTCCGCGTTTACATTAAGCGTAGAACAGTGGCAGCCCAAAGCGTTTTGCCCCACACCCATCAACATCTCAGCTGCACTCAATTCGATTCGAAGATGTTGTTTTTTTATTGTTGCTAGTGATTCTCCGGTTGTTGATTGCCTTGCCTTACCTTGCCTGCAATGCTTTTTAGTTTTTTGCCGCAATGCTGCAGTGTGGCAAATCAGCTTAAATACAGAAGCGGCTTAAATCAGAAAAAATATGTAAACCATGTTATGTGCGAATGTATGGTTAAATTCACGGCATTAATGGATGAATATACATATAGTATGTAAGTGCTTTTTGATTTCTTAATAAGCCTTATAGCATTTATTTAATAATAATGTTTTATCTAAATACTCGTATCATCATTTAAGGCAATCGTTTAAAATTATCATATCTACTTTAATCGGTTAAACCTCTCCATTTTAATCTGGTTCCAATAACTCCCATACAATCAGTAAATTATTTGTTTATAATCCATTTAATTTGTCCATCCAGGCAAAATTCAGTGTCTTGTATAGTATATTCCCTAAAAAACCATTTAAGTATGGATTTAAATATTCCCAAAACTGTTCAACTCACTTCGATCCAATTAATCTCCACTCCTACATACATAGACCATCAATCCTAAATCAGACCTACCTACAATCCTATTGAAATATTATAATCTATTTTCCTCCGTTTTCATTCAGCCCGATTTAACTCCATCCGGTCTCATTCAATACGAGATCAACCCAACAATCCTCAAGGAAACGGATCATAAAATTAAATCACATTAACCACACATAACGAACGCATTTCCCCAGCGGAAAATTTATACCCTACAACCGAAGGGAAGTATATTCAACCTGTTCTTCCGTTTGTAACCAATTAACAGAGACATGGTACATATGTAGATGTAGAAAAGTATATACATATATTATTTATCAGCACAAAATCCTTAGTCGATTTACCTCTGTCTGTCTGTTCGTCTGTGGAAATCACGTTTACAGGATAACGAATTGAGTTAAAAGCACGAACTTCGGCACGAATATTCTATGACCAGTGCCACCCCTGCTTTTTATAGCGAATGTTAATTTTAAGCTGAAAGTTTATTCCCAAGCCTTAAACTAAAATACACTTTAAAAAATGGGCATGGTCCGCCCATTTTTCATTACATAGGACAAAAAAGGGATTTTGTAGGCATCGGATTGAGCTACGAAGACAACATTTAATATCTTTGTATTTAGTAAAAAGTATCGATCCTGTCTAGAGTGGGTGTGATCCGCCCACTTTTATATGTTATGTTTTATATGTTATTATAATATGAATACTGCACCCTCTTTCAAAAATGGGTGTGGCCCGCCCACTGTTCCATATGCGCTAGTAACTATAAGGGCGTAGGGTATTTAAGCTTCGGCCAGACCGAAGATAGCAATATTTCTGGTATTTTATATAAACTAACTTCTTACGACGTCGGCTGTCAAATTTGACATTTTTAACGATTTTCTGCAGCGATTAAAATTCTCAATAAAAAAAGGTGTGAATTTTTTTACGGGCCACCGCTTTTTATTTTGTTCAATTGTGGCGTACGAATGTCAAAACTCATTTTAAGGCCTGTTATATGCCAAGAAATGGTCTGAAGTGTTTATTTGTGAGGGCGAGCGCATGTGTGTGTGTGTGTGTGTGCGTGTGTGTCTGTGTTCCAGCAAAGCACTCCAGAGTCACCAAATCGTGCATTTCTAGCAACTCACAGAGCTCTCACTTCAATGAACATTAATTATGGCCGTGCAGCATGACAACAATAATAACAGCGACAACAACGTGTGACACCGGGGGCCACACACGGCGAAAACTTCTTCAATTCATTTGCAGTGACGACGATAAAAATCCCAGCATGCGCAATTAGTGTGGCAAATCTTTTGACAGATCTGGTGAAGCATGCATGGATGCGTGCGTGCAACGTACGATAGCAACAGTAACAGCGACAACAACACCAACAACAACGTCTTTCAACTTGCACAAGATCATCACAGACACATATGGTTGGTAGGTATGGAAACTAGCATTTGTGATGATTTGTGAAGGTAGCCCACTCCAGCCTGATGGAGTAGTAATCGGGGAAAATTTATGCGATCCGATTGGAAATCTGTCTTTTAAATGGTTACAGGTTTTTGAAAAATAACAGTATCTGTTTGAAATTTTGAAAAATGTTATTATTATTCATACTTATTCAATATTCTCGGTATTGCTTTTCAATATGAATGCTTCAAGTCATCTTTTTACTCGCAGCTACTGCGATGGTCTTCATTTGTTTTATACGATCGATCATTTCTGCAGTTCTTTATTAATGTCTTCTCAGCGAGTGGAAACTGAGTAATGATTATGAGATATAATTTTCATTGCCATTATCATCATCATCATTATTATTATTAACGCTAAAACATTAACTTGATTATTATTATTGTATTTTTAATTTCAATAGAATCATTAATTTAATCATTATAAATGAACTACGATTTTTACTTGATTATTTTCTTTATTATCTTTATTCAATAAAAATACTTGTTCGGCTCCGATGCCAACGTTAATCATCCACTTCGATCCATTCACTCATCCATTGATCCATTCATCGATCCATCTATCAATCTGTTCATTCATCATCAAATCATAAAAATGTGAAATGTTTGTTAATCGCTCATAATCAGTTAAATGACGCAATGACGGATAGAGGACAGCAAACGGTCACACTTTGATATTCAGTGCATTCATCATGATGTCGAAAGAATTGTTAAAGCGATTTACTGCTGCTGTTGCTCGTTATTCCAGACTTCCTGGAAAATAATAAAAAACTAAATTTAACTCAAAGTGAAATTATAATAATTACTATACAAAATAAATAAATCAATAAATTATTTAAGTTTTGAATTTCATATTTTAAAAAAGATATAAAATAATGTAATGTACGAGTTTCATATCGAAGATAATAGAAATAGTTATACGATAGAAAGTAATAACATTGCTTTTAGGAAGCACTGAAGATATGCAAACTCCAAATGCTAACATATAGTAAATAATTTCAATTCTGATCAATGGATAATAATAGTTTTTGTTAGCTTTTGAATAGAAATTTGGACAAAGTCCATCTATTTTTATATATGTATGTACTTAAATACATACATATGTACATATGTATGTATGTATGAGATGCAAACAGCGGACATCAAACAGAGACATCAAAGTAATTAAATATAAATTTCACAATTTTTTATGGAAGCCACTATATTAATTGGGACATAAAAATGTCCAAATGATCGTTTCATCATTTCTGGCGAGTTTAATGACATGGTAAAGTCAGTCGCCTTTTCTTTTTGTACTTTTTATAAAGCATCTGCTGCCAAGAACCGTTGTTTGCGTTGCACTGCTTGGCTTTGTCGGTATATCAAAGGTAAAAACAAGACCGAAATGAAAATTATTACATTATTTATTAGCATGACCAAACATACATTTTTATTTTATTGTAATTATCGAAATTCACTGGTGGACCAACCGACCACATCATATAATAGAAAAGAAGTGGTTAAAATTTAAATGCATGTGTTTTTTAAAATCTTGCAACGGGGAAAAATAAGGCACTGAAATTTTCAATAGGATTCTCAACAAAATTATGTCATAAGCATAAGCTATGACCACAGGGTGTTCAGAATATTAAAAATTGTAAATTTCGAAGTTTGTTGTTGTTTGTTGCATCTGAAATTGTGCAGTATTCAACGTAATTTCCTATCAAAAATCTACAATATAAAGTTTATTTAATGAAAATAGAAATCTTATCATAATAAGCATTTCACGCATCATACATACATACATATATGCATCCACAGCACACAAACAAGTATGTTGTTTGGTCGTATATCACGTATCATAAATGAAATTTCACAGAAATCCCAAACCTACGCACAAATTCGTAGAATTCAAAGAGCATTCGCTCAATAAGTTAATCGAAATCCAATTCAACGCAACGCACGCAAACATAAAATAACAATAAAACTGATCAAATGATGGGAAGATATTTGAAGAACTAGCTTCTTCTATACACGGTAAGAGAAACTACACTCATAGCGCGGTGTGCGGTAAATCAGGTAAGAGTCAAAGTGTACCAATTAATATGTCCATCAGTAGTAAGAGGCGAACGACAACTCAATACTATTCAGTATAACGATAATACCAAGAGCAACAACAACAACACAATCACATTGACATATATATTAGGATCAACAACATTGTTGGAAACGGCCGACGCAAAAGAACGCAGCTGGACCGCTGGTTTCAGTTTAAAGATATAGATACAGATTTATACGTGATATCTAGACGTGATTCTACGATACTGGGGAGGAAAAGAAAAATAAAAGTATAAAGTTAAGGTTTTTATAAAATATCCGAGATACTGAGAAAGATCTCTATGTTAAATAAATTATACAAAAAATAAGTTGAAATATTTTTTGAAAATATGTACAGATAAGAAATGAAAAATATGTTTATACAACATGTTACTAAGTATAAAAATTTTGTAAATATTATTTATTATATGTATGTGTCTGTATAATAAATAATACAACTCTAAAAAAAACGAGAAAAATACTCAAAAACAATTAGACATAAAACGTAGTTTTAAGAGTAGTTCAGTTGTTAGATTTAATTGAATTATAGTAAATATTTTTAAGAAAACATATTTACAACATTCTTGAAGGACAGACAGAAAGATGATAATTCATTGAATTGCATTTCGTTTTTTCTTTTTCTATAGTTTTTCTTTATAAAGTTGAAAAACGAAACCACGCACTGACAGAATAACAATAACAACAACATGATGTCAAAAGAAATCGAACTGATTACAAGTTACGAGTACAACTAAAGTTGTTGTTGTTGTTGTTGTTGCTCTGGCACACTCGTTCGCTGTAATTCTGGCCTGTAGCTCTGCGGTAGGTCGGTGACTCTGACTTCAGTTCAGTTAGTTGTCGCTTTTGAGAACCCCTCAGTACTTAAGTCTTGTGACAGCCTTAAAATTGTAAAAGATCACAGCTTAGAAAATGGTATTTCCTGAATTGTCGTCGCAAACGTTGTCAGCTTGTCTGGCATAGTTTATCATTACAGTATTTCAGCTAATGATAGCGTATTGTTCGTCTACATGTTAACCACTCAATCCCTGGAGGATCATTTATCACATTCATATACAGAGTTATAAGAGAGCGGAAGAGAGGGGGAGAGAGAGGGAAAGAGTATCAATGCAGGTCCTCATCTCAATGTTGCTTTGGGAAAAATGGATTTTTGTAAATAAAATAAAATTGAAAAATTTAGGAAATATGATATTTAGATGTTTTACTTATGGAAGAAGTATAAAAATATAAAATATTTAGAAATATATATTTCTAAATCACACGAAAATTTATAACTTATTCTCAAAACATTACATTTTCTATTAAACTATTGATGTTATCTTCAGAATAAAAGAAATTAAATTTCTCAAATATTAAATTAAATTTAATTTAATAAATTAATATTCATTTTAAAAACAAAAAAATTTACAAACACAATACGAAAAGATATACAATAAAAGATATTGGAAAGAACAGTCGATAAATTTTAATATAACAATAAATTTGTGACTATAAAAGAAGAAGCCGAAAATGTCCATAAATTTAGGAATCGCTAAAGTCTCTCTCTCTCTCTGTCTTTATTACTGATCCCAGTATTATTGTTGCCATTCACTGCTACCATAAGCAATCATAATAACTCTATAATATTTTTATTTTAAGGCGAATTCGCGGGTGGCACCTCGACGAGTTGCCACACGAATCGAGCTGCCACACGATTCGAGCAAAACATTTTAATCATCCGAAATCAGAATGAAGAAATGAAAGAAAAAAAAAACCGTTAACAACAGCTCAATAAAACGGGAATGAAAAAAAGTCCACTAAAACTAAAGTGAAAAAAGTAATGCGATTTGTTTCCGAGAAGCCAAAAAGTCACACAGACATTCATTCATACATATATTTATACCTGTTTATACATACATATATATATGTATGTTTGTGCATATTTTTTTCATCTTTAGATATACATACATACATATGTATGTGCATGTAGTTTTAGACTCATCATTATATTAAAGCGTTACTAAATAAGACATTTTATTCTTGTATAAAATTAAATTCCAGCTGTGTGCTTCTTCTAATTATAAAGCTGACAGCTTCAGATGCCGACAGCCGACTCATTTTGGACCAAAAACAAAAACCAAACTAAATAAACACACAAAGAAGAAGATGAAATACAAGAGAAGTCGACAGAAAAAACTACAGAAAATAGAATCATCAAAAACGCAAGAGAAAGAAAAGTTGTATCATCTATACGCAAACGAAACGATGGAAGAAAAGAAACAAAACAATTCTGAAAAAAACCTCCCGAAAAAAATTTACTAGAAAAGACCACGTATTGTGTTAATGCGGTCAGTATAATCGTCGGAAAAAAAGATTACTTTCTTCACCTTTTCTCCAGTGCCGGCTTTTTTCTCAGCTTCTCTTCGGGGTGCATCTTCGATGCTTTCGAAGCACTTAATTAAATGTTGATGTCCCGTCCGTAGAGTGCAGTTACAACAACATTTTACATTGTGGATTCGATCATTGTTCCACTCGATCTATTGTCGGTCTTAATTATTGGCTATAATTTTGCGCAAGGATACATAAAAGAAAGAAGAGAAAATTGTGAGAGACTTTCGGAGTGAGAACAGTGAACAGTCTATGGAATCAGTTACTCGTCATCCGGTAGCTCGATCAAAGGTGCCGAAGGGCGTCCAACCTTGTTGTTGTTTTCATTGTTTGTCCTTCTCGATTGCTTGTATTGTTGGGTTAGAGCAAATTTCCGTTAGTGTTAGCAGCATGTGTTCTACGGATCTACAGATCGCTTCTTACAGTTGGCCGCCTTTCTTCCGCTGATAGATTTCCATCGTATTCTCACACCTTCCGAGTTGAGATGTTGTTTTAGTTTTCATTAGGTTTTGTACATTAAATTTCTTTCTAACCGATAATCTTACTTTGTTACAGTTGAAATTTTTAATCTTCAATTTACAAGAAAGTAGAAATAATCGAAAATTACAGATTTCCTGGGGATATACATGTTTTTTTTTTTAATTGAAAAAAATTGATAATTTTAATTGGATTTACTCAGATGTGTGAAAGACGCTGCAAGGTATTTTATTTTATTTTCGTTTATTTTAGTTCAGTTTTCTTTTGTTTTGTTTTTGTAATTTTTCTTTTATTATTTTGTTTTTATTTTATTTCATTCAATTTAATTATATTTCATTTCCTTTAATTTTCTATTAATTTCAGTTCATTTTATTTAATTTAATTTCACTATATTTCCTTTCAATTCGTTTTCATTTTACTTTTTTTTTTACTTCACTGAAAACACTTTTGAACTTGAAAGAAGCATGTTTTTCATCAACCGCAATGTTACTTTTATCGCTTAACCGTAACGTTTACGTTTTCGCTTCGCCTTCATTTCGTTCTTGGATCTTTTGTTTGATTGCGCTTATTTTGTCTTGCATTTTTAAGGAAATGCAGAAGATGTGACAACAACGTATGCAATGCGGCCCACGCGTTCCACTGCCGCCGCCCGCCTTAAAATGTTTATTTGTTGTATTTAAAATGCGAGCATGCGATGTCGCCGCACCGCTGAAATGTAAGCAATTCAACGTAACGCGACGCTACGCGGGCGCGCGATAAATTGTCTCGTTTCGGATAATTTATTTGTCGCTGAGTGTGGCGCATGTTCAGATGGGCTCTCAATCTGTCTGTCCGTCGGTCGGTTTATCTGTCTGTCCGTGGGTCTGTTTGTACTTTTATCACTCTTCTCTTCCGTTTGAAGCTTGTGTTGGCGGATACAGTTACTCGTATGCAACACGGTGTCCGTCATGCAACACGTTAGCGAATAATATTTGTTTGTCAATTTTTCTGCTTGCCTACCTGTTTGTCGGCCAATATTTGTTATTATTTCTGTCTGTTTGACGATTTGCATGCCTCGTCTCTCATTTGTTTGATCCGCTGTCATGTCTGTCTGCATGCTTGGTTTTCATTCATACTGTACAACATTCATACTGTACACACGATGGAGTTTTTTAGAATAAAAATAGATAAATGTTTTAATATTGATTTCCATTCCATGCGATTTGATTCGATTGCATACGTTTTTCTTTGACCCATTTAACGAAACAATTTAAATTTTTTTGCAGTATAAATTTCTCAATTTTAATTTTAATCAATTGTGAAATTTTTTTTTTCAGCCAATTCAGCTTTTTTAAAAAGGAATATTTTCGCGAATTTATTTGGACGAAAACACGAAACCGAATCACACACACACACATAAATTATCGGCATAAATGCAGAATAGCTGCCAAGCTCAGATTTTTTTCCCTTTTTTTTACCGTTAGCTGGGACCATCAGGAACGGAACTGTATGGTTTTTGTCAGGGGCTGGTCAGCCATCTTGGATTTATGACCGTTTGAAAGTCAAATAAATGTACTAATAAAAGCCACTTATCTCGTAAACTAAGCGAGCTAGCGGAACAAGCAAAGTACTGTTGGAAAGGTATTTTGAATACCTTTCATTTATATAATATACATGTTTGTCCATAACATGGCGGTTAAGGAGTTATATTGATTTTTAGAAAAATGTGACAAGTTGACCTTGAAACAATAATTTTTTTCTGCCAAACGGACACATTAAGGTATAAAACAAATTACAGTTATGGAAAGCCTGTTCTTTTACCTTTAAAATGGTATATAATATGTTATACTTACTATTGTATTTCATTACTTCAGCTTTACTTTTCAAAATTTCAATAACAATTTTGCCTGCGCCGCTCTAGTGAAAAACATTTTAAATTAAAAAATTTTTATGAAAAATCGCGCGAGTTTTCATAAAAATTTTTTGCCTGCGGCGCTATCATTTGAAGAACATTTAAAATTAAAAAATTTTTATGAAAAATCGCGCGATTTTTCATAAAAATTTTTTGCCTGCGGCGCTCTAATAAAACAACATTTCAAATTATACGATTTTCAGGGAAATTTTATAATTCCCAAACACCAAATACTCATACTAATTATGTATTACTAATTCTTGTTTTCGTGTTTCATACCGTTTATTACCAAAACCGTTATAAGTTCAATGTGTTGGTTTTTTAAATCGAAACGTTCCACTTAAATCAGTTAAAGCAGTTAAACACTTCTTAGTTTTTCAAGCAGGAAACTTGAATATTGTGAAAATCTAATAAAATGAATTTCTTAGACATTAACGAATGGTGGTAAACTTAACGATAAGTCCCTAAACACAATAATATCTTGGAATTTGATTCCCAGTGAAGGTTTATATAGGTGCCCTCATGGTCACATTTTAAAATTAGTTAAAAGACAAAAAGATAGTGAGTCTGATTCATCAGATTATGAATTTTATTATGACTAATAACTTAAAACTGCCATAATATATAATCATGCGATTTTTCATAAAAAATTTTTCATTTCAAATGTTTTTCACTAGAGCGGCACAGGCAAAATTGTTATTGAAATTTTGAAAAGTAAAGCTAAAGTAATGAAATACAATAGTACGTATAATATTTTATATACCATTTTAAAGGTAAAAGAACAGGCTTTCCACAACTGTAATTTGTTTTATACCTTAATGTGTCCGTTTGGCAGAAAAAAATTATTGTTTCAAGGTCAACTTGTCCCATTTTCCTAAAAATCAATATAACTCCTTAACCGCCATGTTATGGACAAACATGTGTATTATATAAATTAAAGGTATTCAAAATACCTTTCCAACAGTACTTTGCTTGTTCCGCTAGCTCGCTTAGTTTACGAGATAAGTGGCTTTTATTAGTACATTTATTTGACTTTCAAACGGTCATAAATCCAAGATGGCTGACCAGCCCCCGAAAAAACATGGCCACTTCCGTTTATAACGGTCTTAAATAACGGTAAAAAAAAGGAAAAAAAAATCTGAGCTTGGCAGCTGTTCTGCATTTGTTCCAAATTATCCATTACATTACTCACAAAATTGAGAACAAAGGGGAATCATAAGAAAAACCTACAGAAACAACAACAACTTGCATCGAAAAACCTCCGAAAATCACAAACAAATTGAATATCCAAACGCAGAGCCAATCCGAGGCCGCAGAGCAGCTAAGCTTGAAAATTATTTCATGTTTTCAATTTTGTTTTTGCGGCGGCGGCGGTGGCGGCGGCAACGATGACGGCGGCGACTCCAGAGCGACGTCGTTGGTGGTCTCGTTTCACATCCAACAACACAACAGAACATATTTTCGTATTCCGCGAACTCACCTCCTCCCCAACAAAATACACCACCACCCTACTGGCAGGCAAACCTACAGACAAGCGTGCATATCGACAGACATGCAGACAAACATTTAGTTACCCGTAGGCACAGATTTGGTTGGAGCTTCGCTGCTCATTTCAGACCCAATGCAGTGGTGCATCAATGCCACCACAATAAAACCAACAACAACAAAAACAACAACAAAATGAAGACAAAGAACAATTATACAAAAAAAATGTGCGCCATCTTTGCCATGTGCGGTAGGTAAACATCACTCAGACAGTCCGTCCGTCAGTCATTCAATCATTCCATTCGGTCCAGTTTCCCGTATTCTTTGGTCGGGTTGCGTGGAATCGCCGTCAAAATCGGACATACGATCGTCTAATCGGTTTTTGTTTTTATTTCGCTTCTTTTGTTTGTAATCATTTTCATTCATGACCCAAAGAAGTCACCTCAAATACGTCAAACTGTTTGTACATCGTAAAGTTTAATATAATAAAGATTTGAATTGACATTAATTAAAACATATTTTTAAACATACATACGATATTAATAAATAATTTATTTCAATTATAAACTTTTCATTTATTTTGTTATTTACAATATAATAGTAGTTAAAATATTAAACTTAAATTAGACTTAATTACATCTAGACAGGCAAATTTCTTTAATATTCGAATTATATTTAATTAGATTTTAAAATCTAAATTTATAATGCAATAACAAGATTAAAATAAAGAAATGATCAGTTAAAATTTATCAGCAAAGATTGCTTTAGAAAAAATTTTAAAATCCATAAAATAAAAGCATAAATTATAGTTGCTGCTGTATACTTTGTTTGCATACAAGTCGGCTGCTAGTGTTGTCGTTGTTGTTGTTGCTGTTGTTGTTTGTTGATGCTGCTTCTGGTGAGCCAAAAGCCATACATATTTCAATCACAATCAACGTTAAGTGAGCAACACCGCGCTGTTGCAGTGGCAAATGCCACTAAAGTAATTATTACATTACTTCGCATGTGGGGAACAACAACAAACATGCGCCCAGCTATGGCATGTAGCACACCACAGCGCCAACAACAACAACAGCAGCAACAACAACAACGACAACAGTAACAGTAACAACAGCAGCAACATTAACAAAACAACATCAACTACAAGTACCAGCATCATGCCATGGCGACTCATGAAGCCATAAGACGAGACGATCTAACGTAGCCGATCGTAGCACTTAACAACAACAGCAACACCACATCAAAGCCACAGTAATGACAATCGGCAGCGTGATCAGCTGAAAAGCTGCTTTCGCTTAGAAGGCGCAATTTGGGCGCAACGCCTGATCGCCTCGCCTCGCCTTGCTACGAACCGCATCGCGCCGCGCCGCACCGCATCATGCCGCTCCGTTGCTCGATCACTAGTTTTTGCTGCTGCTGCTGCGAATGTCTATAAATTAAGACATTTATACGATTAAAAACAAACAGCGTCGTTAAAGTCAAAGCTAAAGTTGCCTGCCTACGTTGATCCGCGCGACGCTGGTGGTCTTAATGCAAAAGCCGTGCGGCAAACGGCCCCAGTACGAGTCCCGGCCGCGGCGTCAGCCCCAGAGCCAAACAACCGACCAACCAACTGTCGAAAAACTGACTGACTAATTGAATGACCGACCGACCGACCGACCGTACAGGCTGAGCGTGCTGCCTGGTCGCGCGATCGCAGTATTTTTTACATTTTCATTTTCTTTTCTGTTCCGATTTATTTTTTGTTTTAATGCCTCCCATGTAGTCGAACGTCATCGTCAGCAAAAGCCTTGTTTTGCTCTGTTGTTGTTGTTGTTGTTGCCATCGTAATAGCTGCGTGCTGGTGGGTCTCCATATCTTGAGCAAAGTGCATTCATTTCAGCTGCATTACAAGGTAGCGCCTCGCCTGTGGACGACGATGTGCGTGTGTGTGTGTGTGTGTCCGCCAAGTGGCCTACCACTACCACTGGCCCACCCCTGCTGCCCATTTATCCCTCACCGGACTCCTTATTCTCCACCTTGATTAAGCCACCTCACCTTTGGCTGGCGATCGAGCCAACTACTAGCAATGAAAACAACAACAGCATTCGCCAGCATGATCGCAATCCTGTTGGATCCGATCCACTGCCGCCCGGCACGTCGTCCATCCATCCAACATCGACCGTCGACGACCATCGACCAAAGCAATCATTAGTTTATGAGTTTTCCACACATTCTCTTATTTTATTGATGCCTCACTGGAGTTCACACTCACTCATTGGCTGTGGCTCTCACTATATCGCCCTCTCTTTCTCCATATCCATTTCGTCTGTCGTTTTTTCCACGGCTTTTCTCTGTATTTGGTTTGGTTGGGTTTGGAAAATGATTTCTTCTTCGTCTTCTTCTTGGATCTGGCGCTATTAATGGGCTAGTTTTTGTAACAATAACAAAAACGAAGCTCCAAAAAGCCAGGGGCGCAGCTAACAAAATGTTTACTTTTTATAAATTATAAACAATTCGATTTTATTTACATACATATACATAAATTGAACATATATATACATATATTGAACATATATGTATATATGTACATAGTTTATAATTAATTTAATATGATATGATTATCGTAATTTTCTGATCCCTTCTTGGCTACAACACTGACTCTACACAACAACAACAACAACCAGAGCAACAAGTGTGCCGTTGTGTTGTTGCCTTTCGCCGTCCATAGTTTTTACAAAAATCGCCGTTTTTATTGGATTTTGGCGTGTTTTCGGCTCATTCATTCATTCATTCACAATGCGTTTTGATAAATGTTGTTCCCTACTATTGTCGTTGTTGCCGTTTTTGTTGTTGTTGTTCTGGTTATGGTTTTCGATTTTATTTTTATTTCATTATTTTTTGTTTTATATTATATATCTTCTTCTTCTTTGGGTTGTTGTTGTTCCCGTTCAATACGAACGATTCGTGTGTAGATCGTCGTCGTTTGTTTAATTGAAAAAGTTGTTGCTACTGTTTTAGATTGTTGTTGTTGTTATTTCTTTTATTGTTATTGTTATTGTTATTACGGTCGCTGTCGCTGTCGGGAAAACTATTCTCCAAATTAAATTGTGAACGGTTTATCTTGATTTGGAAAAATTGTAGCTTGAAGATATTTGTTCCACTGTTTGAAAGTTCATTAAAAAAACAGTGTTAAAACGAATCGAATTATTATAAATCCCAGGGAAAATTATTTATCTCTTTGTAGCTAATGTCTCTATGGATGTTCACTATGGATGCTATGGTTATATCACGTGTTCTTAGCCTTGTACAACAGAAAGAAACGCGCGAAATTTAAAATAGAAGGATTACGGATACTTTTTCCTCTTCCCTTTGCTATACCCCGCCATAACATCCCCTTCCCGGCATTCCTTTCGCAATTAACAGTTAAGTTTACGATAACGTAAAACGATTTTGTTTCTTCCTAATTTAACCCTACGTTTTTATTGATACTTTCAGCACTCTCCCTCAGCACACACACGAATATCATAGAAATACAAGAAATCCGACCCAATAAATTAATGGCCAGATTCAGGCTTGGATCGTTGAATCTTTGAATGCCTCCGAAGAGAGGTGAAGTCGGCCTGCTGTGGCGGCTTCGCTGTGCTCGGATTTCGTTCAATAAATTGTCCGCGGTGCCATTAAGCCAGGTGGGTGGTCACTATCTACCTACAGCAGTGATTCAATGCTTTGATCTTTTTTCCTTTAGCTTAGTACTTTTTCGTTTTTCCTCAGATGATTCGAATGTAACTCAATTTGCATTCTGTCAAATATTATAATGTACGAGATCAGTTGTGATCTTTATCATCTTGTTGGGGGTTTTACGGAGTGGGGCTTCGAAATCGCCAATAACTTTAATATTTGAGTATTATCGTAGTGTTGACTATTGTGGTTAAACAGTAAAGGGATTTATTAAATTAAAGGGCACATTATGTTAATAGTGAATTTATTTATCAATTCAAATTTCTAATTAGAAAAGTTTCGTTCCAAGTCAACAACAACGTTTCAACAACATTTTTGTAGATGTTAGTTAACAGAGCAACATGCAATTAACAGAGAACACTATGCAAGAGAAATTCGTATTATTACTCGTGAGAGTTCATCTCTCTCTCTGTCTCTCTGTGTGTTTACATAAAAGAGTGGTTTAAGTCACCGCTGTGTACTGAAAAGAGATGAATAATAGTTGATCAGCATAAATCCAAATGACTATCAGTGGTTTAGAAAGAATAAAAAAATCAAAATGGCCGCATTTAAATACATGCACCACACCAACACAAACCCACTTTCATAAGCGAGATGAAGAAAATAGGCCTGGCTAGACGCAGTGCGTAACAGGAACATTTGAAACCGTTTCACTCAGTGAGAGAGTTTCTATCCCATTGATACCCTCCCAGAGGGGTATCAAGAAACGAAAGAAGAACCACGTAGTTTGCCGAACGTGTGTCCATATTTTCTCTAACTCCCAGAGTGAGCATGCCAGCATTTGAATCTTCAATGCATATTATACACAGGGTGTGTAGCCACCGATTGTATCAACATACCAGTAGTGAAATCGCTCGAAAGATACTACGTCTAGCCAGGGGCAGCCAAATTAATAATAGAGTTGTTTGAATCCACCGGGGAGGGCAGATCGTCGCGACGCGGGCGACTTGCATCAGATTGCTTTTGATCGTCGTCGGTTGAAGACGTTCTCGCGGAAGTTTGTCCTTGAGGTTGGCAACACAAGAATTTGGAAAACAAAAGTCAAAATATAAAAGTTCTGTGAGATTCCCAAAGAAAGAATAAAAATCCATCGAGTTGCAAGTTATAAAGTTGACGTAGCAAAATCTTGTTGTTACATTTTGAAAACGTAAACGAAATTCTGAACGAAAAATGCAAAGAACCACAGAAATTAAATAAATAAAATAAAATCAAAACTCAAACGAATACACGCACAGCACCCATACAGAGTGTGTGCGAGAGGGAGAGAAAGTGAAGCGTAGCGAAGGAAACGTGATGGAGCTATGGATTTAACCCCAAAGGGAAAAAAATCTACAGAAAAAAATGTGTGAATGAAGTGTTAAAAATAAAAATATAAATACAATAAATTAAAAAAATTCTATGCGGTGTGTGGAGTCCGGAAAGAAGAGGAAGAAAGAGAAAATTTCAAACCGAAATATTTAACCAGTGAATTTTTCAATTTTTTGGAGGAAATTTATTTATTTCCATTTATTTTAATAATAATAGTATAAATATTGGTATTAATGGGCTCATATTTTCATTAATGAAGTTAATAGCAAAAATAATGCAAATAAAACAATAATTAAAACCAAAACTTAACAAATTGGCTCATCAAATTTGGCAGCACTGTTTTTTGGCTAAAACATTTTTCTTTGAAAAATTTAGTAAAAAATATTAATTTAACAAAATTTTACGAAGATTAACCAACAATGGTTGTTCCCACGATGGATAGTCTGCCGCGCGTCCCCGACACACATGGTGACGTCGTCGATGAGAAACTCTTCTCCGATCTGTATATCCGCACCAGTTGGGTGGACGCACATGTTGCACTCGATCAGATAGATAAGGTGAGTTTTCTTGGTCTATTACGGTTTTACTCCTACTTTTAATTTTACCGAACAAACATTACTATTATTTCGAATTGAGTCGGTTTACACTGGCCAAAAAAGTTATCGACCATCCCTATAAACAAATTTATCGACCATCTCAATAAACAAAGTTCTCGACCATCACCATAAACCAAGTTTGTCGAGTGGGTTGCATTAATGAAAGGTCTGAGTTTTAATTTCTTCCTAGTTTTTACTCAATCCAGAAAGATTTCTTTAAAAGTACATAGATTTTGCGATTTTCTAAAAATCTTTCTTTTTATTAAGAATATTCTCTTCTTATTATTTTATGAATATATCACACAGATTGACAGCTCACAAACATCTCAAAAAATTTTTTATAAACAGACGTCTATCATTGAGTTTTAGCAAAAAAAATCTTATAATTCAGTTTTAAGTATGTATAACTATATGTAATTATAACTCATAAGGTTTAATATTGTTTTAATTTAATGTCAATATTTACCAAAGTAACCTTATCTCGAGTCTGATTCAGCAAAATCTTATCTTAAGCTTGATGGACGCTGCTTATGAATCTTAACTCATTCATGAAAACGACGGCTTCGAAGAAGACCAGAAATAAAACAACAATCAGAGTTTATAGATTCTTTGACGTAATCGTGGAGTAACGTATAATAAATATGTATGTTTACGGATGTGTATGTATGGAAGTACATATGTATTAAAGATAATTTTTTTGTTTAAACTGAGGAGAACAGAATCTTAAGAATATGTATGTACGTAAGTTAGACATGCATGCAGATATGTATGTACTATGTACGTATTTCTTGCCATTTCATATCAAGTAGAGAGACAAATTTAATGTCTTAATATATTTCTCTAAATTGAGTCATTTAAATAAAATGACTGCGGTTACCGACTTTGACGATAAGCAACAACGACATCAGAATAACAATCGCCGAACTACAATAAAAACCAATCAACTTGGAATATTTTAATGTCAATACTATGTAAAGACTTAATAAATGATCGACTGACGGACATCGCAAGGAAGTCACACAGACACATCACATCCTTAAAGAAGTCCTGTCATACTCTCAACAGCTGATTGAAATACTCAATTGAAAACGAAGAACTAACATTAAAAAATGCAAAATTATTATGTATATTCAACTGATTTTTAAAAAGTTTAAAGCCGAATCTGACAGAAACTACTTCAAGCGACGGAGCGGTGTGCCATAATAAAAACAACAGCAACCACTTACAACGCGAAATAATTGAACCAGGAAAAAACTGCTACAACAGCTGAAAAACACAGCACAGCCGACAATTTAAAGCAGCCACCAACAACGAGGTTGTTGTTCAGTAAACGAGAGGCAAGCACAACGAAGACAGAGAGAGAGAGAGAAAGAGCAAAATACAATAATAATGAAGACATAAAATTAAATCTTTAAACGGCATCTCTTGACTGTTGGCCCTGCTAACGTACCTACCTAGCAGCCAGGCGAAACAATAACAACAATCAGCAACAATAACAACGACAAAAACAACAATAAATGTCTTATTTAAACGAGCAAACTTCAGCCATGCCAAGAGCTGTGGAGGTTCATTCCTTCCTTCCATGCTTCACGTTTTCCAAATAAAACCACCCTACAACCAGTCGTGCATTCTTTTTTCTTTAAGTTGGCGTACAAGAGCAGGACAAAAAAATAAAAACAAAGAGTAACTAAAACCGGAATTGGTTTTCGCCGTCGTCGTTTCAACAAGAGCAGTGATCGATGTTTGCACTTAGAAGCAATGTTGCTGCCTTTATTGTTCTTTATTATCTCTTCTCTTCCTACTTTAAATTTCCTTCAAATTAAACAGAGTAAACAACTTTACTAAAGGCCGATCCTTTGGGTTCCCCGAAAAGTGAGTACCTCGACGGAGGTCTTCGAAGAATTTTTATTTAAATGCAAATTGAGGTGACCTCAAACCTTAGGTGACCTCGAAAAGCAGCTTTGGAATTGGAAAATCCGATGGTGATGAGCATTGTTGTAACACTCTAATGTCATTTAGGATTTTCTTAATAACCTTTCTGTAAACAGCATTTTCAAAAATGTTTGTTCATGTTGTAAAAAAAATCCCTTTTCGGGAACAAGAAGCAATACTTTCGTTTATTCGTTCGTTTGTTCCTGACTTTATTCAGGAAATCTCTCGGTTGAACGCTCCCGCATGAACGCTTGAAGTTTGAAATGCCACACAAGTGCGATATTTGTTGTTTTTTTTTTTATTATTTTTACTTGAGTGCCTTTTTTAAGGAACAGTTTCAGCTGTCTGACGGATAGTATAATGTGCATTATAGCTGTATTTATGACTGAATTTCACAAGATTTTCCTGAGAAGCCTATAAAACAAGTTCTTCTGAAAGAGAGAGAGAGAGTGCGAGACAAATGCAGATTATAGGAATAAAGGCAATGCGGCGACAATGACGTTCATGACGATGACGACAACGACGATCTGCGGGCACCGATGAAGTATATAAAATTTGTTTCTTTTTTTTGGCAGACAAATGAACGAACTACGCGAGTTGCGAGCATTACGTAGTATCAGCCGACTCTGACGATAGCAGCGGCCACCCATGTAGCTCATGCGGGGCCAGAGAGTCAAAGCTATAGCAAGCAAAAATGGATTAAAAAAAGTGAATTTAAAACAAAATTAAATAACAACCAGAAAGAGTACTAAGTCCGGCTTGGCCGAAGATCATGTACCCTACAACCGCAGGATAAGTTTATAGTTAACTTCTAATAATATAACGGACCAGCGTTATCCGTTAAATGGCTGGTCCAAATTTTCCATTTTCAATACCAATGAGTTTCTGATGATAGATATCGATATTTGTATTCGTTCTCCTGTAATCGTGATGGACAGACAGACGGACGGACAGAGCTAAATCGACTCAGGAAGTGAAGCTGATCAAAAATATATTATCAATGATCAATATATACATTTATATACCTGCTACGCCTGCTTTAATGCGTTACAAACGGAAGCACAAAGTTAATATACGCTCATCACTTCGTGTGTAGGGTATAAAAAAAGGCAAATTAAATAAATGTTCAGAAATAATTATTTAGGAATAAAAAAAATGATAACTTAAATGAAAATTAAAAAATTTTATAAATTTGTATGTAAAAATAAATCTGAAAAACAACAAATCTGTTTTCATTGTTGCATTCCATGCGGTAGGTTTTTGATTATTATCCCCGTTATAGAAACCGTACAGTTAAAATATTTTTATGCGGCTTTTTGTATGCCAGCTTTTTTTATTTTATGCAGAACAAAAACGTGCTTCACGCGTTGAGCAGTACAACAGCAGCCACCGTCGTCGCTGTGGTCGTCGGTGCGCGTTCACGCGCTTAATGCAAGGCTTTAATGAAGCTGTAAATACGCTATAATAGGTATTTCCATGGACGATGGTGTAGAGAGGGCGGACTTTATACAGTGAGGTATTCATTCAGTGAGTTGCTAAAACATTTTATTGCTATTCGTTCGTTTTCTTTTTGTTGAAAATGCCTTTGAATACTTTTTGCTGCCTTCTGAGCAAATATGTCTGTCACGCCTGCGCAATCATCACTAGCGAATAGCGTATAATTTCTGTTTATTTTTCTCAACATTGTTTTCGTCACGCTGACAGCGACGACGACGACGTACCACGCTAAAGTTGAAGTTAGTAAACTAAAAAAAATATGTAAAACATCGATATAACAGCGTAACACGTAAACAAAAAGCTGTCATCACTCTGCAGTAATGAAAGACATAAAGTAAAATTATCTATAGACCCCCTTCCCAGCTTATCTATTTTATTATATTTAGAACTATATAATAATAGAACTATAGGTTTTGGCCATGAAGTAATTTCTGCGGAGGTGGTCCTGATCCCCGAGAAAACCCTTACACACCTTTTATTCCAAGGAAATTAAAAGAAAACTGAATAAAACGAAGTAAAAACCAGAAAGAGTGTTAACTTCGGCCTGGCCGAAGTTCGTATACCCTACACACGTTTACTTAAAAATTAGTCGTGGCAATGGTCTATTTTTTTTTCTTTTCAATCTCAAATAGCCTGTGATGACAGAGAATATTCGTGCCAAACTTGATGAAAATATCTCTATTCGTTCTCCTGTAATGGAGTTTTATTTAACTAGTGGGCGGACCACGCCCATTTTTGGTAGTCTTTTTTTGGTCAGAGACAGTGTACTTCTGGACAAAATTTCAACTGCAAATTCGTTTTACAAGCTGGCAAATTGAGCTATAAGCATGGATGAATTTACATTCACAATAAAAAGTAGGCGTGGTAATGGTCGGATTTTGCCCATTTTCAATACCAATGAGTTTCTAATGCTAAGCAACATTTGTGCCAAATTCGGTTACGATGTCTTTATTCGTTCTCTTGCAATCGAGTTTTATTTAATTAGTGGGCGGACCACGCCCATTTTTGGTGATCTATTTTCGTCAGAGACAGTGGACTTCTGGACAAAATTTCAACCGCAACTTCGTTCTACAAGCTGAGAAATTGAGCTATAAGCATGGATGAATTTATATTCACTATAAAAAGTAGGCGTGGTAATGCCCCATTTTGCCCATTTTCAATACCGATGAGTTTCTAATGATAGATATTCGTGCCAAGTTTGAAGAAGATATCTCTATTCGTTCTCTTGTAATCGTGATTTCCACAGACGGACAGACAGACGGACATGGCTAAATCGACTCAGGAGGTCACGCTGATCAAGAATATATATACTTTTCTATACCTGTCACGCCTCCTTTAATGCGTTACAAACGGAAGCAGTAAGTGAATATACCCTATTCACTTCGTGTGTAGGGTATAACAATTACAAAAAGAGGTAAAACTCTTAAAAATAAATCCTAATTCCATGTTAAATGTTCAAAGGAACGCGATGAAAATTCATCCAGCACGTAAACTAAAACAACAAAGCCATTCAACGAAACTTACTTCATAAGCTGATAAACATACCTGCATTTCATGCTAAAGTAATGGGTATAAAAAAAACAAAAAACAAATGTAAAAAATAACTAAATTTCCTGGAAGATAATCGAAGAACGGCACCGCCTTCAAGCATTTCCGGTTTCCTTTAGAACAGGATATAAGAGAATTTGAAGTTGAAAGGAGTTTAGAATGCCGACCGATTGAAATAAGGCTATTAGGAGAGGCAGGCTATAAAATTAACCCACAAACATTCAAGAACGACATAAAAAAAGTGGTTTTGTCAAGAATTGGTTCGATCAAGAATTGGCATCAAAATATAAATATACACATCCATTAGCAAGAGACACTCCAGCTTATATTAAGTCATTAAAATTTATCACACACACATTGATTTCTACAAAATGACAAAAACAGAAATGAATTATGTATATCTACCTTCTACTAGCAACAAAAACAAAGTACGATAACAATAAAAAAAAGCAGAAAGTGTGTTATAATAGTAATTATAAGAGATACAGTTATCTCTCTATTATCTTCGGCCTGGTCAAAGCTAATATACCCTACACGCTCATAAGTGAGAGCCTTTATGAGAAAGAGCTAAAGTTAAGCTCGACTCGTAAGATGACTGGGATATATATATACTTTTCTATATCTGGGATGCTACACGTAATTTTAAACTAAAAACACCATTTTTTCGGATGTAGGGTATACAAATTATGTAGTTCAATCAAGACATTCTATAAACCTAAATATAAAATATACTCTATATACATATGGTGTATATATACGATGTCGAAATATGTAAATCCATTATTCCCAACGAGCTTCATTGTAACGTTGAAATTTTATGATCCCTGACTATCGGGGGCTCTCTTGGGTACCAACCGTCTTGATCCCTAAACTATAACAACAACACATGTGAATTTCTTACTACATGCGTGTATGCATGTATGACTGCTTCTGCGAGTGGATCTATGGGCGGTGTCAGATGGATCATCACGATGCGTACATAACGCACGCTAATTACTTGGCCCTCGTCACACGCCACGAATCAAGCAATCAGCGTGACTGATGCCGGCATCGTGATGATCCGTCTGACACCGGCCTATGTGTATCTCGTGTGATGCCTTCATAACACAGACATAAAAGTATAATCAACAAAACTGTAGCAGCTGTTGCTATTGATGCTTTCAACCAAGCAATGGATTAATGTCAACGTTGGTGGTCGATCGTCTTTCAAGTGTTACGAGAGAGATGGCCATTTAATAAATCCTACTCTATGGCTGGGTGTTTGATCAATTCTAGCAATGATAACACTCACACATAGAAATGCACAGTGATCACTTTTGAAACATATGTTCAACATTTTAAGAAAAAAATTAGTATGTGAGTTCGACTTTCTTACATAGTGTTGAGTGTTTTTATGAATTCCATGTTTTTATCTTTTTATGTTGGTAAAATAAAAATTCGATACATGAATTCGTAGATTAGACAGTCAGGATTTAAGCGACCCAAACAAGCCTTTACATAAAATAACAGTGTAAAATAACAAATAAATACATATGTGTATACATACATATAGAAGTGCCTCATATGTACATATGTGGATTTTTCAATAGCTGATGGAATGAAAATGCCTTGCTTCCGTGTAATATTGTTTAATTTGATTTATATTGAACTTATATGTTTGTTCGATACAAAACGTGACTTCAATTTCGTAAGAATAGCAAATTAAGATGTAAGACAACAGGAAGTTGATCTCAAAAACTCCTGACGAAAAGGTTAATTTAGTTGATAAAAAACTAAAGTTTTTCAAGTTGCACGGGGCCCGATCACACAAGTCACTTCGATGTTTGTTGAAATCTGGCGACCGTTTACTGAGGACGCCATGTTGGCGGCGTCACGTCAAACGTTGGTCGGTATTTAAGTCCGCGTCATAAATAGTACATCTTTTCAGAAGCAATTGAAAATGTGTGTCTCTTACGCTGGTTAAGAACTATTAAAAGCCTATTAACTTGTCTTCCGATTGACGCCTACGTATTTCCAGACGATTGGGGCGTATTTTTGTCGAGGACTGGTTAATGTCTGTCACTCATTAATCACAAATTAATGAATGTCGTTGGCAATAGCATGTGACATTGAAACAACAAATAGTTTTAACAACAACACGAAGAAAATGCCAACATTTTTGAATGAGTACGATTTAATTGAATTGTTAAAAAATTTAAGTTTTATGAAACCTTTCTCTACCTCAATCTGTTTTGTATCTTAACCGTTACGTGATTAAATATTCTTTTTTAGTCGCAGAAAAAATTGCTTCATTTCAAAACAGAGGAATCCAAAAAAGAATATAAAAACTTTTGTTTACCTTTAAATCACGTTCACGAAAGTAAGACACAAACAATGATACACAAGAGTTCATAAATACGAGTATGGATAGGAACCAGTTTTATCCATCAAAAGAGTCACCTATGCGGTTTTATAAACTAGAAACAAACATACACGCATGACATTACAAACATGGAAATCTGACACAATCGCTGGGTGGTCTTTTAATGAGCCTCTCTCTCGCTCTCTCTCCTTCTCTTTCGCTATCTCTCCTTCTCTCTTCTTCTCTTTATCTGTACTCCACTGCATTATTATGACTTTTTTAATTTGGTTCTTTACTGCTGATAACTTGAAAGATTTAATTGTTGTTGTTGTATCGTCCTAATACTCGTATGCATCGCGATGTATCGATCGAGCCGCTGTTCCACCAATTCTTGTTGTTTTTGTGACTTCCATTGATTCAGGCATTTCTGCTGTGGTGATTAAGATCGATGGCTCGGCCGTTGTTGATTGCTACATTTATATTCGTCAGTATATTCGTATATATTCCTCAGTATATTCGTCAGTGTTCGGCTGATTGTCTTGATCGTCGATTCAGTTATACTATTTATCTAGATTATAGCATTACATACCTACATTAATACCTCTTTCTCTCTCTGTCTCTCTTGTTCCCAAATTATTCATGGCGTCTTTGATATTGAGCGATCGATTGATCCTATCTATTAGGTTCATCAAAATTTTAATGGTGTTAATATGTAAATTCTGTGTAGCGCAGCCAACAGTTTTAATACACTCAGCAAAGAGCCCAATAGAAATGATTTGTATTGAATCTTGTATAATAAAGAAATAAAAATCATGCCAAAACTGTTTTTCGAAATTTTTAGTACCAATAAAAATGTTTAGTTTAATGACGAAAATAATATTTTTAGACAAATTTAGAAAATCCCGAACGTTTTAAATTTTAATAAAATTTCATTGTGAGATTCTGTGTGAGAAT
The DNA here is from genome assembly GCA_949629155.1 of Myopa testacea. NCBI lineage: Eukaryota > Metazoa > Arthropoda > Insecta > Diptera > Conopidae > Myopa > Myopa testacea. The sequence goes on along the minus strand of OX451346.1, from coordinate 1,858,720 downwards.
AATTGTGAATACGCCCGAAATAAACACATTTACTGATCGATCCATTAATAGGAAATTTTTTAATATACACATGAGCTGTCAAAAATATCCATTTAATCTTGGAAAGCATTTGAAAAAATTCCAAAAGAAATGGTATCTAAATACAGTACGGCCTCGATAGTTCGGACACTCGTTCTTCGTACTGTTGTATGTACATACATGTATGTGTTTGTGTATAATTTTACAACTCTATTTGTGTGGTCAAGATCTCACAAGCATTCAAATTATACGTTGTTTTTTTCGAAATTTATTTGATTACTTATTTCTTTTGACGGTTGTTTTTTTACCTTATAAATGATGGGATTTTTTCATGGTTTTACTTGTTTTTTAGTGCTTTTATAATGGCCGATTAAGACTTGGGTGGGCTAATCTTCTTAATGGCTTTATTCCTCTTTCTTCATTCATACTGTACACAAATACAGACATTCGTACAGACAGTATTCAGAATACAATTCGATTTCATGATTAGATTTACGATAGGTTTTTTTGGGTTGATGATTGGCTTTATATTTGTTAATAAAATGAAATTATATTATATTATTTTTCTTTTTTTTTATTACAAAGCAAAGCAAAGCTTTGATGTTTCGCTGATTGATTAAGTTTACTGTTTGAATGCATGAGAAGTGATTCAAATACATTTTTGAAAATTCTAAAAAATATTAATCAGTATTTGAAAGAAGAAAGAAAAATTTTATTTGACACCTCAATTTATTCAACTCTTGACAGATGCTTAGAGCTCATTAGAAACGGTGCTTAAGTCACAGATTTAAAGTACAGTTGATCAAAGTACAGATTACAATAACTTGTAATTGTGAGCAATTCTGAAAAAAATAATAAATACCATGAAGTCCTCATTGTTTGCCATTTTGACACATCAACATAAATCAACTGTGACATTTGTCAATTTCTGCGAAACTGACATTTCTCAATACATACATACATACATACAAACGTAGAAATGTAAGTACAAAAAAAAACCCCAGTATCTAAAATAAAGTACGATTCTTTCAAAATCACTCCAGGACGCTGATGACAATAGAAAGAAACAAGGACAAAAAAGCGAAAGAAGATTGTGAGATAGAGCTGAGAGAAAGGGAAAAAAATGCAAAGTAAGAAGATCGGGGAAGGAAAAAAAAAGGAAAATATTCAGGGAAAATGTTTGTAAATGTCAAGTTTACGTGGTACTAAATGTGAGTAATGTTCAGAGCGAGCCGTAAAACTACAGCAGCAACGGCGCGGATACACCAGCAAAAAAACAACCAGAACAACAATAGCAGTCACTATCACTACAACAACAACAGAAAGCCAAAGCAACATACATACAATATAACATCAACAAGAAACGGCAAATGTGACTATAACATGGCATGGGTTCAAAGAAACCAAGTCAACAGCAACAACAACAACAACAACAAGAAGAACAGATTTACAAAAAAACGACAACAACAAGTAAGATATTATATCTGGCTGAGTCTACTCTGTACCCTCCATAAAGTGTTAACAACCACGAAATCCTGATGTCTTAATAACAAAGACCCAACCCGACGACCGGACAGACGGACGACACGGACTGAAGCTGGCTGGAGCGAAAATGCCGACAGCAGCGGCAACAATAACAATAACAACAGCATGTAGCATGTCGTTCAGTTCAAAAACTGCGATACCGGCGAAAAACAACGTGAATACTAACGAATACCAGAAAGAGTATGAAGAAGAAGACAAACAGCAAAACAAAAACACCACACAACCGTAACAATGACAACAACAACATCAGTACACCTTCCCATCATCGGACCTTTCGGGAAGTTACAAGGATCATCATCAAGCGAAAAACGCACAGACGACGAACTCAAATAATCTAGCAGCAGCACAGCACGAAACTGGCTCAGAGAACAGCTAAAAACAAAAGAAATTAAAAGGAAAAAAATATATACATACATATGTATATAACAGCATGATGTATACACCAAAAATAGTATACTAAAATTTAGTACAAAAATTATACTAATCAAGAAAGTATATTATTTAATAATCGTGTAAAAAGAACACGCGTAAAAGGTTTCTTTATTCTTCCATTTAAATAAAAAAAATTAAACCAAACTTTTAAAAATGCATACTAATTTTTTCGTGTGTGTCTAAAAGCCGTCGGCCGGGACGATATTGATGATCAAAACATTAACAGAGAAGAAAAAAAATTAGGAAACAGCTCACTCGCTCACACACACACAATTTCGTGCTTTTTGGTTGATTGCAACAACAACATCTGCAACGGAAGAAGATGACGACGACCACCATCAGTTTCGTGTTTTCGTGCCGAGCCTATAATTTGAGCAGTTGTTGATGTTGTTGGAAGAGCAAAGCAAAAAGGAAAGCGGGACCGGACCACATAGTGAAATAACAACAACAACATCAGCAGCAACAACAACTGCAGCAAAGAAGTTCAATAAAGCAAAACAACAACAACACATAGCATCATCATCATCAGCAGGAGCAGCAGCAGCAGCTTGAGTTTTTCGGAACATCCCAAAACGTGCGAGCCCTCTCATCAGAAATGTCTTATTTTCTGGTCCTCGTTTTTCTTCTCGGTGTTTTTTGTTTCTGGAACTGGTACCGGAATTTTCTTAGAAGTTGTAATAACGATGTTGAACATTTTGACGTTTCTATTGCAGCAGGTTGCTTCAAAGCAGCCCATCCATCTTCCATTCATTCAGGGTGGTTTCAAGGGACAATCTTTTGTTGAGACTTCATTTTTATTCTTTTTGTATTTAAGAAAGATTTACAGAAATCGTACACACACACAACATGTACTTGTATAGTGGGCGGTTTACTGCTTTTAAATGGTTTTCAGCATTCACGTGTTCTTCCCGAATTGATGAAGATGTCACTACAAATGAATTCACAGAAGCTGTTGGTTGCTATGTAGTTCTAAAATAAAATAATGGTCGTTGATAATGTGGAAGCATTTCCAAATAATTTCAAGATTAAATTATTATATACATAGATATACATGTGTATATATACTTATGTAAACAAATATAAAGATGTGTATCCGTGCTATGCTCTGTATAAATGCACCAAATTATCCAGATCAAATGTTTCCTTCGTCCGTCCGGTGATCTACACTTAAATTTTGCACCTAACATGCGAGTGCATATTTTGTGAAGACACACATGCAACTAACAGACTGACCGTCAGACAGACTGATAGTCAGACAGACATTTAACAGTAGACAAACGGAAAGACAGATGTACATAAATGTAGAGAAGGAGCCGCCGTTGATGATGGCTTAATTAATATAGACATACATACATACGGAAATGCTAAACTCATGAACATCATCATCATCATTAACGCAATCACCTTTGATCAACAAGATTATCAGCGTCATCATCGCCATTATTATCATCATTAGCAATGGCCTCATAGTCGGCACAAAAACAACAGCAATGCCACCTAAAAAGAGGCAAGTTGATTACCCTGGAATGTATGTTTGATGTTAGTTTTTTTCGTATTATTGTTGTTGGTGGTTGAATTTCTGTCATTTGAATGCTGGGATTTCTTGTAAAATTCTAAAAAATCATAAAAATGCATCAGATCATAAATATATTTACGAGTTTCCTTTCGTGTGTACGAAGCGAGTTATATGACTATTATGTTAATCTATTCAGACAACTTCAGCTCTCTAACTGCACTTTAATTCGAACTCTTTGATGTTAACTTAAAAAAATGCATTCATTACATTCTCTAGCTTGCAATCAATACTCCAGTTTGTCGTAAATTATAAGTTTTAATACGAAACGCATGAAACATTAGTGCTGTCAACACTGTAGACAACGCCTACCAAAAACGTTCAATTAGTCAAGACGTGACGTAACGTGACTAGATGTTCCAATCTATTATATCTTAGGGATGGCACTGTTACGATATCAACAATCATATACAATGTCAGGCGCAGGGTAGGCTGGAGCAGGTGCCATGTTACGTTGCGTTTAGACTAACCGCGCCTTAAATTCGCATTCCTTTTCATACATGTAATCATAAAACTGCGGTTGGATTATGAGATTCAATCTATTAAATTTTTAGTCAACTAACTGAGATAAGTACTTGGTTTTTATAGTGTTTATAATGTATATATAGTGTTTTTAAGACTTTTAAATGAACTCCAAAATTATTAGTGAATAAAATTTTCTGAAATGAATGAAAGGAGAAATGTCCACAACAAATAAAATTTTAATTATAAAATATACACCATTAATGGTTTTTTCAAACTTTTTTCTATTTCTCTACTAATATAAAAATTTGTGTTTACTCTGTGTATATTCCGAGGTACAGATTTCGGCACACTTCACTGAAGCCGATATTTTCTCAGTGAAATTGACGACTTTATCAACGCTCTGTCTTTGAACGTGTAAACCTCAATAATCCACTGAAAAATAATGGCTTCATATAAAAAACTTAACATCGTCTTTAGTTTAGCTCTGTTTTTTTTTTTTTGTTTAGTTTTCTTTTCTTCTGGTGTTATTTCTTTTCCTTAACGGTAGGCCTGAAGACATCCCTTCGCATTCAATGTTACATACGAACCTCGATCATTCATGCCGGCGAATGGCTTGAAAACGCGCCGGTTGGATAAACGTGTGAGGTTCGATACAGCATTAAGTTGTAACTTTAAGCGTGGCCAGGCCGTGATATATACGAATATGTGTGTGTGAAGCTAGATCATTACCGTATTTTTGAAAAAAGTTATAGGAATTTTACAATCTCTATCCTCTTTTCTCTTTTCTCTACATTGCCTCTCCTCTACTATAGTCGATGATGATGTTTTTGTTTGTGTCGTTGATGGTATACTTGTTTTAATATGAGTTAAACTTTAGCGCAGATAAACATTTTTTTTTTACTAACCTGAGTTTGTATAAAGATTGCTCTCGTCCTCCCTCCTCGACGTTTATTATTCCCGCATGGAAAGATAATAAATAAAATTTTTAGGTTGGCCACCGCAGCGTTGGTGGCAACGGCGGCGCATGCGTTCTCTCCTTAGGTCTTGGACTTTATTATTCTCCCCTTTTTTTAGATCCTTTTTTTCTTTGGTTTTTATTCTTTATTTTTTGGTGGTGTCCATTGAAGTTTTACGATTGAAATGTATGGAGGTGATTACGTTCTTCTGAGTGTCTATTTTTTATTTGAAGTTAAGTTCTAGATAGTTTCCCGTTTTGTTGTTGTTTCAAATTCCTCGCTCTTCTTGAAACCAAGGAGGGATTTGTGGCTACTAAAGCTTTATATTTTTTAAGCCTCTTCACAATTTGATATCTCAATTATCGGGTTGGGTTTCGGAATGCTAACGCTTAAATAATATAGTATATTTATGTATGTACGATGATATTTTTCGTCACGAATCTATGTCCATTACCGTTTTATAGCTCTATTTAATCGAGAACCAAATTTTATGGTTTATTTATTATGACTTCAGGTTAATCGTTCCTGGAAACAATTAGCTGCATATATTTATCTCAGTTTGGGGTACTGTTGGAGGTAAATGTGTATAAATGTTATGTTTTAGGAAACCAAATAAAACTGGTTCGTACGTATTTGACATTAACTACGTTTCAACGCTATCCTTAAAGCTAAAGACGCAAACCTATTCTTATACATTCCTGTGCTGCCAGAATATAACTTAATTTAAATGTTGTCCAGTAATCTCTATCAAAAAAAACTTAAATTTAAGGGATAAAACGGGATTTCTCAAAGAAAATAACTGAATATATTATTTAAAAGAACTTTCAGTACATTTTTTACATTATTTTTCTTTGGTCTTCCAATTTTCAGGGTAAAGCGCGTGGCAATCGAACCGCCATCTACATGCGGTCAGTATTTCAATCCCACCTGGAATCCCTGGGCAGTTCAGTACAAAAACATGCCGGCAAAGTGTTATTCGTAGCCATTCTAGTGCTCAGTACATTTTGTGTTGGCCTGAAAAGTGCACAAATCCACTCGCGAGTACATCAGCTGTGGATACAGGAAGGTGGACGGCTTGAATCCGAACTGGCGTATACGCAGAAAACCATCGGCGAGGCTGAATTCTCAACGCATCAGCTAATCATACAGACGGCGCAGGATCCGAATGCATCTGTGCTGCACCCGCAAGCGTTACTCGCGCACTTGGAAGTGCTGAAAAAAGCGACGGCTGTTAAGGTGCATATGTTCGATACAGAGTGGGGTTTGCGAGATATGTGTAACTCCCCCACGACGCCTACTTTCGAGGGACACTATTTCATCGAACAGATATTTAAACACCTGATACCGTGTTCCATTATCACTCCACTTGATTGCTTTTGGGAGGGTAGTCAGCTTTTGGGACCCGAATTTCCGGTGCAGATACCGTAAGTATATTAAATAATAAATTTAAAATGTATTTTAGCCCTTATGACAGCTTACAATATCTGAAATGTTTCTTCTCTTAACAGTGGCATGGATAAGCGCATCATGTGGAGCACTTTGAACCCCTCAAGTCTGGTGCAAACCATGAAACAACAGATGAGCGACCAAAAAATTTCATTCGATTTCGATACAGTGGAACAGTATATGAAACGTGCTGCCATTACTTCTGGCTACACAGAGAAGCCTTGCCTGAATCCCATGGATGTAAACTGTCCCGACACAGCACCAAACAAGCTCAATCAACAGCCGCCAGATGTCGGTTCCATACTAACCGGCGGTTGCTATGGGTATGCTGCCAAATATATGCACTGGCCGGAGGAGCTGATTGTGGGTGGGGTGCAGCGCAATCGCTCAGGTCATCTGAAGAAAGCCAAAGGCTTGCAGACGGTGGTACAATTGATGACCGAGAAGGAGATGTACGACTTGTGGAATGAGAATTACAAAGTCCATCATATCGGTTGGACACAAGAGAAAGCCGCAGAGGTATTAAATGCTTGGCAGAAGAATTTCTCCAAAGAGGTCGATAATCTACTAAGAAGTTCACGAATTTCCAATAACTACGATATTTATGTGTTTTCTTCCGCCTCGTTGGACGATATCCTGGCCAAATTCTCAAATCCCAGTCCACTGAGCATAGTGATTGGCGTCGTTGCTACTGTCGTTTATGCGTTCTGTACCCTGTTACGGTGGAAGGATCCCGTCCGTGGTCAGAGTACTGTGGGTATTGCAGGTGTCCTGCTCATTGGATTCTCCACTGCTGCAGGCTTAGGGTTGTGTGCCTTGCTTGGGATTGTTTTCAACGCTGCCAGCACTCAAGTGGTACCTTTCCTAGCTCTGGGCTTAGGTGTTGATCACATTTTCCTTATAACCGCAGCGTATGCGGAGAGCAACCGAAAAGAACAAACCAAGTACATCTTGAAGAAGGTGGGACCAAGTATACTTTTTAACGCCTGCACAACCGCTGGTTCGTTCTTTGCGGCGGTTTTTATACCGGTGCCAGCGCTTAAAGTATTCTGTCTGCAAGCCGCTGTAGTGATGTGCTTCAATTTAGCTGCAGCACTTTTAGTTTTCCCCGCCATGATTTCATTGGATTTGCGTCGTCGTACCGCCGGACGTGCAGACATTTTCTGCTGTTGCTTTCCCGTCTGGAAGGAAAAACCAATCGCTGCTCTCAACAACAATGGACGTTATGAAAATAGTCGCAGTAGTCGCAATACAACTGCTCTAAAAAACTGCAACAATCATTCATCACCCGCTGCATCAACACACTACGCTACCGCGTTGCCGTCGAATGCTCAGCAAGAAGCTCAAGAAGCTTTGCTCTCCTGTGCCGAGAAGCGCATACCTTCGTTTTCGCTCTCCAAGTTTGCTTTCAAATATTACACTCCGTTTCTGATGAAAAGCTGGATAAAGTTCCTCGTCATCATAACATTTGTTGGCACTGTCATCTTCAGTTTGTATGCGTCGATGCGTCTGCAGGATGGTTTGGATTTGATCGACTTGGTGCCCAAGGAGACCAATGAATATAAATTTTTGAACGCTCAAACCTCGATGTTCGGCTTCTACAGTATGTATGCCGTGACACAGGGTAATTTTGAGTATCCCACCAACCAGCGTTTACTTCACGAGTACCACGAAGCTTTTGTGCGTGTACCGCATGTGATCAAAAATGATAATGGCGGCCTTCCGGACTTTTGGCTATCTCTCTTCCGCGATTGGCTGCTCAATCTGCAGCGCATCTTCGATCGCGAATACAAGGATGGTCGTTTAACGCTGGAAGGATGGTCGGCGAACGCTAGCAGCGATGCTATACTAGCCTACAAGTTGTTCGTCCAGACCGGTCACGTAGACAATCCAGTTGACAAAAGTCTGGTCACTCAAAATCGTTTAGTTGATAATGAGGGCATCATCAATCCCAAAGCGTTCTACAATTACCTCTCCGCCTGGGCTACTAACGATGTCTTCGCATACGGTGCTTCGCAGGTAAAATATACATGAATTCCTCCATTTATTTGGGTAGATTTAAACGCCCTGTCCATGGGTTTCTAGCCCTATTCAGGGATATTTACCCATTTAAAATTATACCTTAGTTCGTATAGTATCTAATCTGTATTTATGTTTTAGGGAAAATTACATCCGGAACCACGTCAGTATTATCACGTACCCACTGAATACTATCTAAAGATTCCCAAGAGTCTGCCGCTAGTCTACGCTCAGCTGCCGTTCTATTTGCATGGCTTGAAGGACACTTCGGAGATTAAAGCTCTCATCGGTCATATACGCGATTTAAGTGTTCGTTTCGAGACACGTGGCTTGCCAAACTATCCTTCAGGTAGAATGGAAAACTTTAAGCTTTTTGGAAATATTTAGTTTTATGCCTTTCCATTGTCTTCCACAGGTATTCCCTTTATTTTCTGGGAGCAATATATGACCCTGCGTTCGTCGCTCGGTCTGATACTCTGCTGTTCGATTGCGACCGCCTTCGTCCTCATCTCCATACTGCTGCTATCCGTGTGGGCAGCGATATTGGTTGTTGTGAATGTCATCGCTTCGCTCATGCAAATATTTGGAGCAATGACTCTGTTAGGCATCAAGCTGTCAGCAATACCGGCAGTTATTTTAATACTCAGCGTTGGCCTTGTTGTGTGCTTCACGGTCCATATAGCGCTGGTAAGTTTTAGAGAGATTAAGATTACATACGGCGTCAGGTTGTATTAACACTCGAATTGTGTTCTCTCCTTTTCTCTACCAACAGGGATTTATGACATCGATTGGCAGTCGTGAACGTCGCATACTGCTCTCCATGCAGGTCTCCCTCGGACCACTTGTCCATGGCATTTTCACATCTACTCTGGCTGTCTTTATGCTATCCACATCACCCTTTGAGTTCGTCATACGCCACTTCTTCTGGTTGCTGCTTGTTGTATTGTGCGTCGGCGCTGTTAACAGTCTGATTATCTTCCCCATTATATTGAGCATGGTTGGGCCAGAGGCTGAACTGGTGCCACTCGAACATCCGGATCGTATTTCAACACCATCCCCGATTGTGTCGCGTAACAAACGTGCCAACAAGACTGTTATCGTTAATGGCTCACGTTCACGTACATGTCACAGCAAGTCCCACTATCATCACAAGGATATCAACATCAACGATCCATCTCTGACAACCATCACAGAAGAGCCACCATCATGGAAGTCGTCATCATCATCAATTCAAATGAGTACAAGTGAATGGGGGGGTGTTGGCAACGGAGCCCATGCGTCGAACATGGGCAATAACATGGGTAGCTCAGCTGGCTTTGGTCATAATAATTTGAATCATATGAATAACATCAACATGAATAATTATCATCATCATCATCAACAACAACAGCAGCATCACCAGCAATCCTATCCACCACCACCACCTCCGCCACAATATCATCAAAATCAGCATCAACCAACACAACCGCCACTTCAACAACAACAGCAACAACAATCAATCCCACATCCACATTCAGCTTCATCGAATAAAAATGGGGACGGCAACATGAATAACTATCCGCCAGAATTACAAAGTATTGTTGTACAACCGGAAGTCACTGTCGAGACACATCATTCCGACACAAATACAACAAAAGTGACAGCCACGGCGAACATTAAAGTCGAACTGGTGACACCGGGTCGTGCTATGCGCAGTTATAATTTCACAAGTTAGCGGTAACACTGAATAACTGACACTTTTTTCTACTGTAGCAAAATAATAATAACTAACAATAAAAAAAGGTTTAGTAACGAATTTTTGCATAAAAATTAAAGTTAACATAATTAAGATTTCAGCTAATTGTTCTGATGTATCAATTATAGTCTAGCTATATATAAAAGTTTAACTTCTATGTTTCAAGGAAACAAAAAAACTCTTTTCGCTGAGTCCGCGTTTACATTATGACGATTTTGGCCTTACAATCGATAACAAAATTATTGTTTCGCAAAACATATCTAAAAAGTATCATCTGCAAAATAAGAAATATTTGACGGAAATTGATTTATGGGCATTTTTATCTTTAAGTAAAATCATTGACATTAGTAAAAAGTCTTAATTTAATAGACATAAGAACTGTAAATAAGTCTGGTTTGTCTTGAAAGAAAAGTATTAATTCCTATTATAGACAATTGCATTTTATTAGATAGGTTGGTAGGCTTTTACATTATATTGCAAACTATCCTAAGTGCTGATACATATATATAATTGAAATTTCAATTTATTGTTAGAGAAGGCTTGTATTTGTTTAAAGTATTAAAAAATCACAAATACCCGAACTTAAAATTATTTAGAGTCTTACACAAAATAAACTTAAAAAGCTTAAAAATTATGTACAAATAATTAATAATTTATCCCAAAAAAGATCACCAAGTTATTGTAAATAAAAGTATTCAATAAATACTAAAGCGTACTAATCGGTAATTCTAACAGTAATGAATTTAAAATCTACGGAATTTTAAATACGTTTTTTTAATCCCAACCTTATATTAACGATGCAAGGATGCATTTATCTATAATTATAATCTAATAAATTATATAGTTAATCAAATTAATAACGAACAAAATTATTATTTAAAATGTTGTTAAATATTTATTTCACCCTCAATTGTAACAATATTTAAATAATTTGTTTTAAAGATTCATCAATGGTTTTTATAATAGGTATTTATTGTTTTTGTAAATGTTTTAATTTAATTGTTTAATGTATAACTGTATGTTGCATATCTTCATCCTAAAAACTCACACTTAATTATTTTTAAGTGTAAATCCAATGTTTTACTCAAACTTATACAATAAACTATTATTATATGTAATTTATATTATGATAGTTAAGTTATTTTGTAAATTAATGCATTGAGATTCGATTTGAATGATCAATGGTAGCTTTTGCATATTATAAATTATTTTGACCAACAAACATTAAAAAAATAAAGACTCTTAATTGAATTACAATATATATATACGAGTTCTTCTCCCTTTTCGCTCTATATGCAATCTTTTATCTAACTTACAGTTTTCTAATGTGTAATTTGCATCGAGTGAAGAACTTTCTATATTCCTGCATTCAAAAAAAGATCAACCTGTATTTCCACAGGGCAACATTTTTTGCATCCTACACATCGACGGTGTAGAAAATTCTGCACTTAAGTTTTCTAAATCAACATTTTCGAGAATAGAACACTGCACGTTTTTAGGAAAAAATTCACAACTTAGACCAGGTTCAGAATTAGGCCACAATTTTCTTGAAAATAAAAAACTCCATTATATATATGCATTCTCATACCATTCTCATAGACACCATTTTGAATTGTTTTTGCACATAAACCTTCAGTGTCGTAGCAGATTACGCTCATAACAACCATCTACATATTCGGGTTGATATTTCTAGCCTGAGATCACACACACAACTTAATAACTAAAACAGTTAGTTACAGTTATTTTTATTGAAAGTCGATAATTATATATACAATAATGGAAATATAAGAATCTTATAGCTAAAGAGTTACATAAACAAGTGGCACAATAATAGGGGCCTACTAGAAAATGTTGGTTTGAATTACTAGTGTAAAAAAAAACTAGGGATAATGAAATGTAACTTAAGATTAATTATGGTTAAGCACTACCTGCGGTAGTGGAAGTTGTTGGCTTTTGAATAGAAATGTGAATCGAAGTTAGGATGTAGGATCGAACGGAGATATAGATATTTGTTGTTGTCTGGTGGGTGATGAAGCAGGTTTCTAATGTTATCATCGGGGTGGGTTAGAATGCTGTGCAGTATCCGTTTGGAGAGGTGCAACATGAAGGTTTCTAATGGTGGTATATTGGACGCATCGTACAGGGTCGTGGTTGGGTAGTACTTCTGGCTCTCAGGTCTCCTCCAGAATACGGTGCAGTGGCGAAGGATCCTTCTTTCGAATAGTCTCAGGAGCTTCATGGTAGTGGGCGAGATGGTGAACCAAATTGGGTACCCGTAGCTGATCATAGGTCTAATCAGTTGCTTGTAAACGAAATGTTTTCAACTTGAGGGATCGAAATATTTGAAGATAAGAATTTTTTTCATCCCATAGTTTTGTTGGAAGATCGAAATTATTTTGAACGTGAGCAATATGTATTTTTTTTTTTAACGAAGATTTTGATGAAAAAATAAAAATCGCTCATGAGTCAAAACAGATTTTCATCTTTTGTGATCGTTTTTTTGTGAGGGATATAAAAAAAGTTGTTCGTTTGAGGGATATATTCCGAACCCTGACAACAACCATGAGATGGTTCCATTTTACCCCTAAAAAACCCCAATAGTTAAAGTCAATTGATGATTCCCCTTGGCGAGGGATAAAAAGCTTTTTGATAGCCGATTCTGCTGCCTTCGGGTAGTTTCTCTTTCTCCCTCTCAGGGAGAGTTTTAACTCGTATCGCTTTTAATAATAAATTTGTCAATTTTTTGTTTTCGTTTGTGTAATGATGCAGGGAATAGTGTAGACCAAAGAGACAGGGATAGATTATTGACAATTAAAAATTTTTCCTCTCCAAGACAACTGGGACAAACCAAAAACGTACGCGACGGCCATTGTAGGTTAGCATAGCCACAAATAGGAGAATGTAGCAGGAGAAAAACTGTGTTGGGATTACAGTGAGGGAGGTTAAAGATCAATGGTTGCTTGATCTTTCACCTTTAAATCACAACTAACACAACTAGGGAAAAACTCTTAATACTCGCTTCATTTTTACTCCCTTTGTGGACAGTAATATTTGCTTGCATAAATATAATGGTTCCCATAGATAACTTCATCCATACTAATTAAAAGTTTTTAGAGAGAAAAAATAATAATTTAAGTTTTAACTCGTCACTTTTCTTTTTCAAACCAGTCATTTATAACAGAATCATACGCGAAACTTTTGCTAGCTAGGCTCAAAAACTAAAAAATCTGCCATGTGATTAACTTTTGCGATACAGCAAAGTAATATTTAGTAATTGTTATTATTTTTACTTAAAGTTACCGTTGCGAACTCTCTACAATTTAGGAGTTATAACGCCTACATTGGGAGTTATAAACTCTTAAACTTTTAAATTTCACAGCTGATATCTCCCTAACTATAAAATATTTCCCAATGATATATTTACTGTTCTAGTGCACCACACAAAGTGTTGAAACACATCGAACAGCGTCAAAAAATAATTTACTATACAAACCATATGGAAGAATTTTGCTCTCTGTCGCTCGGAGTCGTGACTCTTCTATTTTCTCATTGACGTTGAACTTAGGCGCTCTTTTTTCGGAAATGTATTGCCTTCTCTTCGTCGAAAATACTTCGAACATAATGAAGTGGGGCCAAATTCTTACAAAAAATTTAAACAAAAAGCATAATTCCAAACAAAACGACACAACAATTTTGTTAAAGAAAAAACACGAATACCAAAAATGGCGGACATGATGTACACAAATTTTGACGAGCGTCTGGCGTATTCATTTTGAGCCTTCTTTCTTGACACTAGGAAGTTTTGACGCTGTTCGATGTGCTTCAATATTAGATTGGGCACGATTCGAACGTTAAATCTGTTCCATTATTTTTAATAATTTAATATATTTAACATGAAGAACTCTATAAAATAAATTTTGTATTGCATTGAAATAATAATATATTTTAAACAAAACGAATAAAACGACGACGATATGAAACCCACATGTATCATGGTTATCATCGAAAACCGAGTAGTCATTTCGAAGAGATTCTTACATCACTAGAAGATTTGTCAAAAATATTTTCATTGATGTGAATATTTACGGAGCGATTTCAAATTGTTTTCAAAATTGTCTACAGTTTACTACAAATTCCTAGAGTAAGAAACATATTACAATTCGTAAAAAAGAATGCCTGATGATGCAAAGGAAAGCAAGGCCAAGAAGTTGGCAGCAGCAAGGAAAAAGGTAAGAAAAAATTGTGTGCAGCTCCCGGAAATACTTTGGACACGTCACAAACTATAAGTTATCGATTTTAAATGTTCTATGATGTCTTAACAAGTGTACTTGTTCTGTCTGTTATGTCAGCTGAAAGAGTATCAAATAAAGGAGAAACGTACTGAAAGTAATGGATTCACATCGGATCTACAATCGGGAACAACCTCTGCTACGTTGTCGGAGAAGTCGAACTCTGAACTAAATTTAAATGGAGATGTATTGGAGATGGACGGATTAGCAACACCACCAGTTGAGTTGCCTGCTGAAACCAACGCCGTCTCCGATATCATGGAATCGATTGATACACAACCAACTCCATTCGTTCCGATAGCAGAGGAAGCAATGACAACAGCTGCTGCTTATTTTACATCAATACAACCAGAGACGACGACAGCTGCGGCGCGCCATACATCATCAGACGCTACTGATGCCCATCTAACCATCGGTACGCCGGGAGTGCCAACTGCGCAGACACAGCAAAGTGTCAACGCTATACAACTGCTTATCTGCGAGAAGTCACAACTTAATGCAGAACTTAATAAACATCGAACATGGTGTCGTGAAAAGGATTTGGAAAACGAAGAGCTACGTACTCAGTTGATGGCAACGACACGTCGTCTGGATGAGCTACAACAACGTTATGTAGAACAGCAGCGGTCAGCAGAAGAGCTCCGATCATCCGCTACAATGCTGCACCAACAACTAGCACAGTCCGAAGAGAAGTGTGCTGATCAAGTGGCCCACTTAAAGGAGTTGCAACAACAATTTTCGAAAGCTCAAACCCAGTGTCACGAATTGGAACGATTGCACAAGGAAAAGTGCAACGAATTGGAATTTGCGCAGATACGCATCAATCAGCTGTCAGACGAATCGTGCATCACGAAAGATACGCGCGTTGAAACACTGACGCAAACGCAATTCATGTACGAGCAGCAGATACGAGACTTGCAGGTACATTATCTGTCTTTAGAAGAAAACGGGAATCAAATATAAACTTGTAATTTTCTTTCTGCGCTCCTACAGGCCATGGTTCAGCAATTGACGCAGGACAAGGAGCAGGCAAACCTTCAGTATCAAAATTATGCGCAGCACTTGAATGCAGAAGTGAGCAATTTAAATGAGAAAAACTCGGAAGTATCTGATGAATGTACACGGTTGAGGGAACGTGAGCAGCAACTTGTGCAGCATATCAGCGACCTCGAACGCGAAATACAAAAGAATATAACGCGACGGGATCAAATGAAAGAGGACAAGGAGCAGGTTTGTACCGAAGTCGAAGATGTTTAATAGGGATGTTTTTATAATTTCCTTCTTTTTTTAAACCCCAAAAGGAACCTTCTGTGCCCTCAGTAAAACAAGCCGAACTGGAAAAAGAAATTGCAGAGCTTCGAGAACAAATTTCAGAGCATGAATTTGAACGACATGAATTCCAATTAAAAATTAAATCACAAGAAGACCGTTTGGAAGCATATGTCAAAGATTTACAACAGAAGCAACGATTAATCGAAGAGCTGCAACAGCATCTGCAGAATATTAGCACCGAACAGCCAGATAAAGTTAAGCTGCTTGCTGCAATGGAGTCCGACAAGATTGCTGCATCACGTGCGGTCACACAAAACGTTGAACTGAAGAAACAATTGGATGAACTGGAGCAACGTTTTGTGCAGTTAACGAATGATAAAGCAGATCTAATGAACAGGTTGGATGCCGAGGAATATGCAAACCGTGAGATGCGGGCTTCGTACACACAAATGGAAACGAAGCTCCGCAGCATCGATGAACGTTTTAAATTTAAGGACGAAGAAATGATACGACTTTCGCATGAGAATATGGATTTGTCGCGAAAGAATTTAATGTTACAACAACAAGTTGATCGATTGAAACATTATGAGGTAAAATTCTACAGAAAATTTAATATTTATGAAACAATGAAGAATATTATCGAGAGATTGTGAGAAATAAAACTGAAATATTACCACAATATTGTATTATTAAAGTAGCTTAAAAAATATAAACAATATTAATGTATATTGTAATATATATTAGATAATAATACGCAAATATTTGCTTAAATCTTTTTAGGTGAAAGAATATCACAAACGATATGCAAAAGATGACAAAAGCTCTGGAGACTCTATTGGAAAAGGTGATCAGAATGATCGTCAAGATCATCAACATGATCATCAAGGACATGAGCATGAACATCAACATGATCATGATGGAAGTGAACACGATCATCCGCATGGAAATAATCGTGTTTACTATCATGACCACTCTCCCGATCACGAGTATTCCAACATGTATAAACGGCATTCAGGATCAGAGAACGAAACAACAGCCTGTCAAGAAGCAGATGAGGATTTGCACACTGACTGCACCGATGACGTTTCTTCATATTCACAACAGAAGTCACCACATATGATTCCAACAACACAAGCTGTCGAAAAACTGCAGCAACGTTTCACTCAACTGATGTCGCAGGTGGCCGACCTCACCGATGAGAAACAACGTCTCGAACACTTGGTACTGCAATTACAAAGCGAGACCGAAACTATTGGTGAATATATAGCACTCTATCAGACACAACGGCGTATGCTGAAACAACGTGAATACGAGAAAGCAGCACAAATGAAACTCCTTCAAGCAGAGCGCGAGCAAATGCAAGAGAAGATAACACTTCTCAATAATCTTGTGAGCAGTTTGGGTGCAGAGCTACCTACTACTAATGCACGTTTAGCGGAACACTTTAGCGTTGCTTTGACAGGCGCGCCGCAAGCACAACAAAGTGACAACATTGAAGCATCATTTGAACTGGAATCGTCCGACAATCGGCAGCAATCCACAATCGGCGTCGAACCTCATAAATTTAATTCGACTGATTCGCAAGAAATTTTAACAAAAATTCAAAGCATTATAAGCGAAATCAAAGAGAACACTAAAGATATACCGACTGTAATGCCGACAGTGGATCATTTAAATTGCTGTTTAGGCAAATTTGAAGTAGTTTAATTTGGATTTAAGAACAAATTTAACCACACCACAGATAAATAGTGAAACTGGTTGGTAATGTGTTAGGTAAGCAGTAGAAAATATCGGAAGTATTAATGTAATGTAATAAAGAAGAGATGGGAAAAGAAATCTTAAAGAAATAAGTCCTGAATTAGAATTGTCACGTGGAGAGAATTCGCTAACCATTTTTAAAAATCTCTAGAAAATCACGATAATCCTGAGCTATTATATGATGCATTAAAACAAGTTAATTGCACCTATTTTTTAACATTTATAAAGCTTTGTAGCTTCATTTTTGCAGATGGAGGACGATGTAGTCCATGCTGGGATACGTATTTTTGTAAATATTCTTATTAAAAACCGCTTATTATTGATAGTAAAAAAAATGTAGTATTTTATTTCCAAATACAAATCTAATGTGCAACTTCAAATTCAAATGCAAATGTAATTTGTGTTTATAAAAACGAAATCATTACTTCAATCACTAAGTTTGCTTGTAATGGATATATTATATATCTAAATATTATGTATAAATATTATTATTTTGCTTTATGTTTTTTTTTTAGAAATTTTATTTAAGCAACAATCTAAAACAACAATACACAAAAAATAAGAATAATTGTTATTGTTGTTCTTGTGTTCACTGACTAGGCTTTATGAAGTGGTTTATTTTTTCTTCCTTGATGTTCTTCTTGATTTATCTGTAGATTCGTTGCGTAGCTTTCTTATAAGGCTTGGTTCCGTAAGACATTTTGGTCGGCAGCTACGTTTTGAGCATCTGCGCGTCGATTGTTCACTGTATTTTGTGTCCTCTTCTCTTGTGATTGTGTTGTTGGTTGTGGTGTTGTTGTTGGGTGTGCTGCTAAGAGCTTCGGCAAACTGACCGATTGTTAGCTCCTCACTGAATCCAATGCTAGCGACGGCACTTTCTAGGCTAGGATCCCGATCCCTTGTGGCATTGTTAGCAATTGAAAAAGGCTCATCTATTGAAAGAGAAAAATCATTTAGCATTTCTTTAACATACCATAAATAAATGAGCCGGAGTTCTGGTGTTTACCGTCTGATCCATACTGCTTCTGCGTTTGGTGATTGGCCATATCTCGCACTGTCTGGATGATGGTCTCATCGCTAACAATACTTCGCCGCTTGCCTCGTCTTACAACAACTTGTAAGTGTCGAGGTTTTGTATACGATTTCTGTTTCTCATCATCGTTGAGAAGATTGCTAATATCTTTCAGAGGACTCCGGAGCAACGTCGTGGCATTTCTACGGCTTTTCTTTATCGGTTGAACGAGAGTCGGCGACTGCTCCAGCTTTTGTTTATTCCGAGAATGTTGTTTTGAAGTGTTAATTGTTGCTGCATCCCGTTTTTGTAACTTATCCTTGTTCTGTAATACTTCTACTTCATCTTCTTCTATATTATTTTCTTCTACTTCATCTTCTTGTATATTATTTTCTCCTACTTCATCTTCTTGTCTATTATTCTCTTCATCTTTTAAAGACAAATTATCATCACCACTACCATCGTCATCATCATCATTTTCTCCCAACGACGCTTCATCGCCCTGTAATTGTTCTTCTTCCCAAATGAATGACAAATTTTGCATATTCCTTGGAGTAACCTCATTAGCTACTACTTCATCTTCCTGTTGTATTTCTTCAGAGTTGTCATCAGTCCCGTTGCCATCGTCCTCCCTTTCGTCCTCGTCCTCTTCCTCATCCTGAGTAACATTTTCACCATCACTGTTATTAACTGATGCTATACTTTCTATGCTGTTATCACCAGGCGGCGAGCGCTCAACACTATCGAAATTGCTTTGAATGGCCGTCATACTTCTGTTTCGTGTTTCGTTAAATTCACTTTCGATGCTCATGGCGGAAGATGAGCGTCTCGTTGGCGAAGCCACAATGGAACTCCGGCGTTGCAGAAACATCGATCTACGCAGTTCCCTCAGAATTTCAGAGCTTTGTGGTTTACGTAAAGTAGGTGCTCTTACCTCTCGCAAACCAGCAGATGACTCATCATTATCATCATCGTTTCCCACCAATTCCAAAAGAGCATTTTCTGGATCTATTTTAGCCATCGCTGTCCTGAAGTTTTCAATAAGAATACGTTTGAATTTCTTCTCACATATAACGCGCTTTGTATGTTCGTCCATGAGTTGATGTCGCAACAAAATAATTTCTTTTTGCAGTATGCCGTTCTGCATTTTAAGATCCTGGTTGTGTATTATTAAACCCTTATTGATTTCCTTATAAGCTTCCATAGCTGGCTGGGAAAATCCCGTCTCCTAAAAAAAATAAAATTAACGAACTATAAACAAATTAGAACGCTTTATATTCAGTGTTGCTAGATGTCAGTTTTTAACAGACTTGCCAACTTTTACAGACGCTGCTGCAGTGATGAGTTGCACAAATTCAGAAGTTAAAAAGGAGTATATAATCTAAGCGTCTAGGATTAAGTAGTTTTAAGAGGTTGTTATCCCTCAGCGTCATTATTTAAGTTTACGTCATTATTAAAGTTCATTTGAGAACTTTATAAATACAAATAACCTTAAATACGAGTTAGTCGAAGCGATTAAAATTAAAATTCTTTATTCAGCAAGAAGCTATCAAAAATTTTCCCATCTATATTTCTGACAATAGTTGATAGTCTAAAATTATAACAATGTAAACCAAAAAATGCATGTACAAATGTCACTAAAAAAAAGAAGTCTCAATAAATTGAATTGAATTGAAAGAAGTATATAAAAACATAATATATAAAATATATAACAAAAATTTATATATATAAAAAATATATATATATTGAAAAATCGCGTGATTTTAAATAAAAAAATTTCCTGTTTAGAAAAATGGTTTCGTTGGCGAAAAATTGTTAGGAAAAATATGTAAATACTTACGTTCAAAGAGCGTTTTTACACCGATATTAGTGAAATAAATTCACGTATAAAGAAAAGAATCTACGAAAAAATTAAGAAATAGAAAAAAACAGTACCAAAAATGTAAAGAAAAAGTCGAAAGTGATGGGTTTTTGACAAATTATTATTTTATATAAATATTATATAAATTATATTATATACATATTAAATACAACGGTATTAAGATCGAGGTATCTCTTATAGTTTAGGAGATATCGTCGGTTAAATTTTAATTTTCAATGGACTATAACTCTAGCCCCAATTGAGTCCGGGATCAATTGTTGTTGTTCTTGGGGTTAGCGCTAACTATTACAACAGCCACAGCAACAATAAAATTGAAGCTCTTTGTCTATCGAAAATATAAGCGATAAAAATCGCGATTTTTTTTATAAAAATTCCTCATTTCAACAACAAAATCAACAACAAAAAAAGTATAATCATTAGGAAACCGTAGTTTTGTCAAATTTTTATGTTCGTTTTCTCCCGAATTAGTGAACCGATTTCAATAAAAAAACACCTCTAAATAGCTTATTAACTCTACTTTGTTAAAATGCAAACGTTTATACAGGTTTCTGAAGAACTTTATTTGGAAAAAATTAATAAATACTATAAAAAATAGTAGTAAAAATAATAAATGCGATTTGTGGGGAAACTGAAAGCTTTTCCAAACAACCTCTAAAAAGATAAATTATAGATATTAAAATTACCTTTCCAACGATGTATATATCGTTCCTATGTGTGCCAGGATTATGTAGATATAGGGCATAAAAGCTTCAAACTTTGAAGGCTCATAACTCCTAAACGGGGACGGGGCGAGGGGCGGGGTTTGTTTTCCTGGTAGATACAACAACAACAAAAACAGCAGCAACAACAAAAACAATCACAATGGACATGTCTTGAATGTAGCCAATAATTTAAAAAATTTGACACGCACATTAAGAAATCACATATATACCACTTTTTAAACTAAAATCTATGTGCCGCTATGATTACTGTGCATTCCACCATATATAAACACTTTCTTTAATAACCAAAAATCGCGAACGTATTTTTAGTGGTATTACCATAAATTTTTCTATTTTATTTCAATAATCCATTCTTCAATTTTCCTTTCGTAATATTCGGAGCGAGTTGTCAAAAAAGTGAACGAAAAGACAGCTCGCAATTTTTTCTCGCACTTTTTCACTTTGATCTTGTTTTGTTCGAAAGGAGGAAGTGCGCGGATTAGTTTTATTGGAATTTTCTTTAAAAATTAATCTTAAGAAAATGCTAATACCAAACAACTATAAGAAAACTTCAGTTTAAACGAAAGAGATTTTTATGCCAGAAGAAATCGATTCGAGTTTATAAATCAGCAATAAAAAAAGCTGTAAGCAACGAATGGCACAATAAAAAACCAAAGATAAATTATTTTATAAAATTTGTGTTGGAATTGTAAAAATAATGAGGAGATATATAAAACTAATACACACATGTAAAAGTACTGAATTTAGTGTAAATAAATAAATGAAATCAAGGGAAGAATCGAAAACTATAAATCAAAATCTCGCACCGAATCTCTGCATTTGCATGCGTGTGTGGGCTGAAAAATGTGAAATAATTGGACAAGAACTGTAATTAATATTTAATTTCCTTAAAGAACAGAAATCCTTTAACAAATAATAAATAAATACATTTTAGAGGAGAATTCGTATTTGCCCATGAAATCCAATCCCGATTTATACAGACAGTGATTTGTTCTTGTAATTTGTATATAGAAGCAGTTAAGCGGTGCATCCATAGATTCATTCCACTTCATCGATCAGCTTCGAATCATTTCCCAGCAGACTGCGAACAATTTTGTGCATTGATAAACTATTTTTTACCACTCCTCGTTATGCGCCTCTGTGTAGATTAGGAGAAAAACGAGTTCTTGTCAATCAGTTTTTTGTTGTTTCTGGAAACTATTTAATTCCTGCATACGATCACTCGGCGTTGCATCTTGAATATCACTGTCGTGACGGCGGCGACGATCAACACATTAATTTTTCAAGGTGAGTCTCATGAAGATGCATTTTTTACCATAATGGTTTTTATCCTATTTTTGTTAAGCCGAGTGTTATTAGGATCCAAGCTGTTATAAAACTGTTATATTTTAATTCAGTTAAATTATAATTTTTAATGTACTCGTAAAACATTATTTTTTGGAAATGTTTTCCCTTGAAATATATTTTCTTTAATTACTTTTATAAATGTACTTTTTTATAAATTTTCCGGTTAAATTTTAATTATTTCCTTTTCCCAGTTTCTTCGTTAACTCATCCCTTCCGTTTACAGTTGCAAAGTTAAGAATTTAATGGTCCATGCCACAATTGGCCTCTTGAGGCCGCCTTAAAAAAACCTCTATAGTCCCTCCATGCCACAATACAAAAAATTATGCCGTTCTCAAATTCATGTACGCGTTGAAAGTGTAAACCCTTTCATTTTAATGAAATTGAATGTGACAATGAATGTGTACATGTGTTTGTGAGGCAGCCTAAATTTCTGCTTCAAACGAATTAATGCAAACCACTTTTTGCAATAAACGAACAGTGCGCGAGTTATGATGCTCTCAAGATACCAAATGTGGCATGGGCCAATACCATTCAGTAACTACAAGCAATACAAATAAAACGAACGAGCGAATTAGAAAAAAGGGATGAGAAAAGAGACAACTTTTACTACTTTTACATTAATGCTATTTGTGACCTACAAAAAGTCTGTTGTCCTCTCGAAGGTGCTGAAGAAAAGGGTGCTGCTACTTGCCAATGCACACTCGCAGACTCATGCATAAATAAGTAAATCGTTCATTTAACTTTCTGTCGCGTGCTTTACTTAGATTTCTTGTGTCTGGTTTTCCTTTTTTATTGCCCTTTCATCTTCTTAGCTGGAAAATGTTGCTTTCGGATGTGAATAGGTAAAGAAAACCAAACATCAAACAAAAAAAAAAAAAAAATAGGATTGCAAAATAGTATTAAACGAGAAAAAAATGTAAAGTAACCTGTATTAAAAGTTGAACGTTGAAATGACGGCGACAGTCATGCTTTAAAATGCAGTGTTTCTTTTTTAACACGTGAAGTGGGCGGAATCAAAGATTGAAGTCGTACGAAAGCCTTCTGTTTTATTATTATATCGTAGATATTATTATTATTTCTGTTCTCTTATTTATTTGGTTTACTTTAGTTGTCAGATAGTGATACTGTAAAGTATGTATATAAACTATAGAGTAATTAGCTTTTGATATATATATATTTTTTTTAACAATAATCGTGAACTTTTGTTTAGTAGTAGTTTTTTTGTTTTACGTTCAATTCTTTTTTGTATTTGTATATACAAATGTTTTTCTAATCGTTGTTGGTTGTCCGAGATATTAAATGAAGGTCAAAGACAATTTCATGATATGCTTTTAATTCTTTATACAAATGTTACAAAACTCATGAAAGGCGATGCTTAAAATGAAGTTTAAATTTTTCCGTATTCGAAAATATCTTCTTTTATTATTACTTATTTATTTATTATTTATATGGGATGATAGTTCCATAAATCATCAATTAAGTATAATAATTTTTTCTAAGTTTTAAGCAGTTCTTTTTGATCCATTTCCATTTGACGAATTTTCCGTTACTTCTTTTGCTAAATTTGATCATATAATTACAGTTGAATCTCGATTATCCGGACCTCCATCAACCGAGTACATCTGTTCACCGAGTACATCTGTTAACCGAGTATATCTGTTATAAATGCTTATTATATAACCTCTTATAATTTCCCTCCCCAGCCCAGCCGCGAGCAATACGGGTAATCGAGGTTGAACCGTATAAATTTGTTCCCCTATACTATATTTATTCCTATTATTCTATCCTATTCTTATTATTAATTATTTCTAAAGTATTTATCTACATATTTATTATATTATTAAGTTATGACTCATAGTTAATTGTAATGGATCTTGATGTGAATACAGAAGAAGCATATGGAAATCAGTAGATCCATGTCTCTTGACATCTCAAGTACGTCTGAATTAAATATTCAGCTTTTTTCTTCTTTTATATAATAAATATTTTGCATATATCGCATGTATGCATTTTATTGCTTGTGTAATACAAAGAAAAATCACAATAATTTCACTACAACAGAAAACCTAACAACACTAGAGCTTAATAACAAACGCCTTCGTTTGGACGACACAATCCACTTATTTTATTTTTCTCTATCTTATCTTATCGAAAGAATCAGCGAGGTATTTCAATGAAATGGATAAGATAGGCAAACGTGAACTTTTAATATTAATACTCGCAAATATTAGTTACTTACTGCAAAATCACTCACAAAAAAATACCAAACAAAATCACAAGAGAAACTTAATGGTAAAAGTAGTACAATGGAATGGTATAGAAGTAGAAGAATGAAGAAAAGCCAGTGTCACTTCTAACAACTTCTGAGTAGAATACATAAGTACATTGAAAATAACACCGACTGACTGGCAAATCTAATTGATTCTTTACAAAGAAGTGATACAAATGCGGTGCAAAAAATAAGATTAAAAACATTCACTTTAATGTTATTATAGCATACGTTTTAATCTATAGTATAGAGTCCATATCTTGTATAGATCATGTATATAAATTTAATTATATCCATTATTTTTCGTTTAGGATAAAACTAGGAGTTTTTAGAATTCATGATTTCAATTATAAATTTTAATTAAACTATAACAAAACTAATTGTTTTAATACAAGGAAATAATACAATTATAAGAAAGATAGAGAGAAAGGAGTTAAAGAGACAGAGAGAAAGAGAGTTAGACGGACAGAGAGACAGGGAAAGAAAAAGAGGAAGGAGAGAGAGAGAGAGAGGGATTTATACATGTTCTCAGTATTGTGTACTCGTATGTATGGCGTTCATCTCGAAATATGGTGGTCTTAATCTCAAAGAAATGCTTGATTATAGACAGGTGCATAGCAGTTAAATTGAATAGTTTAATAATTAAAGAATAATTGCTTTTCATAATAATTATATACCTCAGAAAATTGCTTATTTTTATGATTAAAAAATTTTAAAAATTGCCTTTTTTTAATTCGAAGAAACCAAACATTTGATTGTACATATTATAGCGCCTTTTTGGTATCCTGAATGTAATTTGATCGCAATTATCATAACATACATTAGTAGAGAAATGTTCACGGAGAGATTCAAATGTAGAAAGCAATGAAAAAGCAGATGAAATGACGTACCGGAGTTCCTCCATACATCTAATGGAAGGCGAATCTTCTGTGCTGTCAAAGATATCTGAACTTTATGGAGTAATGGAGAACATAGTGACCAAATTAAATGGAATATCGGGTACATTGGCGCAAATTCACGGTCACTATAGACGGAAAACAGTAGGAACGGCCCTACTGTAACTCAACCTCCTATTGACAACGGATCCTATTGACAGTGGATAGAAACCAATTAAGAATGTTTGTTGTTGTAATCACGGGTGAATGTTCCATCCGAGAACTGCTAAATAAATGTGGCAGAGGAGCCACAGATTACTACAGCATCTGTAACAGCGAGAAGTAGATTGAATCTATCATTAGCTTTTGTGCTATCACTCAATATCTTGCATATTGTCTACATATGAAACTTTTCGAGGGACAACGGAACATCCTACCCATTTTCTGTATTTGTACATCCATCTATATAATATATTAAATCTACAGCAAGTTTCTGTAACTTGTTCGAGAAATACTTGAATGAAATTGACGTCAGCCATTCCACACAGAGTCACTGAACGTACTAAAAAACTCAGTAGTTGGATTGGAATTGTGAGAAAACTCGTTTGACAGATGACGTCACTGTAACGTCACTTATCAAACGTTGTACGAAAGAAGTTACAGATATTGGGATATTGATCTGCTGATCATATTTATGTATCGATTTTCATATTCATTTTCAAAATTAAGGAATTTTTATTTTTTTTATTATGTTATTTATTTATGTTATTTATTTATGTTATTTATTTATTTTATTTTAGTTACATGTGTTAAATGAAGGTATTTTTTCACCTTATAATTATCGAATATGTTTGTGGATTGTGACTCTTGTCAGAGTATTGTTTTTCTGATGGAATCTTTGCTACTGGCATACTAAACAAATACATACTTTTATTAGTCGTTCCATTTGAAAGTAGAATTAAAATAGTTACTTTCTTCTCCGGTATTTTATACACGAGTATGTCATGTCACGAAAATGTTACGAGTATATTAAGTATAAAATACGTCTGCAGCAATTTTAATGCTTTTATTCATTCAAGCAACATTCTTGCTGTCAACCGCAATGATATTCGTTTGACCTCCCGCTGTTTCGGAGTAACTGGTTATGTTTATATACATATGTACCCATAAACCAACATATGTAAGTCATAATGTACATCATAATGTACGAGTGCGTATTTAAGTTTTAATGTCAGATGACCTCCCAGCTAGAAACGCAACAGCATCTTCGTTTCTTTCGCTCTGCTTTGTTTTGTTTTGTTTTTGTTATGATTCGTTGTTTTTTATTGTGTTCATTTTAGTGAACTATTTTTTAATGTTTTAGTGAGCGCTTCAAACTAAAAATAAACACCAGCATAGTCTAAAGTCAATGATATTTACATGTACTTGTAAAAATCTACAAATAATTATATAGACGACATTCCAGAAAGTCGAGGAGATTAACTACTAAATCGTAGATGAATTGAAACTAAAGTTTAGCAATCAGTTGTAGTTTAGAATTACTTGAGGTGGGTAAGGATAATGTTAAACTTTTCAATATACGTAACGGTATAAAAAGACACTCGCTCGTAGAATATATTCTTCGAATAGAATATTCATTTTTCTATTATTATCTCTTTGCTTTGTCTCAAATAAGAAGGTTCCATGATGATCTTAGACTCATGGTTGATAGTATCCTTACATCTACTGTTTTTTCATACGTAGTTTCTAATATTTTCTATATCGTTGATGATCTAATACTTTGATCAAATATATTCATCTGCTTGTTTATTATACAACCGACCACAACTTAACTTATATACTTCTAGTAGGTAATTGAAACCTTATTAAAAATAATTTACATTTATATACTACTAGAGTAACCCTGCCCGCGTTGCTGGACAACACAATAACATTCGTTTACGTCTTTTTATTAGAAATTAAATTTTCTAGAAAGAATAGACGTTTTCCTGAAAAAGAAGTGCAAAATAATATAAATTTTTTAAAGTGAGAACATCAAGAAGGAAAAAATTTATTGCAGAGCCTGTTGCCTGTGACGTTCAGTGTTACGTTCACGACCTCTTCTGTTTCTAACTCTCACACTCACAATACGTTCTTCTCTTTGTTCTTGATTTTGATTTGATCTTGATCGTGCCATTCGTTGCCTTGCTAATTCATTACTTTCTAATCGCTCTTCTTCATCCTGATTAGATCTATTTAAACATATTTGACTGCTGTGGCGAGTTCGTCGGCCAATTTGTGAACGTCTACGTCGCGGCATTGTTGAATAATTTTTTTAATTTTTTTTTTATGCAAAAGATTTTAATTTTAAGTGAAAGATTACAAATCAATAAAAAATGTCAATGCTCACACTGTAAACTTAAATGACAATCAATAACCACACAGTAATTAAATAAGTCAAATGGCGTGAGCAATCAGAGCCTTATACCGACAAAATGTAATTCGCATAAAAAAAAACAATTTTATATAGGGAAAACACACCATCATAAAAGTGCGCGTATAACGCATATTCGTAGAAATTTTTCGATGTTTTTTTTATTATATTTTTATAAACCATCAGTGAAAGTAGACCTTTCCAACGCATGTACTCGTTTGAAAATCGGTTGAGTGGTTCTCGAGTTATAAAATCACGAACATAGGGCAACTCATTTTTATATACAGTCAGGGACATAAGTATTCGTACAACCCATTTATATCGAATATCTTTAAAATTTTGTAAAATATTTAAAAATGTTAAATGCAGTTTCATTTTAAATATACTTTTATTTGATTAATTTGTAAAAAAAATAATATTGTACAACACATTTTTTAAAAAAGTACAAAAAAAGCAAAATTCATTGGGACAAAAGTATTCGTACAGCTCCTAATATCAGTACTACGTACAATTCATTGTGCGTTGCTATTTTGCTTATTTACAGTTTTATGTAAAATACCGTTATATTTTGGTCGTAAAGCTATTTTTGCGACAAAATACTTAGTTGTTTTCAAAGTTTCGAGCAATAAGTAAGCTTACAATGGGCAAGCGTAAGGAAGTAAGTTTGGATATCAAATATTTAATAATTGAAGAACATAAAAAAGGAAAATCGCTCCGGTGTATTAGTGATTTAGTGAATTTACAACATTCCACGGTTCAATATATTGTTAACAAATATAAAAACAATGGTTCCGTTGAAAATGCGCCTAGGACAGGACGACCAAAAAAAGTTTCTAGGCGGGATGTGCGTATGGTTTTAAAAGAAGTCCAAAAAAATCCAAGAGTAACCCGAGCGGAATTAGCAGAACAACTCGCTAATGCAACAGGAACAACTGTTCATCCAAAAACCATGGGGAGAATTCTATATTCCGGCGGATATGCGAGCAGGGTACCTCGCAAGAAACCTCTTATCAGCAAAAAAAACCGACAACTTCGTTTAGAATTCGCCAAGCGTTACATAGATAAGGATGAAGAATTTTGGGAAACGGTATTATTTACGGATGAAACCAAGGTAAATCTTTTTGGAAATGATAGCAGAGGAAAGGTATGGCGCAAAAAAAATACAGCTCTAGATGCACAAAATTTGATACCAACAGTCAAACACGGCGGTGGAAGTGTCATGGTATGGGGTGCAATGGCAGCCAGTGGAGTAGGACGATTGGTATTTATAGATGGCATAATGGATCAGCATCAATATAAACGAATATTGCAAGGCAATTTGAAGGCTTCCGTAGATGGTTTGGGTCTTGGCCAACGTTGGATATTCCAACAGGACAACGACCCGATTTATAAATTACTTAAATTAAAGTATATTTAAAATGAAACTGCATTTAACATTTTTAAATATATTACAAAGTTTTGAAGATATTCGATATAAATGGGTTGTACGAATACTTATGTCCCTGACTGTATATAGATAAACTCTCATTTATCCGTCGTATTTATTTAAGAATCACTTGCAGGCGCTTCATTTAAATGACCGCAAACAATTAGTCATCATCATATAAAGTATATAGAATGAAATTGAAACTGACCTTAAAAACAATGAGTGCATAACTAAAACGTGCCCAGTGTTAAGTTTTTTTTTTGAGACGGGTAATCTTAATATTGTTGTCTGTAAGAGGCACTTAGTTAGTAAACTATGCTGTAGTCTGTGGAACAGATTCTATCTTTAGAGTAGATTCTGTTTGTAGATCAGATTCTGTCTGTAGATCAGATTCTGTTTGTAGATCAGATTCTGTCTGTAGATCAGATTCTGTCTGTAGATCAGTTTTTGTCTGTGAATGTAGATTTTTGACAGTAGACAGAATTTGTGTCATTTGTCACAAAAACTATTTGCGAATTTAAGTAGGTTGTCATTAACCTACTTTCATGTACAACTATTTCCCAAAGACGTCGAATAGAGTGTCAGAGATGTTTGACTGACTATCTTTGTTACTTTGCAGTTTCTCAAATTTCTTTAACAGTTTCATTTTGCAGTTCTGCAGTCCATCGTCGTTAATCAATCAATCCATCTATCACTCAGTCTCTCACTCAATCTATCACTCAGTCTCTCACTCAGTCTATCACTCAGTCTCTCACTCAATCTATCACTCAATCTATCACTCGGTCTATCATTGAATATATCACTCAGTCTATCACTCCTTCCATTACTCATCTGTGTTAATCTCTGACCTCTGACAATAAAGTTTCTTTTCGCTTGATTTCTAAGCATCATTGGATTTAACCGAACGAACGATTGGACAAACGAATAAAGATATGATTTTTATTATTATTACTAACTTCCGCGCTTTTATTTTATTATCGTGTGTTTACACAATTTCGAAATTTAATTTATAATTTTTCATTTTGTATATTATTGTTGAGATTTTATTTATTTATTTCCGCTATATTTTTGATTCAATTTCGCCTCCACCACCTCTCCCCCAGATAACTCCATCACATGTGATTCATTGTGTTTATAATTAACATAGTAAGTAAGAAATTTAATAAATAATTTTGAAATCATTGTTCCTTCATCTGATTGTTTATATTCGCACGAGCAAAGATATATTTTGATAGTTGATGTATGTATGTACACAAAATATGGATGAGAAATGCATCAGTTTTTGTTGTTGTTATTGTTGTTTTTTCGGTTGCCATCATTATGAATTCTGCATAAGTTGTTAGGTTCCTTTACCAACTAAAACCGCAGCTCACAAGTGCAATAAAAATACAAAAACAACTACTATAAAAACAAAAGCAATAAGAAAAACAAAAGTAATAATAAAGCAATACAATAGCATGGTGTATGCTGTACAGACATGTATCATGTATGCAACATCTACAGCAAGTAACTAGGTAGTTATTACTCAAGGTCTTTATTTCGTCTGTTGATTGTTGGAGGATGGATGGATGAATGATGGATGGATGGATAGACGGATGGCTGATTGGATGAATTTACGAATGCATCTCATGTCTGACTCCCTGACTGTCTGACTATTTTACAACATCACAACCTTTTCTGCGTCTTCCTGCTCTGCCCCCGCATTCTTCTTGCTGCTGATTGTAACATTAGATGGATGCTTTCAATATCTCAAGTTAATAATTTCAATTTATGTTAATTTGTTGTGTTGCGTGTTGCTGCTGATGACAGTAGATGATGATGATGACGCCAAGTATGATGACGACCTGCATAATAAGTGTATTGTTATTAGTACTGTTGTTGTTGTTAACGATTTTCCATACCGTATCTAGTTATTACATTATTACATTACACGCCGAGTAACATTCCATATCTATTGTCTCATATATTTGACATTATATTTGTTTGTTTGTTGATAAAATATCATTACATCATTAAATTAGACGATTATGACTATATTATGAAATGATTATGATTTTATATAAGAAGCTACATACTCATGTTGTAGTTTATAAGTTACTAGATTGTATTTCGTTTCTTTTCCTCTTCCTCGTTCATTGAGTTTCGTATTGACGATGTTCAGTTTGGAAGGTATTCGGGACAAATGAGTGCGTGGGTGTATTTTGAGGTGCTTCCCAGGTACCAAAATACTAAATCAATCTCTGAAACTGTTGTAGAACAAATCGTCAGGAGTAAACAAAATTCGATAAAGTAATCATTCAGAACTTTTTTCCATTAAACTCACACAATCATGAAAGAAAATGTGTACAAATTAATAATAGAAACGTAATAAAAATGTAGAAAATAGAAATGTGGAATATAGAGACTTATAACATGGAAATATTAAATATAGAATTGAAGATTAAATGATAGCTTTATTTGTTTCATCTGTTCAACATTTAAGTGTACGTGTATAAAGTTGAGTATGATATAATTTTAAAACGTTTTCTGAA
The DNA here is from genome assembly GCA_949629155.1 of Myopa testacea. Taxonomy (NCBI): domain Eukaryota; kingdom Metazoa; phylum Arthropoda; class Insecta; order Diptera; family Conopidae; genus Myopa; species Myopa testacea. Next base: position 1,826,735 of record OX451346.1, on the reverse strand, counting down.
TGTTTATTTGTCTAAATATTTCTACAAATAACTGGGTCTATAAGGCAATCAAGAGTCTCTTTTCAACCCCCACACCTACACCTATTCTTCTTCAGCTTCTATTAATTAGTGGTTCTTTTTTGGTTTTTTTTTTATTTCTTTCCACGCTTTACTTGCTTTACATGAAAATACACATTACTTAATGCATTCTTTTTCATTTCATTTCATTGCATTTTGCCTCGCCTTACTTTACATAAGAGCATCTAATTGAGATGTAGGTAAGCCTTGTTTACTAGCATAAATATTATGAGAGACACACACACACACACGGATAGAAACATACATATGTGTTATACCGACAAACATTCAAACGTCTGTTACACTTAGAAAAAAGCATGTGCTTATGTATATAACGGTAAAAAAAGGTTTATTTCGAATTTTAGTCGAGCTCAGCTTCTGTTGCTACTACTAGATTTTTAAGAAAATATTTTATGTTACAAAATGTTACAAAACTTTTTAACTATACTGAAACAAAAGTCTTCACTCTTCGACTAATTATTTAACAGGTTTTTTTCTTATATCCGCAAAAATATAAAAAAGCTTATTAAAAACTCTTTCTTTAGAACTTGATTTGTATAAAGCAGCTTCGTGCTGAGCAACAGAGAGAGAGAGAGAGAGAGAGACACACACAGAGAGAGACAGAGATATGGTAACACTACTCTTCGACACTTCCACTATAGTGTCTTATAATTAATGTCATTCAGCCTTATTAATATGACGAGAAGGACATTTTATTTGCTTTCAAGGTTCCTTTTAAACATCAGACATACGAGTATAGACAGATGGAATCACATTTGACGCTATTAACTCGTAAGAGTATGTAACTTAAATCGAGTAACATCTGGTTTCTTGTCAAATAGTCACATTCGAGTATTTTTGCACAACATCGTTCACAATACACTGTGTGTGTGTGTGTGTGTGCTGAATGTAACACTTACACTTTGCGAGTTATAGGAGTTCATTTTAAATTACGAAAAAGGAGGAAGAAATGTTTTCAAGGATTTTTATCTCATATTGTTTTATATTACAGAATGCTTTCATCGACAGAAAGCGAAATGACAAATGCTATTTACTCTACGGAATTTCTAATAAGCCCAAAATAGGGATTTTTATAAATTGCCAAATATGGGCGTGGTGCGCCTATTTTTGTATAATACTCGCACGTGTATAAATCGTGTGTAAATTTTCTTTGGCAGTGAGTTACGCCGAATAATTAATATACCTTTAAATCTAGAGTAAATATTATATACCCATTCTCTAAATATGTATGTAGGTGTGGTCCTCCGCCCACTTTTTCATATACCATACAAATCATGAATCACGTGTACAGTATAGTATACAAACCTAAACTTTATTTTCTAATATTTACATGAAGCTTCAATAAAATTGAATTTCATGAGCAAATTTTATTTGTTTTGCGAATTTCCATTTTATCGTAATAATATACAGGCAATAAAAATATCGAATATCATGTGCCAAATTTTTTGTACCCAATTTTTTTTCTTTTAACATATGTACATGAAGGTATTTCATTTATTTCTATATACATACAAACGTATCCAAAAAAAGAAATGTAATGTGAATATAAATATACTCGCATATATGTATGTATATGTATATAAATATTCGTATTTATATGTATGTAGTTGTATTTAATACACACGATCGATCGACCAACTCTGATAATTTGGCATTAGCAACAATTTTGTTGTTGTTCTTGTTGTACACTCGTTCAATCGTTTATTATTTTGATTGGCGAGATCGTTTCTGCTTTGGATCGTTTCGCTTCAAACAAATGTTTTTGGAATAATAATTAATCGTATAGTTTTTTTTTTGTTATGATCAAGAATGTTGTTGTTATTATTAGTGTAGTTGTTGTATCGTCATCAACATCATCATCATCGTCACCAAGCGTCGTTGTTAGTTTTTGTCACTGACTTGAATGAATGATAAAAACATGTGCTCTGTTGTTGTTGTTGTTGTTGTTGTTGTTGTTGAACAACGAACGAGATCCATTTCTCAATAAAACTTTGCTGTTGTTGGTTTTTTAAATTTTTCTTTTATTCAACTAAAAAAATAATTGCGTATTTTATTGACAATTAATATTATTTTCAGGAAAAAAAAAGCGAAAGTTTAGTTTACAAAAACTTCAATTCAACTTTTTATGAATTAACTATTATTTATTAATGAATCAAAAATAATGCAAAAATGGACGATAGACAAACATCAATGAAATCAATGAGTGAATGAAATGTAGATCAATAATTTCGCATTAAAGAAACATGAACTTAGATGAAATATAATTGAATTATAATTGGATTTAAGAAGAGATGACACAATAGAAACGTAAAATATAGAAAAAATAAAGAAAGATTTCAATACTAGAAATGTTCTAATTATTCTAAATGTTGTCTTTGTTAAAAAAACTACATTTTGTCTTCTAAAGTAGTCTTTTCAAAATAAAGACATAAAGATTAATAAAAAAGCGTAATAAAATCAATGAAAACCAAACAAAATCTAACGATCAACGATGATTAACAATTCGCAGTACATTCAGTAATTCTTACAACAACAACAGCAAAATCAGCAACGAATGTGACTCATTTTATAGCGCAATTCAATTGAACAGGAACAAAAAAAGAACCATAACGAAATTCCGCAGTAAAACATAAATAATAAAGCTTCCACTGAAAGCTTCCAGATCTGAGATCCACACAGAAGCGAAACAGTTGGAATGCTATCAGTTTAATAATAAAACGAATACAGAAGAACCTCGCTTTCCTCGTTTACCTCAATAAATCATAATCGATAAACTACTAAAATACAATATTTTGCTTTTTCCCGTCCACTCTACAATAAAAAACCATACACATTTATAATAAATTAAATATAAACGTATTTTATAAACGAAAGAATGATTTCAGTTATTTTTCTCTACTTTACATATTCTGTTGTTATGTAAAAAATATATTAAAAAAATAAAATAAGAAGAAAAATGAAATAAAAACAAAAATAAAAATAAAATAAAAACAAAAAATAAAATAAAAACAAAAAATAAAACAGGAACAAAGCTCCACGGGTCAAAGTTGTAAATTCAAAGTATTTATAACTCGAAAACTCACACAGTTTAATCTTAACCCAATCGCTATTGTTTCCTTCCAATCTTTCTGCTTTAAATACGAGTTATCGATGTTCTACTGTAATCAGTTTTCATCATCGGTAAACAATGCGTTTGTTTTCAGTTGCTGTCAAAATAAAATTTGAGCGTCAGTTTTAATCAAGCAAAATGATAATAAAATTTATAAAAAAAACAAACATATCGTATTTAAAAATTAAACAAAAAACAATTTAAATTCCAAAATAAAAAATAAAAGCAAATAATACAAAAAGAAGGGAGTGTGGGGGGGATTATGAATATGAATATGAAAAAGAATATTCAAAGTGTTTAAAATGTTTTATTTTGTTTACTTTTAGATAAGATTACTACAATATTTAAAAATTTATCTTCATTTTCAAGACATTCTCGAAATGAGTCAATTTTTGTTTTGTCATTAGAAATATTATTTAACCCATTATATTAAATATACGTCTTTTTAAAAGAAATTCCAAGTAGTAAAGCTAAAAATGCAATTACAATAAAAATCTAAATTATATAAAAAATTCAAATCAAATAGAAATAAATAATTAAAATAAATCCAAAATCTAAATAAAAATTTAAAATAAGTAATAAACTTAGAAAAAAGTAATAAAAATGCTTTAAGAAAATGAAAATAATAATAAAAACTAAATTATGAAATTAAGATTAAAATAAAAACAAACATTTAATTGAGTTAAAATAAAAAAAACTATCATTCCTTTCTGATGATGTAAGATCAGAAGAAGTTTTTGTTATGTTTTCCAAAGAGAAACAAAATGTGTTTTAAAACTCAGTATAAATATTTGTTTTCTTTTGTGTTATTGCTCAATAAATTGCTCAAAATCCTCAACTAACTGAATTCGTAATATTTTCAACATTTTTTAAAAAATAAATATTGTGCTTGTCAATTTATAGATTGAAGTTTTGTCCTGCGTATTTTATTTTAATGTTACAATATATTTTTATGTAACGCGTGACTGGCTGCATATTTTTGTCACATTTTGTTTGTGCTGTTGTTGTTGTTCTTCATGTGTTATTTATGAATGCAAGAGCAACAGCAATATATTAACTATTGTATTATGTATGTACACGAATAATAGGAAATAAATAAATAAATAAGAAGAAAAATATGGATATTTAAGAAGTTTGCAGGTTGACTGAATTTTAAGCAGAGGTGCCACAGCGTCGTCTGTGGTGAACCGCATTTAAATATGTTTGCACTTTAAAGATGGCAATCATTAATCGGTAGTAATAATAATGGTAGTAGTGTTTGTAGTAGTAGTTGTAGTTGTTGTTATAGTAGTAGTTAAGGTAGTGGTACTTGTTGTTATAGTAATAGTTGTTATAATATTAGTCGTTATATATTTTTTCTTTATTTTCAAACATATGACTTGAGTTTGGTTGGGTGATTATTTGGTTAGGTTTTTGTTATTAATATTTGACAGAAACAACATCAACAAAATATAAAATAAAAGCAACAACAATAACAACAAAATATTAAATAAAGGCAAAACCTCTCTTGAGCTTAAGTACATACAATAAAAAAATAATAATTCTTAATAAAACTCCTTTCTATTTTTTCTTTGAATTTAAATTCTCTTATAGAGTAAAAATTTGTAGTATTTCGGTGTTGTTGCTATACTTGTGGTTATTATAAAGGGTTTTCCAATAAGAGGTGTAATTTTGATATTCAAAGAAAAATACTATTTTTTTAGATATAATAATAAAACGGTGAGAATTAAAATTTTTTAATGTGAAAATTTATTTAATTTATTTAATGTGAAAATGACGAGTTTAAATAAAAAAGTGTGTGTCGGGGAGGAGGAAAAACAACTTTCTTTACAAACGCAACCACTAAAAATTATCGAATCATCTTATTTACTCTAATTTTTTTCGATATCGCTTCTGTTTTTTCATAATTTAGTTCCATTATGAAAGGAAGGAAATTTGAATTACAAACAAAAATCAACTACCGCTTAATCCAACCCCTCTTCTCTCAGCACCTCCCTGATAATGTTTCACTTCCGGCTGTTGTGTGCTCTGTTGTGAGCTTCATCGTGGGACACTCCCCAAGTTTACACTATATAAATTTTACGGAAGTGGACGCCATTTCTTGTTTATCTTCAGGGTTGGGATTTCTTTCCGTTGTTAGTGTTGTTGTTGTTGTTGCTATTTGAACAAAGAAAGTTCACTGATTCACTCACTTTACAGCCAATTTGTTTATTGTATATCGTAGTTTTTTTTTTATGATATTTTATATACGTGAGATGGATTCATTAATTGATGATAACTACGAGAGAGTATAATAACAGTAACAATAACAACATTATTAATAATAAACTAAAAAAAATGTTGCGTTGGTTTTTTGTATTTTTCGAATCAGATATACAATAAAAAAGCTTTTTGATAAAATAAACAGATCAAAAAACAAGATAAAAAATAATGTAAAAATGCGTTAATAAATACAAAATAAATAAATGACTTTTATTATATGAAGTTTTATTGAAACACCTTGAAACTTCCATGGTTAGGATGAGAAAATACCCAAGGTTATTAATATATGAAGACGTTGCACGTAACGGTACAACGATGGATGAACGGACTGATGGATGGACGGACTGATGCATGGACAGACTGACGGACGAGCGGATGGACGGACGAGTGGATGGACGGACGAGTGGATGGACGGACGACTGGATGGACGGACGAGCAGATGGACGGATGAATGAACGTTTACCTTTGAGACGACGTGTGATAGTTTCTTTTCTTTTTTGACGTGAGTTCAGGAAAGTTTACTCACGTCCATTTTGCGTGATTGGCAAAGGGACATCAGTCACTTTCAATTCATCAATATATGTACATATGTACATCAATATGTACGCACTGATATCATGATAAGTTTACCTGATAAGTTTTCAAACATCAGTTGATGTACGGATTAAAAATTATTTTAAAATAATATAAAATATTAAATCATGAATAAAAAATGAATATGAATATAAATGAATATGATTAAAAACGAATATGATTATGAATAAAAATGAATATGATTATGGATAGAAATGAATATAAATGAATATGAATATAAATAAAAATGAATATGATTATGAATAGAAATGAATATGATTATGATTATGAATAAAAATATTTATGATCTGTATATCGTATATACACACATATGTACATATAATGAAGACTAATAATAATAAAAAAGAAGTGAGACTTCAAAATGACGAATCGGGGGAATGTAAAAAATAATTACGATGCCTAAAACATCATCATCCGAGGCGGCTACAAAACGTTGCAACAAAATGTGCATCAAAAGAAAACTGTTTTTTGTTTTTGCATCAGTAACAACAGCAAGTGCTATGAAACTCTGATCATCAACGAACTCTGATCATGATCGGTTGATGAGCTAACTGGTTGGCTGGTTCGATGGCTTGCTAGCCAAGTCTGGTCTTGGAGCTGGTCATAAGAAATTCCACGAAAAATGAAAACGTTTATGGAATGAGGGAAAAACAACAACGGAAAAACATGAGGCAGAGTTTGGAAAGAAAACCAAAACAAGCAGGCAGACAGACAGAGAGACAAACGGTCGAACGGCGAGCAGACAGGCTTGCGAATAGTCAAAGTGCGCTAAATGCTTCGAAACAAAAGACTTAAGAGACAAACTGGAATCTCCTTTGAAGTCACTTCAGGCGAAGGAGCTTTTTTAATTATTATTTTTACTGTCGTTACTGTTACTAATGTTGTTGTTGTTGCTACTATTAATATTACTGTTGTTACTCTTGTCGTTATTGTTTTTGTGGTTGTTGTTATTGTTTTTGTGGTTGTTGTTATTGTTTTTGTGGTTGGTATTTCTTTTTTTTTTTTGATTCGAAATGAGTAATCGATTGACTAAAACTGGATTTACTTTATTTGCACTTTACTTGGTGCTTTTTACGATGTGTTGACGCAACACCAAAGTATTGCTTAGTGAAAAATCTGTTTCTGTGTTTTTTTTCTTCTCTTGTTGTTGTGGGATAAATAAGTAATTTGAGAAAACAAAGAATAACAAATCAATGATCAACTTGATGATCGACTTGAGACTTTGATTGAACGAGAGTAGATCATATGAAAGAGTTGTGTATTATTGTAAAAGTAAATAAATAATAAATAAATAACAACAATAAACGCGATTATAGTTGTGATTCATGTGATGTGGACGACTTAAATTGATATAAGGAATTATTGAATCATTCGATAATCAATGTCTAAACTGAATGACTAAAAAACACTTGAGATTGACAGAAACACTTTAAAAGTGTGACATTATTTATTAGTTATTTCTTTGTATTTAAAGAAAACTTATAACATCAAAGTATCTCTTACATATCTTTAGAGATAATTTAATAATATACCATATAATCCAGTTATAAGCTCTGCATATTTACCTCTATTTCAGTTAGTTTATTTTGTGGACTTCCTTCCAGATTTTTTCATATTCATCCTCAATATGCCAACATAATCGAGTCTTTTATCTGTATTCATACGTAAAAAAGCGATGACTCATTTGGGATATCTTTTGTTTGGACTGGTTAAGATTATGCTATGACTCCTTTATGACTCACATCTTGTGGTCTCATGAGTAACGTGAGAACAGCAAGCATATTTTCAGATATCAATAACAAAATCGTTATTTTAAAGAAAAATAAAAAACTGAACGCATCACAAATTTGATATAAATATTTGTTTAGACATTTGAAAAGCTCAGGAAACACATTGGATCAACTGATCGATAGCATCGCTGAGTGTAAGATAAGAAGATTTCAATTGCTCTCTGATGCAATCAAGTTCATTCGATGATTAGGTGAATGGAACTGCGTCCGTGACCTCGTCCGGAAGCAGCTTGTCATCTGGTGTCTTAGTCTTGGAGTTGCGAATCATGATGACTTAAAGCAAGATGTTAGACAATGTTTAAGATGGCAGAAGCAGGGAGGTAAGATATCCATCTTAAGGAAATTCTTCAGCTTCTTGAAGAGAAAATTGTTGTTGGTGACTACTTTACTTTGCTTAACTTTGCTTGTCTTAAGATTCTGTCCCAAGATTTTCTTCTTTTCTCGCTTAAATTCTTTTAAATACGGTTGAGAAGTTATTTAGACTGATGTTCTCGTAATGCATTCTTTTTGCTAACATTGTATAGTCTATAATACAAACGTTTTTTCTCACAATTAAGTTAATGTCACTCTGGTGTTGATTGATCGTTCGGACCATCGATCAGTTGTGCGATTCCTCTCGATCAATAATAATCGACCTGCTGATATCACATCATAGAGATCATAGAGATCTGTGTGCAGATGGTTTTTTATACTCTGCGAATACACAGAAGCTACAGGGTGGTTAGCTATCCCAGCTATCTTTGGAGGTAGCTGCTGATGCAATAAAGTAATGAAACAACTTGAAACATGTTTCGCATTTTTGTAGTTTGATGTTTCGTTTTGTTTTTCTTTTTTTTTTGCAAACCTCTTTGTTTTATAAACACTGTGACTAATGCTCTGTGACTGAAGTGCGATCTGTCTATCTCTCTCTGTCTCTGTCTCTCACTCTCGCATCTCCTCCCTCCAATGCTGCTCTGTGTCTGCGTTGGATTGCTATTTTTTAATCACTCTTGCTGCGTACTTTTCTTCAGTTGCTCACAGTTGTTGTTCGTTCAGACATCTTGTCGCTTTGCTTATCGGTCCAGTGCAATCGTTCGGCTGTTTTCACTCCTGACGCTGCGCATGCGCAACAACGAACGTTTTGCGTGTTGCATTCCAAGCAACAACCAACGTGTTTTCGTATTCCTTCGCATTTTTCCATGATTTCTTCTGTTTTTACTGCTGCTGTTGCTGCTGCTGCGGCGTCTTCTTCTCTTCGCCATATTAACTGCAATCGGTTGCAACCGTTTTACAGTTGATCTCAACCGGCGCGCGATGCGCATGCGTGCATAAAGATCGTGAATATAATTATTTAGCTATATACAATATATTGCTGTTGTGTGATTATTGACGAATTAATATAATAAAATAAATTATAAAGACAAAGTAGAGAATTTAATGATTTAACAGAAAATAATTAGTGCAAAAAAAGAGTTGAATTTTAATTGAACAAAACGAGCGAAAAAAAAGGAAAATCTGAAAAGCGTTATAATTCAAAAAACAGTTAAAAACGAAATTACTTCAAAATAAAATAATTAAAAAACAATTTTACTTAAAAGTGAAATAATTGAAACCGAAATAAAAAAAAAAAGTAACTAAGAAATGATCATTCAATAATATTCTCAATGATCATTCTAGTAATTAAAGTTAATTCATAATATTTAAAATGAAAAAATATTGTTAAATTATGGAAAAAAACCCCACTCATTTTTATTATATTACGTTTTCGATCGATCGCTTCGAATGTGACTCATTTGCACACGATTTGCATTGATAATTAATTGTTTACGAAATCCTTGAACAGGTTTTATTTTAAATAACTTTGTTCACCCTCTTCTCGAGATTTAACAACAACGTGAGTGATTTTTTAATTTGTTTTCTCTTAATAAAAATATTATATATTTTTTTTAATATCCTCTATCAAAATACTAAAAAGGAGTGGAAAAAATAAACCTTTAAAAATTATATTTATGAATCTCTTTATACTGAGATATACTCTTTATATTGGGTATATTTCAATAGATTATTTTTCATCCTTTTTTATTTCATTAATTTCTTAATTTAAAGCTTCTGAATTCTAAGATTAGGAAATATATTCTAGGAATTAACAAACATAGCTAATGATATTATAGAATGGAAGACTCTAAAGTTATTTCTATTTTATGCTAATACAATTTTTTACTTTATTATATTAACACTAAAAATATTTTTAAACATTTACGTTAAAATCTTCAGACGTTTAAAACTTTTTTAATGTTTTTTATAGCAAAACTCTTAACTAGAATTCAATAGAAAATGTTAATATTATTTTTATTAAATATGTAACTTTAATTTCAAACATAAATCTTTGGTTTTTACGATAAAAACGTAAATCTTGAACTTTCTTCCATTCAACAAAAGTGTTTGAAACTTTTGAAATATTTAAGCTGTTTTTTTTTTTGTTTGTTTTTATAAATCTTGATCATGAAGATTATTACACAGCTTAACTTAATCCAAATAAAGCATCAGTCCTCAAATGTTAGTTGTAAATATTTAGTGAACTAGGTCAAAATCAGCAGAAAGTTAACAATAAACTAAAAAATTAGGTTGTAGTCTATGAGTACATGATTGGAATTAGATTTGCAATCAATGATTCGAAAAATTTCATAAGAAAAAAGCACTGTGGCAACACCAATTGTAAGATTTTTAACAAATTTATGCGATGATTTTAATAGTGTGTTTACACCTTTTCACAATTCACCTCCACACAATTTACTCACCATGTGGAATGTCAGCTGATATTCGTTTTGACTTTTGACTTTGAAGTGATATTTAAAAATTTAAAAGTGCATATGAAACATAATCCATGTAAATATGAGTTCGTATATAGTGGAAAATGTGTAGGTTCTTTTATTGTTGCGATGATCCGATTTAAGTCTATGAATTTATTTAATTTTAGAAGGTCTTTTTGCAGGTCTTCATTTTGTGGGTTCCCAAACTCACTCAAATACGATGATAATAGATGCGTGGGCTCGTAAAGACAACGTGATACAGTTGTTGTTGTTGATATTACTTTGTTACGACGAAAATTGTCCGAAATCAATCGAAGACAATGAAAATAAAATATTCCCCAACTTTTAGTAACGAAATAACTGCTGACACAAACGCTCCAGATTCAATTTATTAAAGCGTTTCTTTCAAATGCGCTTAAAACGCAGAAAAAGTAGTAAACAAGTAAAAAACAAAAAACTTTACATTCGCAACATTAATAAGAATAATTTTTTTATATAAGCAACTACCAAAAATTAACTAAGAAATTATATTTTATATTTTAATATTTTAGATACTTAATACTTCCATACTTTAATATTTTTAGCGATTAAAACTTCTGAATGTTACAATTTTTTGCACGTTTTGTTTACATTGTGTCCTCTTCTTCACTTACAGATGGCGATTCCACCTCCACCGGGTCCACCACCACCACCTGGACCGCCTCCACCACCAGCAATGGGCGGACTAAAACTGGGAGGAGGCGCTGCCATGGGTGGAGACATGCGGTCAGCGCTCCTCTCGTCCATTCAGAAGGGTACTAAATTGAAGAAAGCCACAACAGTGGATAAAAGCGCCCCTGCTTTGGCAGGCAAAGTAAGGAATTCGTCGAAACGAACCTTTACACAAGTTTTAAAAGTTTTTTAATGTAAAATGTTCATCTATTTTCGTTTTTAGATTTGTGATCAGACTTCTAGTAACAGCAACTCATCGGTAGTCTCACCAAAACGCACCATTGGCGGCAACACCAGCATGGGAAATGGAGCACCCAAACTCGGAGGCCTTTTCGAGGGTTTAACTTCAATGCCGAAATTAAAACCTGTGAATGGCAGTCGAGGTAAGCATTTAGAACGCGTTCCTTGCAACTCACAATTATAACAAACGCATTCTTTTCACTTGTAATTCAGAACGTGTCACTTGTAATTCAGAAAGTGTCAATTGTAATTCAGAAAGTGTCAATTGTAATTCAGAAAGTGTCAATTGTAATTCAGAAAGTGTCAATTGTAATTCAGAAAGTGTCAATTGTAATTCAGAATAATCACTTGGGAATCAGAAAGTCTTTTCTCAGTTACAATTGACGCTTTCCGATTTATATGTTTAAAAGTTGTAGAAAATCATTAAAAGGTGGCATCCACTTTGTGCGTTTGATATATTTTTGTATTTGTTGACTACTCGTACTTTACAAATCAAATTAATTGATAATAACACATTTTATTTCTAGCACCGATAATAAACTCAACATCGACGCCGTCTTCCCTGCGATCCAACAACATCACCACCACCAACAACAACATCACCAACGATAGAAATACAACTAAAAATAGCTCCCGCAGCGGTAGTCCGCCACAGGCGACCCCCTTAACGTCAACCACAAATGGTCCATTAGACTTCAGCGCCGAGCTCAATAAGCATTTAACGCTCAAAAGGCAAAAGCAACAAATTAACGCAACCGAAGCCAATCTGCGCACAAATCGGGGACCACCACCGCAACCTCCAACTGCGCCAACAACAAAAACGCTGAATTCGGTGAGTGTTCTAAAGCGGAGAATTAACCCCTATTCCTCCCCCCACTCCTCCGTGTTTGGTTAATCATGCTTATCAACCTAATAAATATTGGCTAAAATACGTTTCTTTTACGTTTGTACTCTAAGTTTTGTATTGATTTTTCGTTGCGCTTTTTTAATGCAACCTAGAAATAAGTCCACGCACACATTGCATTGTTGTTGTTGTTCTATTTTTAACCCAACGTTTTGTCATCTCTTGACGTCATCTAAATTTAGTACTTTTTACGTTCTGATTTTGTTGTTTTTGTTGTTCTTGTTGTTGTTGTTGTTTTTGTATGTACATAGAATACTTCTACGTCGATTTTATTGTCGTCATCCAACAACAAAGAATTGTATGAGATTTTTTACAAAGAGTGCTTCTCATAAATTTTCTGTTTATCTTTGATTAAATTATAGTAAAAATAAATAAAATCGATTCAAATTTCAATATCAATTCAACAATATTGATAAATTATAAAAACCATGTGAATATATTTTCAACATGCTGGGCGGGTGTGTTGTATTTCATTATGTTTACAAGATAATTAATTAAATGCATTTAATTTGCTTGCAGAGCATAACAATAGATTCGACCGCGGAAAAGCAGGAATCAGTTAACAGCAACGCGAAAGCATCATCTCCCACGCTGTCAGAGAGCAGAGCTGCCGTTGGTGGAGGCGGAGGTGGAGTTGGTGGTGTCGGTGTCGGTCAAAGCAGTGTCAAGAGCAAAGCAGCAAATTTAAAGTAAGTAAATTAAAACGATTCTTATAAAAAATTGGTTGATTAAATAAAATCGATCAAAAATTATGTATGTATATTTAAGAAAGTGTGTAAAATTAAGATTTTAAAAATATTTCGTTTTTCATAAAAGCTTAGATACATTTTTCAATTTTTAATAATTTGTTTTTTAGAAACGTTAGTAAACTTTTAAAATTTCATTACTTTAGAAATTTCCCTAAATTGAGCATTTTTGGTAAGAAAATTTACAAGAAAAGAAAACAACATATTTTGCATAATTTATTGTTATATTATTTGTGTTTCTAAACTTGTGTCTAAGGTTGTGTTTCTATACTTTGTGTCTGTTCACATTTTTACTCCTTTATTTAACTTTTATCATGTGTGTTGTTTCTTTTAACACTTCATTCAAGTTCTTCTTTTGTTCATTTCATTATTTTCCTTGTTTCTTTTGTTTCCTTTCTACAGTTTATCGTTAGGAAATAACTGTTCAGGTTTTGTACATAGCATGAATAGTCAAATAAATAATAGTACGTCTTCCAACAACATTTCATCGTCGAATACAACACCAACAACAACACCAAAAACAACGAAATCCTCTCACAAAATCCACAACTATTATAACAGCAACCAAAACCGTGTCGGCAGCGGCAGCATCGGCAGTGGAAGCAGCAGTCTCAGGAGCACCTTCTCGCCCGTTACAGCAAATTCGAAAACAACAACAGGAACAACAACACCAACACCAACACCATTAACATCATCTTCGGTGCGTTCTTTAGCACCGAATAAATCTACATTATTTGGTGGTTTCAATGGTGGCAGCAACAGCTACAGTCACAGTAATAATATTGGTAGCAACAACAACAACAGTAACAACAGTGGTAACAGCAGCATCAGCAGCAACAGCAGCACCACCAGCAGCAGTAGCAGCTCAACAACAACATCCATTCTACTTGCTGGCGGCAATAGATCACCAACTCCTGGTTACAAAGCGGTACCGAATCATGGGAAACCAAACTTTGCCCCGAAGCCTCCCGGTCTGCAGCAGTTGATAGCCAACGGGCAGCGTCCGCATGTCGCCAGACATCATAGTATGAAGTCTCCAAGGTATCTAAATTGACAAAAAAAAAAAAAAAAGTAAATGCGAAATCTAAATCTGCTTCAATTGAAAACTCACGCAATTGCAAATGTAAAAGATTAATCGAAAAAAGTAAAAAACAAAACTAAACCCTTCAAACATTGTTTAAAAATGCATCCATTCAAGCTTGATTGCTATTCATGTGCAACGCTGTAAAGTAATGCTGCTCAAATACGCCTTCGTTCAGGGGAGGAGACGGAAGAGAAGGCGTGTGTGTGTATCAGGTTCAATGCATTATAATTTGCTTTTTTGTTCTCTCAGCGATCTCATAAAAATGCTTTCAAATTATTTAAAAGGCTTTCCATTGAAGAATTTCTTAAAATTCTTTTCAATTCAAGTTTACTTTCATGTATAAAACTTTCTTTTTTCTATTTTTTACTTCGCTTTTCTTGTAAATAATTTTTAATAATACTTTTTTTTTTTCTCTCCTTCAGTTCTGTCTTGATATACGAATCTTTAACTACGAGCCTCTTTTTTTACGTTATCAATCACATCATCATTTTATATTCATTCACTGTATTGTTGATTAATCACAATTAATATCATCTTAAAAATCAAAAAATACAATAAGGGCTCCAATATTCTAACGGAATATACTAAAAACAACAACTAATTAATACTTCTTATACAATAGTTCTCCTCATTTGATTGTTTATTGTTTTCCCCCGCTCCTCTTAATAGATCGCCGCCCATAGCGCCTCCTGGTGGTCCAGTTTTTCCAACAACACACACTTTTGGCACACTACGCCATCCACTACAACTTTGTCAGTCGCAGGAAACAATCATCTTGCGCTCAGCACCAACTCCGCCAATTGGTAAGTCCTTTTATACTCTTCGCTTCTGTAGACTCTTCATAAACACAACGCAATTTGTTTGTTTCGTTTCCTTAATAGGTCGCCCCACTGTGGCGCCACCGAAACCACCCACAGTCAAACCGCCGCCACCACCAACTCCTGCACGCAGCATATCGAATTCAAATCTGCACAACTTAACAGCACCGCAACATTCAGCATCGACGACGGCGACGGTGATGACAGGGACAACGCAATCGTCCCCGCCACCGCCACCGGCTCTCTGCAGCGCTATCAACACAGCTCTCATCGCTTCCGTTGGATCGGGTATCATATCAACTCCACCCACTCAGCCGCCATCCACATCATCATCGACAAGCAGTGTTTCTGCGTTGCGTGATCAATTTAAAAATGTAGCGTTGAGTGCTGCTGCTACAACATCACCACCACCACCACCGCCGACGCCACCAACTCCACCATCAGCTAGCAGTCCTCTCTGTGGCAACAAATTGTTAGCTTCAATTGGCAGCAATAACAACAACTCCACCAAAAGCAGTAATCGGGAAAAAACTCCAGCTCCAATTATATTGAATGGTGGGCCACTGAATGCGCCTCCTCTGCCACCGCATCGAACCTGTCCAGCACCGCCACCGCCTCTTAGGCAACAAAGCAATGTAAGTAGTCAACAACGAGATGATCATGAAGATTAGTGAAACATGGTAATCGTACTTTGTTTGGTTTTTACTTATCTATCTAATTTATACTATAGACTCTAGATTTATAGAGAGAATATCGTCAATTTTAGTTTCGATTTATCAGAAGATAACAAGTTTAAGATGATGTTTCTTTTCCTTTGTTCTCTTTTAATCAATTGCTCTATTTTTAAAGCGTAAAGATATTTTCTTTTGATTTGAAGACATAGTAAAGTATCCGGAACTGTAACTAGGAACTAGATTTCCTTATCAACGATAATTTGTACAAAAACATATACAATAAATGAAACTGACTGCTAATTTAACAGACAGTACAAAGATTGTCCTGAAATCAAATAAATATATTTTAACAAGACCCTAGACAACCCACCCAGACTAGTCCCCAGTCATAGACCGTGGAACCGATGGCTTTTCAAGTGGCCACGCGCTGAGAGAGAGAGATTCCGGTCCTACTTTTTCCATTGACGGGTCTTTGAAATGCCTGGATGACGCTTCAGAAGAATTTCGTCGAACATCATCGTCATACACATCGGGTTGGGTGACCAACAAGGGGAGGAATGAACTTTGATCCAGTGGTATTACAATTGATCCAATTTAACCTAAGTGACCGAGTTTTCTTTCGTCTCTCACCTCAACCTAAAAACACTTATTGTAATAGATTTAATTCCAAACTAAAACGCAGTAAAAAACGTTTGTGGTTTCTTCATTATCACCATCATCATCGTCATTCCAATAATGTTTATCTTGTGTTGTTCTCCTTCCTCCATCAAATGAATGAAAGTCTTGCGTACTTTATTTACATATGAAAATATAAAAAGGAAGAAGGAAAAAAAAGAATGCAATACTTTGTTTGCTTTGTGGAACAGCATCCACAACGACAATACTAACAGCCATAACCACAACAACAACAGAACTGTTTCTAGTCCTGGCCAGACAGCATCGCACCAGAGAAGAACGTACATACATACGTATATATAATTATACAACTTTACATCGTTTACATACATATAATTTAATGGTTTTTTCATGCTTTTACTGCTCTGTTCTACTTTCCGTTGTTTTGAATGAAACCATGATGCAGTGGTGGTTGTTTTTTACTATTTTTTATTGCTTTTTTTTAAATAAATAAAAAGCAAACACCATCCACACATAAATAAAAATGGGACATAATGGATTTTCTGTTCTGGATGCGGCTCCTCTTTCAAAATGCACAATAATTCACAATGAATAATTAATAATAATATATTTCAATGGGAACAAGGAAAAGGTCAAAGTCAATTATTACACAATACTTTATAATACAGACATCCCTCGAATAGCACGATACTCGAATTGCATGAAGTCGCGAATAACACTGTTCTTTTTTAAATCATTTTTCAATACTTGACAATGTTATTCAAAAGGATTTTACTTTTAAGGGTAGATTTTTGTGTGCATTTTATTGATTTTTGCCATATTCTCTGGCGTTGATTCTCTTTTAATTGTCAGCTGTCAGCACGTAATTCATAAACAATGTTGTTGTATCCCTTGTTCTCTGTTGTTGGTCGATTTCTCGTAAAGCTTCCTTGTTACGAAAGAGCGGAGAAGGCGAAAATGTAAAAAATTATACAATAACCAAATTTATTCGCAAAAGCGAATTGCAAAGAAAAGTATGAGGTATACTTTTGGGCAGCAGCTCGCTCACCTGCTTCGAGAAGAAAACTTTTCGTCCGAAGAAACATTGAAGAAGAACAAGCACAAATCACAATAATATCTCATTCTATACTCTTTGTAAGGAGAAACTAAATAAAACAGGGACTAACAATAAAAAACGGGAAAAACAAACAATCGAATGGATTTGAAGTGAAAAAAGTGCTGTGAAAATTGTTTACAAAATCCTACTATATTTTTCTATATATCTAAATTATCGTATATATTTCTATTCATATTTTTATAAGAGTCAAATAATTATTTGAAAAATAAATATTATATGCAGCGCGAGGAATTGAAGCAGAGGAAGTACATATGTTGCATTACAAAAGAAACGTAACAACTACTCTACTATTCTATACAGTTTTACGTAACACATTGCATATTCGTATATTAAAAAACGTTTCCAATTATTTTTACTAATACTATTTGTTATTATTTACTAATATTTATGTTATTAAATGCATATTTAAGACGAAATAATTTAAACAAAATGCATTGAGGTGTCGTATCTAAAACTATGCAACAATTTTAGTTCACAGATTATTTTCTCTCTTTCTCTGTAAGCATCTCAAAATAATAATTTTTCTTGTTCTTCTTTTCCAGTCCGGCCTCGGTGGTGGTGGTGTTGCAACACCTCCCGTGCCACCGCAACGACACTCATCGATACGAGCCAATGCACCAGCGCCAACATCACCCGCAGCAGCGGCGGCTGCCACTACAGCTTCAGCATCGTCGTTCAGCAGCAGCAGCAGTGGATCAGCAGCGCTGCTACCAAATTCCAGCTCAGTCAGTCGGTTGGTCATCGATTTGGAAACGAAATTTGGCAAACGATTTCACAATGTTACCGAGTTTCCGAAACCGCCTCCATTTTTGAACACACACAAAATTTATCCTAGTCGAACTGTCAAAGCAACAAATGGTATGTAGTCGAAGAAGAAGAAAAGGAAGAGGAAGAAGAAGAAAAGTAGAAGTGGATCAGGAAAGTGATGAGGAAGTCGATGAGGAAGAATAGATTTTAAAAGAGATGGAGAGAGAGACAGAGAAAAATGTACAAAGTACATTTATATAGTATATACACATGTATATCGTTTATTCTCTCTCACATCTCTAAACTTTTCAAGTCAATTTTTTTTTAGAATAGTTACCATAAATTAAATTTAAAATGCGAATTGGAATATGTAAAAATTTTTAATTAAAACAAAATTTATAAAGTGTTTAAAAATTATAAAATACTAATATTTTTTTAACCTGGAAAAATTATAAAGAGTTCTCATTCGAGGTTCAAGTGAAATCATTCAATTGTGATAATAATGATGTTATGATGGAGGATTATTGATATGAAGAATTATGACGATAATGTTTACGATAAATTTTAGTGATCATTATTTTGATAAAGAAGTCGGCGTTTAAATCCATGATTAAACTTCTTCTTTCCTTTGAAAATAAACAAAATCGAAAATAAACCAAACCGAAATAAAAAGGAATTCGAAATTTTCACGAATATGAGTACGTTTTTGTTCTTATTTTTTTCAAAGTACAATAAAATCTAACTATGATCCCAAATCAATTACTATAAAATCTTTTTTCGGATCTTCTTTATATGATTTTAGATCTTCGTTCTGTTAGAATTCAGGAATTCCTTAATATAATTTGATTGCTGTATAAATTCAATCGATTGCTGTTAAGAAAATCGAATCGTTTCAGTGAAAATTAATGTTACATCACAAACACCACACAAAATATAGAGAATCACATAAACCACTTTCATTATCGTTAAAGAGTGCTTCATTATCGTTAAAGAGTGCTGTCTTTGTTCTTTAATAGTCGTTAATTTTCTATCCGTATATTTGTATATAATATAAAAATTCCGGATTTTGATTTAATAAAGAAAGAAACATTTTCGAAAAGAAAGCACAATTTTGTCGTTGGGTTTCTTACAAAATGTTATGTCATATCATATTTTATACTCACAGCATTAAAAGTTTTCGATCTGAGAATTCTTCGATCTGAGAAAATCGTCTAAGAACTCTTTATAATCAATCAAGACACTTGGAAAAATTGTGTCTTCAACCTTTTTTGGAGTTGCATAAAAATGTATGCATTCTTTTTTTCTTTTTTTTTTATTAAAAGAAGAAAAGAAATTAAATCAGTTTAATTTAGTGAAAGAAGAAAGCGATTATGATTGTTAATATGTGAATATTTATTAATTATGTCTTATGCAATATTTTTAATTTTATGTAAAATACAATTTTTGCACGAATCACAGAAATTTAAAGTTATTAATCTCTTATTATTATTTATATTTACACATTTTTTATGTTATTTTTATTTTATTTTTTCGCCAATTGTGTAATGTTAATAAATCGTTGAAAGAGTTTTAATTAATATTACAATTGTTAATATAACAAATGAAAGAAAAACGTGTCAAAAGAGAAAATGTAAATGAAAGTGTTATTAAAAAAAAATATTTTAGTGAATTTTATATTAATTATTATTAATAATATTAAACTGAAATATTGCAGAAACAAATTTGTTTTAAAATATTGTGAAATATTGTCTCAGCTTTTAAAATATTTTCTAATTTCATAGCACTAGTTATTTATTCAATTTATATTCATTTTAATTTCTCTACCTTCCATTAAACATAAAGAGCCAGCTTTTCTAAGAGAAAATTTAGAAAAATGTTTCTGTAGAACCTTTTAAACAAACAACGAGTTTCATTGTAATTTCTTTTCTGTGTACTTTTAAGTTTATTCAAATTATCTTCATATACTGTATATTCTTCTATTCTTGTTTGAATTGCCATTTAATCATTTCAACATTTGCGCAACTTCTGATCTTCTTTTCTTTAACTACACGATAATGTTTCTTATTATTATTACTATTTTTGTATTAGAACATGAATAATATGTACATATATGAAAATCTGTTGCATGCTTTATAATTCATAGAATTATATTCTCATTCAAAGCGAAAGTATAAATAAAATGTATGAATTTTAAAATATATACCAGTTTATATCTATAAATACATGTACATCGATGTGTTTTTCATTTTTCCTCTTTTCTATTTTATAGTGTCATTTGTTTTTGTTTGTTTTCTTTCATTTTCAGTTGGCAGCGAATCTTTCTTGCATGTTGTCTGCACTGCGTCATCGGCCGTAGCTATCTCCTTTCTTCGAAAGTGTCTTGTTTTACTGATATTTTCAAGCACAACATTTAAATTTATACTTTTTGTTATTTTTAGATATTTGTTTAAACATTTTCTAAACAACAAGCGAAACTGGCCCTTGAAGCGTAAATTCTTTCTCCGATTTCCGATTCTTCCCTTGACACTGAGACAATCCATAATTTTTTCAGCATCAGCAACAACAACAAATACAGATAACAACAATGTCACTACATCAACAACAATAGCAACAGCAACAACAACAACAACATCATCAACAAAATCATTTAAACCACTTCAACCCGCATATCAACCTTTCAAAAGGCAACGTGCTCCAGCACCACCGCCTCCTCAAGCAGGCGTGGCTGCTGCAACGGTATCTGTGATAAGGCAATCGAGTTTCTTGTACGGTGGACAACAGATGGTAGCAGCAACAATGACAACAACAACAAACGCAACGATTGCACCGTCAAGCTCATCATCATCAATTTATTAGAATAGAAAAAAACACTAAGAAATAATACACTAAAAACATCTAATAAACTCAGAACCTCAACGTAAAAATTTGCTCTTGGAGTAGCTTCAAGTTTAAAATTTAAACATGCGTCAAGAGTGGCCTCAGCCGCCGAATGTCGCAATTGTACAGCCGCAAAACACAAACAAATATAAACACAAAGAAAAGCAAGGAATAGAAACCGAATAAAAGGAAACAATATATAATAAATAACACACACTTTATATGCTGCTTTAGAACAGAAGAGAGGTTGAAGCAACCGCTAAGCTAACGATTGAAATATCAAATCAGCTTGGCTTCTATTTTCCAACGGCAGGAATGACATACATAACTGACAAGCGGCTGTACACTCCATTAAAATGTTGTTCTTTTCTACAAGTTGGTGTACATACATACATACATAAATGCATACATATATAAGAATTTAGTATATTTTCTAAGCGTTTATAATTGTATATGTACGAGTAATTATCTAGTTAAATGTTGTTATAATGTATTATCATCTAAAGTATAAAATACAATATAAAAATAAATTAATAATAATATACATAATTTACAATATATAAAATAATATAGATGTCACAAATAAAGTAATAAAAATAATAAACTAATAAAAATAATAATAATCACTCTGTAGTTGTATTTATTGTTAAACATACTATACATTCTTAAATGTTTCTATCTAAATATATACATATGTACATATATATGCTATGTGTGTTTGTGTATCTGTATAAGTAAGGAAATTAAAGACTTTTCTCCACATAATTGCCTTTGCATTACAAAAACAAAAACCCTAACAAACATGAGAGCAAAAAATAAAGAAATTTTCAAACCGCACGCTCTTTCCTATCTCTTTAAAAGTATGCATTACATTATAAAATCTGATACATATACACCACGATTTCGATTATATCAACCCTCAAAAACAGTATACAAGAAATTTCTTAGGGAAAAAACAAAAACAATATTTATTTCATGCCGTTATCGATGTTTGAAAATTTTACGATTTAGTGTTTTAGAAAAAGTGTTATTTATTTAAAAGTTGTTTCTATAAATGCATACATATGTACATGTTTATTTATTATTAAAATTTGAAAAAAACACAATTAAATAAACATAGAAAAAATTAGCTTAACACTTAATTTAAATTCAAATTAGAACAATTTTTAAAGAAATCTTTTTAGCCTGTTAAAATATAACAAAAGTTAATTGCTTGAAATATTTATGAAATCTCAATTAAATTAGTTTTATTATTATATTATGATTAACGGTTGAATCATTAGCTTAAATTATGAAACGATTTGTTGGCGTTATTTACTGATTTTAAACAACTATGAAAAATTGAAACTATCAAAAATAAATAAAAAACCTTTCATCTCATTTCCTAGAAACGAGTTCAATTCAGATTGTTTTAAAAACCATTCTTTTTAAAAGTTTTCTGAAAATATTCGAATGTGCACCTGATTATGAACCAACTTGATATCTTTTAATTAATTTTATTCCATTTAAAATTTGAACAATTTTTCTAACAATTAAAACTGTCTTTTTTTATTTATTTCATCTGATTACAGAATTGTTCAGAATTTTCACATTCGAATTCATATTCGAAAGAAATACAAAAAACTGAGCACAAAAAAAGCATTCAATTCACATTCAAAACATTTCAAGTCGCAAAAAGTTAGAATTCGCACCAACTTCAAAATATAACAGCAGCACAAAATTAGAATTTCAATAGAAAGATGATCTTCGACGAAAGTGAAAATTCATTCATTCCACGGAATAAATTAAATTTCTAGATGGAATGGAATAAAAGGTAAAATAGCACAAAATTAGTCACGAAGGTATTCGCACAATATAAAAAGCAATCAGAAAATCAACAAAATTCAAAAACGCACACAATATTATCAAAAAAAAAAAAAAAATAAACCAAGCACTCATATTATTCAATATAAAATACATACGTTATTTAAAACGTTAAGAAAACCAAAAATAATATCCACTGAAACAACTTTAAGTGTTAGCGAATTAGCGAAGAAAGTGAGATTTGTGAAGTATTTTTAAGAATTTAAAAATTTCCTTGTATTCTAAAAGGGAATGTTTCAAAATATAAATGTGTAGATAAATAAATAAATATAAATAAATATATAAAAATAATACATATAATCAATTTCATTACAAATTGTAATTTGCAATTACATTCGATACAAGATTAAATAATTCAATGACGTCTATCAGAAGTTTAAATCTCATCCAATCCAATATTTGGGATTTTTGACAGTTTTTGTGAGATTTTAAAAACAACCTGGGATTTGGAGTCGTCCAATAAGTGCTTTGCCGGGATTTTGGTATATTTAAATGGTTTTAAGGAAGGCATCAACTCCATTAACTTCAGTACTTTCACAATACGTCGAGCGGTCTCAGACGGATCATCACGATGCGTGCATCAGTCACGCTGATTGGTTGATTCGTGGCATATGACATGGACCATGCAAGCAGCACGAGTAACGCATCTTAATGATCCGTCTGACACCGACCTTTGAAAATGAAAGGAAATACATTCATTTATCCGTAAAAAAATAACTGCTTTCAGAAAATTAAAGTAGAAAAGTTCCTACGATTCAGAATATAATATTTACATACACGTACGAGTATATACAAAACATACATACAATTATACACGCGTACGTATTTAAAAAGAATTTTATGAATCTTGAAAAATTAAAGAAATTATTACATGAGATTCATTATCATAAAAAAACAGTTTCTTATTTCATAAAAAAACATAAAGCAATATTAATTTAAACTTAGTGTAATCTACCCCTTGGAATAATTTTTTAATTCAATTCTTTTTAATCAAGTTTTTTATTAAAGCTGGTTTTTATTTGATTCTTAGCAAATTTTTTATTATTCTGTGAAAATTATTTTTCAATCTATCTTTAAGTTAATTAAACTGTTGATTGTTTGATAAAACAATTAATAAATAAAATAAAATGTTTATCTCAAAGAGTTTCAATATTTATCTTTCTCTAAACACAAAAATTAGTTAACGACAAATTGTATTAATAAATTTTTCAAACGTGTTGTATTTATTACATTCATTACATAGTAAATGAGACAAAACTTTATATAGATTCTACCTAAATTAATCTAAAACAATAAATAAATTATAAATACATATTAATTCATCCTTAAGACATAAACAAACATTTTGAAAACAAAATATAACCTAAATAATTTATAACTTCTAGAATATAGCGAAAATCATACATTTCATAAAGTAAATTTCTAAAATTAAGTACAATTTCTATAACAATAATTTTACTTAGTAACAAATATTTATTTCAATTTTAAATTCATTGTGTTTCATCATAAATTCGCAATGTATATTAATTAAATAAATAAAGAAATATTCAATAAAAAAATACTTACCGCAAATGTAATTATTGTTCACTGTTTATTATTTATTTAAGGTTGTGGGACAAAAAAGCGAAATTGTTAAAATTTTACTACAACTTTTACTATAAATTTACTTCATTTATCTATATATATAAAAATCAAATGCTGTTCGTTAGTCTCGCTAAAACTCGAGAACGGTTGAACGGATTTATCTTATGTTGGTCTTAAAATGTTCATGGAGGTCTAGGGAAGGTTTAAACGGTGAGAAAAATTCGAATAATTGCCGGGAAAACCCTAAAAACAGCCCTTTTCTTTTTCCCATTTACACTGTGTAACGTTTGCTATGCTTAATAAAATGCTATATAACATGCTATGACTGACATTTCATATTCTGACTGACATTTCATATGACTGACATTTCCGTTGTTGGATGTACTCTGTAGAATGGCAAAAGCGTGGATTGCCACATGAGCACATATTAGTCTGGTTAGTGGACAAAATAAGGCCAGATGAGATTGATTCCATAATTTCAGCTGAAATTGCAGATGAAACAGTTGACCGAAAATTGCATGCTGTAGTTATCAAACACAATATACATGAGACTTGAGGACTTGCGGACTTTTCAACTACGATTCACCCTGTATGGTCGACGGGAAGTGTTCCAAGCGATACCCAAGAGACCTGCTTGCTGAAACCATAACGGGAATTTATGGATACCCATTGTATCGTCGGCGATCAGTTGCGGACAATGGGCGATTGGTAGTTGTGAAGGTAAGAGGACAAAATGTTGATGTAGACAATCGTTGGATTGTGGCGAGTATAGCCAATATTGTCCAAAGCTTTTGAGACTCACATCAATGTGGAATATTGTAACTCTGTTAAGTCGATAAAGTACATATGTAAATATGTTAACAAAGGTAGCGATATGGGTGTCTTCGCTGTAACCAATGCAAATGATGAAGTATCACAGTACCAGATGGGTCGCTATGTAAGTAGCAACGAAGCAATTTGGCGTATCTTATCATTTGCGATCCATGAAAGACACCCTACAGTAGTCCATTTGGCAGTCCATTTAGAAAATGGTGGAAGAGTTTATTTTAATGAATCGAACGCGGCAGACAGAGCGGCACGTCCAGCGTCGACAACATTAACAAGTTTCTTCACAGTCTGTCAAACTGATGATTTTGCTCGCACTTTGCTGTATGCTGACATGCCACGATATTACACATGGAATGCATCATCGAAATCGTTTCAGCGTCGAAAACAAGGAACACCAGTTGAAGGACATCCAAATGTATTTGCTTTAGACGCTCTGGGTCGCATCTACACAGTACATCCAAATAACGATGAATGTTATTATTTGCGCTTGCTGTTGGTGAATGTTCGTGGTCCGACATCGTTTAAACAACTGAGAACAGTTAATGGACAGCTGTGTGCGACTTACCGTGAGACATGTCAACTATTACATTTACTTGAGAACGATTCGCACTGGGATGATACGTTCAAGGATTCCGTAATATCTTCATCGCCGCATCAAATTCGTACATTCTTAGCGATTATCATATCGACATGTTTCCCCTCGAATCCAAAAGATTTGTGGGTTAAGTATAGAGATGACATGTCTGAGGATGTTTTGCATCGTGTGCGCCGTCAAACTTTGAATCCTACACTACAAATGACTGCAGAAATTTACAATAAGACATTGATCATGATCATGATAGAAGATATGTGTTTATTGATGGCAAATAAAGTATTGTCGTGTTTGGGAATGACAGCACCAAATCCTCATATGCATGATGCATTAAACCACGAGTTGCAAAGAGAACAACAGTACGACATTGAAGCATTGGCCGAAACAGTTCGTACAAATGTTCCACAATTAAATCAACAACAAAGAATTGCGTACAACACTTTGATAGAAGCTGTGAACAGTGGATCTGGTGGAATTTATTTCCTTGATGCTCCCGGAGGAACCGGAAAAACGTTCTTAATTTCATTGCTTTTGGCGAGGATCAGATCGCGAAATGATGTTGCTCTAGCGTTGGCTTCATCTGGAATAGCTGCGACTCTGCTAGAAGGCGGGCGAACTGCACATTCTGCCTTGAAATTATCATTAAACATGCAAATCACCAAAATATTTTTGGTGGGGCCATGATTCTGTTGTCAGGTGATTTTCGTCAGACTCTTCCAGTTATTCCCCTATCAACTGTTGCTGATGAACTACATGCATGCCTAAAATCATCGAATTTGTGGCAGTATGTAAAGACACTCCAATTAACAATTAACATGCGAGTATTTTTGCAACAAGATGAAACTGCAAATATGTTTGCGAAGCAGTTGTTAGACATTGGAAATAATAAAGTTGCAGTGGACACCTCGAGCGGATTCATCACATTACCCACAAATTTCTCTCACATCACAGACTCATAAGAGGAGCTTATTCAGCGTGTTTTCCCAGATATAGCGCAAAAGTTCAATAACCATAATTGGCTGGGTGAACGAGCAATATTGGCGGCGAAAAATAAAGATGTCGAGGATCTCAATGCGACCATTCAGAATTATCTTCCAGGACAGTTGGTTTCCTTCAAATCAGTCGACACCGTTGTGAACCAGGATGACGTAGTCAACTATCCCACGGAGTTTTTAAATTCACTGGAATTGTCTGGGTTACCACCTCACAATTTGCAGTTAAAAGTAGGGTCAGTTGTCATCATGCTGCGTAACATTAATCAACCTCGACTGTGCAATGGAACAAGACTGGCTGTGAAAAAGCTGATGAATAACGTCATTGAGGCAACAATCATGAAAGGGAAATACAAAGGAGAGGATGTCTTGATCCCGTGGATACCGATGATTTCAACGGATTTACCATTCGACAATCCGTTAAACACTTACAATTTCCAGTACGTCTGGCCTTTGCGATGACCATAAATAAATCGCAAGGACAGTCGTTAGAAGTTTGCGGAATCAACTTGGAGTTTTCCTGTTTCGCGCATGGACAATTATACGTCGCGTGTTCGCGCGTCGGAAAACCGTCTTCTTTGTTTATTTACGCACCACAAAACAAAACAAAAAATATAGTTTATGATAAAGCTTTAAATTGATTAACAGACTGTATCATAACAGTGTGTGTCTGACAATATCAAATTTAAACCTTATAAATAGCCAGTATTTCAGTAAAACTCTATTTTTTAATTAAGCAACATGATGTGTCGAAAATAATGATAAAACTTCATGCTTCATTCAAAAAATTCTTTATTAAATACGGATTAGTTTTGTTTGTTTTAAGATTATTTTTTATTATTTATTATTTTTTATTATTATTTTAGGTCTTTTATTTATCGATTAGGCAGTACGAAGTCTGCCGGGTAGCTAGTTATTTATATTTATCGTTTAGATAGAATTGAAAAGTATTTGCTTACACATTTGTAAGCATGTTAATTGTATGATTGATTCAGATACTATTAGGTTCTATGATACAGTTTTTAAAATAAAAAAACCATTGAATTTTTAATAAATATTCAGTTAACAGTCCAATTAACACCATCCATCAACAACAACAACAACCGTGTTTCAAAATTTCGGTCGTTCCCGAAACGGATGGCTCAAATATCAAAATTTACCGATGTTTGGAACAATTGACACGTCTCGTTACGTTGCGAGTCGACTAACTGCTTCTTAACGTTTTTCTCTTTACATGTCATAAAATATTTCCAAGTTCTAAATTCCCTTTGAAATTCGGAAAGTCGTCTGCTCGTCGTCGGATGTACATATTTTTTAATATCACATGAAATGCGAAGACAGCGTTTCAATCATTAAATTGCAAATAAACAAACATTCATTAAAAAATATAAAAAATCTATTTTTGCTTTCAATACCACCTCTTAATTTTTTTATTTTCTTTATCTGTTCTAATCCACCCTGTGTTTCTCCTTAGTATCCATCAAAAATATCCATCAATTCCATTGTTTTTCATTAAAGGAAATTATTATTCAAATTGTTTAAATTATTAAATATTAAGAAAAATGTTGGGTTCAATGGTTAAAGAACATCAAGCAAGACAGGCAAAACGCAAACAAGAACAGGGTGAGTTATGGCAATACAGGAAAAGAAAAACTAAAGCATACAAATTAATTGCTGCTGCCTCTACATGACCTAGAAATAAGACGTAAGGAAGCAATCGATTCATCCAACGAACTAACACAGGCGCTGGTAGATCATCTGAATGTTGGGTAAGTTTGAGGTTTATTAAAGGAAATATTTTTTAAAAATGGTTTGTTTATTATTTTGGTTTATTTCTTTTTATTAATTATCGTATAGAGTGGCTCAAGCATACCTCAATCAAAAACGTTTAGACGCAGAAGCGAAACAACTGCACATCGGTGCCACTAATTTTGCCAAACAAACAACACAATGGCTGCAACTGATTGATAGCTTTAGTAGTGCACTTAAGGTCAGCGTTATTTTATTCAAATGCCCTTCTTAGATTAAATAACAGAATGAATGAAACTAGCAAAAATTTTTTTTGAAAATATACTATCCAACAAGAGACCAATTATAATTCTTCTTAATTGCAGGAACTTGGTGATGTTGAGAATTGGGCTCGAAGTATTGAGTCTGATATGCATATCATACAAGGAACATTGGAGAGCGCTTATAAAACTGCCAGGCAATTGAATAGTACTTCAACAACAACTACAGCTCCATAAACTGAACTGAACTCTGGAGGAATGTTATATTTTTGATACATATTTGTCTAACTTTTTATAATTAAATACACCGAATTCTGTTTTTACACGGAAATTGGTTCCAGGAAAACCCGTGTAAAAAAAGACATTGATCGTATGCAAAATAGGTGATTGGTTCCTTATCTCTAAAACCTATTGAAATTAGTGAAAAATAAGGATTTTTTTTAAGAACAACTATTCAGGTTTATTTTCTTAAATCACATATATAATGTGTTTTTACACAAGAATAGTTATTAAAGAAAAAAAAAGAGTTCCGAAAATATTAACACATTCTAGTTGCTGTCACAAATAAATGTGATTGTATGCACTAAAAGGGAATTCCCCTAAATTTGTGCTACTTACAATTGCTCTGACCAGTAAATTTGCTTGTATCCACAAAAAGGGAATTCCCCCTAATTTGTGATATGAACATATTTCGCAAAAATTAAATTTAACCAAAAAAAATGTAAGCACAAGAATTTTGAATCGTGCTAAATCCAATATATTGTATATATATCCAGTATATTCTATTATTCCAAGCAGCAAGATAGGTTAAATTAATTATACAAGATCATACATTAACATTTATTGTAGTCTATATAAAAGAAGACTCACGCTTTGCATTTCCTACAATCTGTTTAAATATCTCGTACTAAGTATTTCATCAGTTTACAATTCGACAACGTTCAACCACTGTTTAACCCTACTCTAAGGACCATAGTCCAGTGGCCTAGCGTGGCGGTCAGGGGGAGCCAATGCCCCGGGCGGCAGAGCTATCGAGGTCGGCCAAAGTGGCTAGTTGTTAATGCGGAATATTTCTAACCGGCCCCGCCGGGTGGCAGAAATTCACGCTACGCCACTGCCATAGTGGCACCTGATGTTCGAAAAAAAATCTCCATAAAACCCATTGGGACCTGGGGCGGATCGAATCCATCCACCGGTTCTAAGTTTGTAATAAAAGATAGACATGGAAATGCTGTCCATCCTAGAAAATGTGTTAAAAAAAATCATCTCCATTAAAAAAGAAATTTGTCATTCGAATTTCGAATGTACGGACAACAGTTACTAAGTATGTATAAATAAATGCTTTACCAACGATTTACTGTTTGTTTTTAATTCAATGGAATTTCTTTTATTTAATTACATTAACACAAAACAAAGTTTCAATTGAATCATAAGGTTGAAATTAACAAAAGTATTTTAATTATATCGAATACATATATGTATGTATACATAAAATTGCTATAAGCTCCAACTGTAGCTTTTTGTTGATTTTTAGAACTAAGAAAATAATATTTAAAATACACTCCACTTCGATCTTTTCATTTGATCGGAAAATATACAAGTTTTGTCACTAACATCGAATTATATTATTGAACAGTAAATTAAAAGTAAAACAAAGTCCATGGTTGTCTTTAGAAAACAAACCATACCCATACATTAAAAAGAATTCATTGTTTTTGTTGTTATAAAAATAATGACTAATTGGTTAATGAATGAAAGAAAATGCTTAAAATTGCAATGAAGCAAAAACTTCATTTGTTTGTTTGTTTGTCTGGTTTTTTGTTTCACCGAGTAATGTTGCTATTGTGTTGTTCTTGATATAATTTCTGTCAAGACATGAAACTAAATATTAACATTTTGGGTGGGTTGTTTAATAAATAATCATATCGCCTCTGTTTATATATATACTATAGTATATAATATTGTGCATTTTGTGTGCTTGTTTAATGGGTGAGAGAGAGAGGGGAAAATTTAAAAAGAAAATAATATCTGCAATAAAGGGAATCTGATACCTTTTTAAAATAAGAAATTAAATAGTGATTTTATGTTGTGAGTAGTTTCTTGGTAAATGTATGGAGTTTTTTGTAATTTGTATTGAGTTAAGGTTATAGCTGAATCAATCTTTTCATCTCAGGATTAGGTTTGTTACATTTTTTAGTAACGAGAGCGTCCTGAAAGAGGAGGAAACAAAATATTAAAAAATTTATAATTAAAATTTCAGTTTTAAATTACAGTGGAACCTCGCTTAACAAGCATCTCACTAACGCAATTCGCATAACTCGAAAAATAAATTGAAAATCTGATATTTCCACGATAGATCTTTATATTTTAGATCTTCCCTTTTCTAGTTACAAGATGATGCCTGACTTCGTTCATATATTACCAAGGAAACTTTGTTAATTACGAGTATCGTATAATACGTGTGCTAGAGAGGTAAAAACCGTTTTGAATGCGGCGAAAGGCGGCGAAGTTGCTCTCCGAATCTCTCAGACAACAACAAATATGTACATGTGAACCGAGTAGCATAACAAGTGACGAGAAACTTGTGAAAAAATCCAGATCTCTTTCAAATTTGTTTAGACCGAGGAACAGCATAATATTTTACATTGCTTCATATCGGATTCTTTCGTATATGAAAACGAGTGTTTCGCATTACGAGTAAGATTCTGAAAGGAATTGTGATCGTTAAGCGAGGTTCCACGGTATTTTAAATATTATTATTTATTATTATTAGTATTATAATGAATATATGGTATATTGTTAGATTTTTGAAAACAGGAGGAAGCCAAATAATAACCCGACAGTTTTTTAGACCATAAGATTTACCTTTTTTCCATAACTGAGGTGCGTCTTATGGACCAAGCGAAAGTATTTTTACAATATGTAATTAATTTCAATTCTAATTTCTTACAAGTTGAAGGGTGGCCTAGTCTGGAGCGTGTGTCAGTGACCGAGAAATATAGTAGATTTTTTTTTTAATTTATGCATTTAATTATTGATAAATTATTACAAGTTATTTCCTTCTTTTCAAAATTATTTCCCCGGCAGCTTTTCATTGATCATTTATGAGATAGAAACTTGATAAGAAAACTTACTCGGTGAGTATGAGCGGCTCTTACTTCTGCCGATATATCGACGACGTCGATCATAACGAAAACTATTTCGATTATGCGGAGAAGGTGATCGGCGTCGAGTACGATAGTCATCACGATGACGATCGTGATAATCACGGTCGCGGTGAGCCCTACAAATGGAAAATTATAAATGTGAAAACATTCGAAATGAATATGTTTGTTGAGAAAAACAATAATTGATAAAGTTTACCGTGTGGGACGTCCCATATAAACTCCAGGAGTGGGAGTGTGCGGGCGCTTTGTTATAGAGTAATCGACACGTATGCGACGTTCATCGATTTCCATACCAGAACAAGCGTCTTTTGCAGCTTTTGCATCAGCCAGTTCCTCGTAATAAATAAAGCAAAAGCCACGTGAGCGTCCAGTCTATAGGAAAGACATACATATAAATCAATATGAATGGATCGATAATGAAAATAACGAAATTATATTAAATAAATATAAAATAAACGATCTAAGTGCTTCATAAAATTAAAAATCTTAATGATAGTAAATCAATAATCTCTAAGTTTCTTCATTTCAGGTTACACTTGCGGATTATATTTGTTTTCGAATTTTGGAATATTTTTTCGCATGTACAATGAAGCCTTTAGTGTTATCATCTTGAACTCTTGTGACACACTCGAAATTCCTCATGTCTCTTATCAAGACTTTCTATAGCCATTAATAATTACAATTTAGAAATATGTCTTGATTTCCAAATCAAATTATTAAAGTGTGGCCTAACTACCAACTAAACTTTAACTATTTGTAAAATAATAAATATATAGGATAAAAATAACCATTTTAACTCACCTGTGCATCAATGACTACCTGTATTCTTTCAATGGGACCAAATTTGGAGAAAATTTCACGAATCTTTTGTTGTGTTGTATAAACGCTTAAACCGAAGACACCAATACAACGACTTTGCATGGGCTTCTCCTGTGATTACAAAATTATTTTACAATTAAAAATGAAAAAATTTAATATTCGTGGAATTGATATATACACATGTACATATGGACAAGAATGTATGTATTGCAGTCAAAGTCTTACCCGTGTACCACGTCTTTTATCATAGGGACTGCGTGAGCGTGAACGGGAGCGTGAACGTGAAGACCGACGACGGTGTCGGTGTGGTGATAAGGACCTTTAGCAATTGGACGGAAAGGAGAGGAGGAAAACATACAAATATATATATTATTTATTTGGTAAAACTGTTGTGTATTATTTGATGTTGATGTTGTTTGTTGTCTCTGTTTTTTGAACTTGTAATAACATTGCGCTTTTGATTTGAGGCTTTGAAAACTTTGAATTGTCTTGCTTGATTTAACTTGTTAATTGAATTGTCTGCATTTTCTGAATTTCTTTCTACTCATTCTACTCATATTTTTTTAAATTCGATTTGATTTTGATTGGAAACAAACTGATTGATATTTTTTTAGATCTTTTCAGTTAAACCACATGCATTGATTATTTCGCATTTGGAATTCGTTTTCTTATTGTATTTTCTAGAATATTCTGCTGAAATTAGAATAAACAACAATCATGCAGTTAGAATTTTAAAATAATCGACAAACCTTTAAATATCATAGACATTTTTTCTTGCTGTTGTTAATGTTTGTGAAATGAAGACATAAAAAAAAATTTCTTTTTGATATTTACAAATTAAAAAAAAAATAAGGAGAATATGTAGAAACAATTGAAATCAAAAAGGAACCATAGAAAAATTAAATAAAAGTTCAAATTCATTAAAATATTTCAACCATAATGTAGTATAATTTTAATATAATTTATTAAATTACACCGATTTTTGGAATTATATATTTATGCGGGGGTATGTTCTTGAATGGAATATTTATTTATAGTTATTTTGAGGTTAGGAAAAAAAATGTTTGTAGCATTTTTTCCATTCCTAAAATTTACTACACATGAAACACATTAAAAAAAACGCACCATAAGAAAAACTATTGGCTCGTTATATCGTAGTACAAAGAAAAAATACAAAAATAAATTTAAAAACAGCTTTTTACCAACATCTTTACACTGAAAACATCTTAAAATTATAAACACACCTGGACGAATTTTTGCTATCGGCGGAATAACGACCATTTCTGCCCGGTGGTAATGTCGGTGGTGAAGAATGTCGAGATACGGACCGACTGCGTGAACTGTATTCATGATCCTTGGAGTGACGACTGCGAGATTTTCTAAAATGTATATGAAAACATAAAGCAGATAACAAAATAATTCTTAATATGCCGTAAAACACAAATAGAAGCTTTTCTTTTACCTGCGTACATTACGGCGTCCGGCCGGTGATTTTGAATAACTGCGTCTGGCACTTGGGCTGCGGCTGCGTGATATCGGACTCTGTAAACGCATTTTATGTTATTTTAATACGAATTTTCTTTACTTTGTATATTAGTTTTTAATATTTTCTAAAA
This sequence comes from Myopa testacea, assembly GCA_949629155.1. Taxonomy (NCBI): domain Eukaryota; kingdom Metazoa; phylum Arthropoda; class Insecta; order Diptera; family Conopidae; genus Myopa; species Myopa testacea. Next base: position 1,792,089 of record OX451346.1, on the reverse strand, counting down.
TTTGTACAAAAAATGCTCTTATAAAGTGAGGTTATGCTATGCTCTTAGGTGGAGAAACAATCTTTGTGCAGGCAATCGGAGTTTGATATTAAATCCAAACTCAATTTTTAAACTATTTATTCAAAATGTAATTTGCTTAGCAACGATATTCGATTTGGTTGCTTTGATTGACCGTTGGTTTTTCTAACAAGGTTGCTAGCTACTTTGCTTTGCAACTCTTTGAAAGCAATCTAAGCAGAAAATTTTCACATTTCTGTTCGCTTTTAATTTCCTTACCATATCTATAGCTTTGTGATCTGTGTGAATAATTTGCCGTGTCTCCGGATTCTAGATTAATTGCACTTTAAAAACAAGATGTGATTTTTACGCGTTTGCCTTTTGTGAAGAAATAAAATTTTCCTAGGATTCCTGCACAACAACAAAACGGAAAAAACACCGCAATCTCAAAGCATACTGCAATAGCATAGCATTGCCAACGGAAAAAAGTAAGCAATTAATTAATTTTTCTGTTATGTGGAGAAGCTAACAAATAAACGATTACACAGATAAAATTGGGCAGTTGTAATGGATTCAAATAAAACTGTATATTGTGAAGCTCTTCTAATGCGAATAATTAAATTAGAGATAATTCGGCTTAAATTGAGCGTTGTCCAGTTTTGTTTTTGTTTTTAACGATAAGTCTTTGCCCTGGAAATTTGAAAATATTGGGTCTATATGGACTTAACTATATGAAATAACTCCATGTTATTGTTGTCTTTGGTAAGACATTAAAATTATCTTTCATTTATGTTAATATAAATAATATTGGCTTCATTTTACCATTGTGAGACTACTTCAATTTTGTTGTTGTTTTCGTTTGTATGCTTTTTCGTCTTAAAATTGAGAAAATTTTTTACGCTAGTTATATTTACATTATTCTTAGGAAAAAATTAAAGGAGGAGAAAAAGAAGTAGACCAAAAATAATGGTTTTTCGACAAATTTTGGTTTTATATAAATCAAAGGTCTATCATATTCCTTTATAACGGTATCCACTCTATCACGATATCTTTAATAGCTTAGGAGATATAGTGATATACGAATTTTAATTTTGAACTCTATAACTATATGAGAGCAAAAAGTTGTCGTTATTGTAATCAACATACAAAACTAAAACACTGACAAGATTAGACTAAAGATTAGTTTCTCAACGGTAAAGTTGCTCCATAATATTTAATTTTTAATTCGAATTTTATTCACCGTGTGAATTTTTAATTGATCGACCGAAATAATTAATTTAATTTAATTAATGGGTGAAATTCGACCAAACGTAAGCGCTTGGCTAGACGCGTTTGCTTTTGAAACAGTTTTTCTTCTAGTTTCTTGAAGCCATCGTGGCTACACGTCGTTTCTATTATGAATATTACAGTACGAACATAGTTTGCCCTCGATGAACCATTTCTGCTCTCTCTCAAAATTTTGGCATTGTGATTACACATAGGACAACCAAATAGCATTATTTACAAATACAACATCTTGACGTTTCATACTGTTCAGAGAAATTTGTCCTCTTCAACAGCAATCATTTTGTTTTGCTTCGCAGAAGTTCATCCTCTCTGGATGAACTCAAGTCTGAAAGCTGAGAGCGTAAGATTTATACAGAAAACAATAACAATTTCACAGTTTTGCCGAACAATGCTCGTAGTGTAATATCGGCATTACTTGTGTACGTGAAAAGAAATTGAGAAACTGTCTGAAACTAAAAAAAGTGTACACTTTTTCCTTTCTTCCTTATCTCTCTCGCATAAACTGAGTGAAACGGTTTCAAAAGCAAATACGTCTAGCCAATATCTAGGAGTTTAATTTGTCATTCGTGGGAAAAAAAATTTACTGATTTTCATGTATTTCGGCATTTGGATTTTTGCTTTTTCTCTCGTTTTGTCAACATATGCGATTATTTTCACGCAATTCTGCTTTTTCCGATATAAGTGCAGCTTCTTCCCTCCAAAACAGGCATTCTTTTTTATTACACAACACAACAACTCTGTTTTGTTTGCAGTTCGCACTCGTCGCCAGCAAACAGAGTATTTGCTGTGCCAACAGTTCATCCGTTTTCATTCTCTATCACGGATGCACTGAGAGTTGGCAACTTTTAAATGTGAAAAAACAACAACAATGTGACTGTTTTATCAAACAACTGTTTGCAATGTAATATGGGCCTACAAGAATTTTTCAAACTGTTCATACTTGAATTATGCGCTACTTTCTTAATAATCGAAACGCATCAACTTGGTGATCTTTAACTGATATAGCATGTAGATACTATTTCAGTTTTGAATAAAATATACACCATACACAACCTAATAATATTTGAACAAAGCGCGTTGTCTAATCCCGAAAACATGTGCTTGTATGCTTGTTATTGCAGCTAAAAGCATATGTTCTTTCTTTGACGTATTGTATATGCATCCATATTCAAAACTTTACAATACAAGCAGAAAAGATCAAGCAATATTGGCAGTACTGACAAATATGTTTTTTACGTTGTTGATGTGCATCAAAATTTAAAATTGAGCGTAATATTTACCGAGGGCATTATTTTTCATCAACTTGGATGCTCCCCGTCTATTTCAAAAGAAGCGTTTTGCTGCATGCATTTTACATACACATGTGCTTTGGCCATCAAACAATGAATGTCTTCATTGTGAATGGGTTTTTATGTGGATATGTTAAATACCCGCAAGGTGGTGATGCGTTTCGATTATTCCGACAAAGTGCCTACGTCGTTTACCACTGTTTTTAATTTTTTCAGGCAAGTTCAAAATTAGGTTTAATACTAATACAAATATGTAGTCAATAACAATTTATAGCATTTAAATTCGTATACGTAGTTTAGTAATAATAATGATCCTTTATCATACCTATGGGATCCTACTGATTTCTCAAGAATACTAAATTGTACAGTAAAATATAAGCCACCTACATTCATAAACAATTATGACTTCACAACTATATATTTATTATACTTCCTATATGATCTCACACATTATATTTGTCCTTTATAATTTTTAATTCTATAATTTTTAATATAATAATAGCTCAGTATATATTTTTCACAATACACTATTGTGAATGATCCAAAGATATGGATGGGTTTAACGCCCCCTTCAATTATGTTCAGCAGTAGTACACGATTGGACTCGATTATAACTTTTTAGACAGTGTATTGAATATTTCCCGCGCATAAATGATTGCTATTTAAAAGATAATTCTTTAAATAAATGTAATTTTCGCAAACTTATTTATTTTGCCTACGGAAAGTGAATATATTCCGAGTAGTGAAAACTGGCAACAACAATACTAACAAAAGCCACACTAGGTGTCAAACCGCTTGGGCATTAACGAAAGTGCGACATTGTTGAAAATTTTTTATCGTTTAGCAACGCGCGCGGCGTTTGTGTAAAAGTTGTATGCCTAAAAAACAGATATTCATGCAAAAACGATAAATTGTATTCATTGCAATAATTGAAATTCTAGAAGAAAAAGTGGAAAACATTGAATAGTTTATAACTGAACAGCAAGTGCACGAAAAGCGGCCAAGTCCTTCCTACAAGCAAGCAACGGATTTTCCCTCAACTGATGCTATTGTGGAATAATATAGAGTTAATTGTGTTCGTCACAAAATCGCATTTCATTGTACAATGGAAATGGCGTGTATAAGTTGAATTTTTCGTTTATCCGTGGAAATATTAAAATGGAAGATATTGAGTACCTAGAAGAATACGAGGATTTAATATTACCAAGTGAGTTTCAGAAAATTAAAGGTTAATTCACACGATGTGTATGATATTTCATTACATTGGCGGACGACTAATATTTTTGGTTGCTCTTTTTCAAAGCCATTCAATCAAATACCCGACAAGTTGGCTACAGTAGAAACAGAAATAACAACATGATGCAAGACGAGGATTCTTCATCCATTGATCAGGATATTTTTGAAAGTTTGTTCGATGACCATTCAGATGATGATACTAACAATATACTACAGAAGAAAGGTAAGTCTGGTCGCGGTACAGTTTGATTGTCAAAGGCCTAAATTGAAAAAGATATGCATTTTCAATTTATATATGTATGGCTGCGAAAAAATTGTGTATGAAATTTAAAAATATATAGAAAGGTAAAATATTTCAATTTTCAAATTGTTTAAGAAAAATGTAACCAAATTTTGTGCAATGGTTTTACTTGTATAGCGACATGGTTAATTTAGCAATAGTTTATTAAGTAGAACCATATTGAACCAGTATAGAAACTTAAAATAATTTCAGCTGTTTTGATTATAATGTAATTGGAATTATTTCATGGAAATTGAATCATTCAAAAAGTAATTTTTCATATAATGTATTTTGCAAACTAAGTTATATTTGAAATGGTCTTATTAAAATATGAATTTCTATCGTTTCAAGATTTGCAGATAATTAGGTGTCTGCGATGTGTCCTCTTAAGTGTCTGTATTGTACGATAGTTTCAAGTTGAACTATAATTGCCACTACGAATACGATTTGAAGAATTTTTACTAATCTTTAGTGAAGTGGTTAGAGAGGGTGTTGAGGCTGGTCGCCATCTCTATCGGACCTTACATCCTCTCCAGACCGAATGTCAGCTTAAGCATAATTTTGCGTTTCGCACCATGCAAAATGCTTAGCTGTAATCCCAGCTTGATCAACCTGGTATATTGATACCGTCGCCACTACAAGATTCCGTTTAAAGTACAATAATGTTCGCAAGTCCCTATTTAAACACTTTATTTAAAAATTTGCACTAATGAAATATTGGACTCCAGCAGTAGGAGGGAAATACATTCTGTTTCTTACCTAAATAATCTCTATCTAGATCCGAATCTCCATTGAATCTGGACAAGAGATGTATCAGAACCTTGGTGGGAGGTATTATTTGAACAAAGTAAAATACTTACAGGAAGATCACTGTAGATTCTGCATGGAGTATCTAGAGATATCACTGCACTTAATCTCTGAATGCCCAGGCCAGCAACGAAATACTGGAGAATACAGAGTTGACTATACTATAATATACAACTTATGAAATTCATAAGTAAGAGTAGAATGGAATAACTACTCTAATTACATAGGATCTTGGCACAATAGGCTATCAAGTTGCGGTGCCAAGGCCTCTAAAGCTCACATAATAATAGTTCTCCTTAAAATCAGAGAGAGAATACTTTAAAAAGATAACACTACATGATCTGGAAGCCACTTTAATACGAAATGAGAGACAATGGAAATTCGTTCATAAAGACATCACTACATTTTTATACCGGGATTCCTTGCATTCCGTCAGATATTTTTGAGTAATTAAGAAAGATTTCGGCCACTAGGAATTATACAGGGTCCGCCAAATAACTACTATACTATACTACTATAACTTTTTGAAAATGCTATAAAAAAAACTACTGAATATTTTCTCAAATTTCTTTTTTTATTTGAAAGTACAATCCTTCCGGTTAATAGTGGAAAATAATTTCATTCAAATGGCTGCCTCGGCTGGCCATGCAGTAGCCTACACGATCGGTCCAATTTTTAAGCACATTATCGATTGTGTGCAGCTGTATTTCACCAATGGCTTCACGAATATTGTACTTTAAAGCGTCAATTGTCTCTGGCTTGTCGGCGTAACACTTATCTTTGACGGCACCCCACAAATAATAGTCCAACGGTGTCAAATCGCAGCTCCGAGGTGGCCAAACGACATCAGCTCTGCGGCTGATAATGCGATCTTCAAAAACAGGGCGCAAAACATCGAGTTAGCTTCGGCTGTGTGGCACGTAGCGCCGTCCTGTTGAAACCAAATGTTGCCAATATCTTCCTCTTCAATTCTTGTGAACAAAAATTCTTTCAACATGGCCCGATAACGATCGCCATTCACACACACGCACATTCTGCGACATTACCATGATATTCAAAGTAATGTCGCAATATTTCCCAGCGTTGTTCAAGCGTTATACCCAACCATATTCGTTCAGCGGAAGGATAAAATTAATTATCTGTCAAATCAGACATGAGCTAAGTGTTACCATTCACGAAACAAGCACTAGTTGAAAAAAAAAAACATTAGATGGCGGACCCTTTACATACTATCAGTATAATAATATATAATATTAACATTTTAGTAATTTAGTAAATTTTAAAATATTAAATACACATAAAGAATTTATTTAAGTATTGTCGGAAAGCTTCAATTAAAACCGCTATGAAATCCCTCCTCTGACAGTCATCATTTATTATTGTGCATGCAAATTAATACTGATCATAATACAAAATACGCAGCATATTTCATTCCTATGCATCTTCATTTGTTCATCTTCATATGTTCCTTTCACCACTTTTACTCAGTTGTTGTAACTTGCAATTTTAAAACTTAAAAATGTTTTCTCTTAAAATTTCTGAAGCTGATCCAAAGCTTAGTCAACGTGGTTCAGATGATCGTGCATCATTAGATTCATTGGATATGCTCGTCAAAGATTTGGGTACCTAAAGAAATAAATGCAAATACTTATTTCAAGAAATTAAATGAAATTTTTTATGATTTCTAGTTGGTGAACAAAATTCGCAAAAGAAAACACAACCGACATCTAAACCAAATACAAGCACTTCGTTATCCAATTCTAAAGGACCCACGCAATTACAAAAAAAATTTTCCACAAATACACCGGGTTCAACATCTGGAAGAAGTTCCCAAAAAGGTAAACACACACACTCAATCTTCAGTTTATTTGTGTATACAAAAAAGAATGAAAATATTTAACAAAATATATAACTATAAACTATATAAATATATATTATAAACAAATATTTTTTCTGCGTTAACAGCGTCAAGTTCTACATCGTTATTAAAAAATCGATCTTCGGGTGGTTTATCAAGTAAATCACCCATGGTTAGGACAACTATGAATTTTCAGAGACGTTCTCTTGGACCCACCACATCATCGGAAAGTGGCAGTAAATATAAAGCATCGTTGGGTCAGTCTTCACATCATGGAACTGCACATAAGTTGGACAAAACAAAATCAGTGGCAACGGTGAGGCCCACGGTGCAACCACATCATCAACAACAGAAACGTTTCCCATCCAGCGTGAGTGTTATGTTGACTTTCTTAGCATCTAAATATACCTATTATTAAAGTGTGGAATTGTAGGAGTGTAGAATTTACATTTTAATTTCAAATTGCAAATTAAATTCTAAATTTAAATTAAATTTAAATTCTTTCTGTGTAGAGTACACCATTTAATCGCCATCTGGAACCATCCTCGACTTCAAGAGGCAGTCACAGCGGTCTAGTTACTTTATCAGCGCGTAAACAACTTTCAAGAGGTGGTGCAGGTTGTTCATCAAGAGGTGGACCACCAAATAGAAGTGTATTACACAACAGAGTTAGTACTCCAACAAGAGGTGGTACTCCGACAAGAGGTGGTTTATCATCAAGCAAGGTAGTTCCATCACGTCCGCAAACTACTATAGTAAAAGTAGAAAAAAGAGAAACAAAAGATCCCGCTGAAGATCCATTGAGTGAGTTTGGTTTTATAAAGTTGCAAGTTGCTCTCCCTACTTAAAACAATCACTACTTTTAAACATTATTTAATATAAATCCTCTTTCTAACTTTACATAACAACAGGTCTGGACGATATCGCTGATGCTTTGTTGGAATCCGATACCGATTCATTCTCACTCTCTGATATATCAGATGGATCGATTGGTTCGAGTGATTTAGATAGTTCTCAACAAGTAATTGATATTTCTAATGACTCTAGCATCGACGATAAAATGAATAAAGATTTAGGTAAGTTGTTTTTTAAAATTTTGAATGCAATATTTTTGTCTTCACCGATCATCTCTTTATGAAATATTTTTCATATGTTTAGAAAATGTACGCAGAGAAACACCTTCGCCTACTGTTTCAGACGTTGATGAAGAATCACCACCGCAACTAAAATTGAAATCAAATAAACAGGAAATAAATATAAACGAGTCACATCATCATCAGACTGTAACTAAACAAAATCTCGCTAGACTTTTGGGTGATGAGGATGATGATGATGACGATGACGATGACGATGATGATGATCATCATGTTAATGATGATAATCAACAGCAAGATGATCGTGTTGATGATGATAATCACCATCAAGATGATCACGTTGATAGTAGTGGTGACACGTTGACGACTCGGAAGAAAGCCACCTCTGATAAGGTGACAATTTTGAGTGATACTCTACTTACACGCATTGATTCCGCTCTGCTGGATGCAGCTGTAATGGATAAAAATAATCGTATTGAAAATGAATTCCTTAATCAAAGTAATGAAGATGTTGTGGCAGCTTTAGAACGAGAATTGATGCCTTTTTTGAAAAAGAAAAGCCCAACAGATTCCAAAGCAGATGGTAAATTTTTTTAGTAATTGAGTCTTTTATTAAAAATCGCCTCATTATGCTTTTTTTGTGTGTTTTATATTGTTGATATAAAAATTCCTAAAATAAAAGTTTAATTTTTTGAATAATCTTTAAAAATGTACACTAAAATAGTAATACAAAATGATTATATTCCATTTACATTGATTTCTTTAAAGATACTATTGGCAACAAGTCCACAAGTGACTCATTGGCAGAGAATGCAAAAACACTATTTGACGAACTCACCGAAAGCGTATTTTCAATGGATGATGATTTAACAGACGTTACAAATAAAGATCAAGTTAAGAATTCAACCAATTCAGTGGATGAATTGATAGCTGCCACAACTGGAGCGACAACAAATATGAATAAGAATTTCGATGAGTTCAATAATCAAATGGAAAATGAAATAATGAATGCAAATCATCCAAAAGAAAATATTGAAGTAGCGATGGAAGTAGAAATTGAAACTGTCAAAGATACAGATATAGAAAATTTTACTGCTTTTGACATGGAGTTGAATAATGTTGTAAACGCAGAATTGACGGCGAGTGATGAACAACAATTATTGGACAATGATAAAGAATCCGATGAGGTGGTTCCGGGAAGCCAAATGGAAGAGGACGAAAATAATCTTCAATCTGATGACTTACCAATAATTAATAATGAAATTACTGAAAATTTAATAGATTCAAAAGCAGAAGAAAAAATTGATTTGAAATCATCGCCTTCGGCATCCGAACATCGCTCATTAAAAAGAGATTCAACAGAACTTTTAGAAACAACAGACTCTACTAAGAAAATATTCAAGCAAACTGAAAATAATACGACTTCTCAATCCGAATTAACAAATATTGAATCGACGACGACAACGACTACGGAAAGAAAACGCAAGATATCAGAAGTTGCTGAATTAATAGGTAAGTTTTATTTGATACATTTTTATACCCTGCACACGAGGTGAGAGGGTATATTCACTTACTGCTTCCGTCTGTAACGCATTAAAGGAGGCGTGACAGGTATAGGAAAGTATATATATTCTTGATCAGCGTGACCTCCTGAGTCGAGTCATTTAGCCTTGTCCGTCCATCTGTCTGTCCGTCTGTGGAAATCACGAGTACAAGAGAAAGAATAGAGATACCTTCTTCAAACTTGGCACGAATATTGTCTATCACAAGAAACTCATTGGTATTGAAAATGGGCAAAATCGGACCATTACCACGCCTACTTTTTATGGTGAATGTAAATTCATCCATGCTTATAGCTCAATTTCCCAGCTTGTAAAACGAATTTGCGGTTGAAATTTTGTCCAGAAGTAGACTGTCTCTGACCAAAAAAAGACTACCACAAATGGGCGTGGTCCGCCCACTAATTAAATAAAACTCGATTACAGGAGAACGAATAGAGATAGTTTCATCAAATTTGGCACGAATATTCTCTGTCATCACAGGCTATTTGAGATTGAAAAGAAAAAAAAATTAGACCATTTTTAAGTAAACGCCTAATTTTTAAGTAAACGTGTGTAGGGTATATGAACTTCGGCCAGGCCGAAGTTAAAACTCTTTCTGATTAATACATAAAAATCAGGGTTTGGGAAACACTCAGAGCTAAGTGAAAAGTTTCCGGTTTTTTTAAGGAAAACACACATTTCTAAGGTTACCGTATACAGAGTCTTACGTATCCTTTTTCCCATTGTCAGCAGACAACGTTGGAAAATTGTCATAGATAAAGTAATGATCAGAATGACTTGAAATGTTTACGGTTTACGTATGCCAAGACCAACTATCGACCGCGAAAAGCAATTCTATTTTACAATTTATGTAGATAAGGCCAAAAACTTTCAATCGCTTTATTATGAAGTTTATATTTGTCTAAAATCTAAATCTAAGATATTTCTTCCTTCTTCTTTTTTACAGATGACGGTACACCGATAGCTCCTCCTCTAAAGAAATATAAATTAGAAATTAAACGCAAAATAAGTATGTTCTTTAAAATTTTATTTGTTGTATATAATAATAAATATAAATTAATGTGTACTTATAATTTATTATTATTAAAATATTTTCAGAGTCTTGTACAAATTCTTTGGAATTGAATAAAACAGTTGATGAAACTGTTGCTGCAAGTGAAAACAAAGTCACTGATTCACTGACAGATATTGAAGAATCAACAATAAAAACTAACATTGAATTAGAAAAGGATGACAAACAAACAAATAATGAAGACTCTGTGAATGCTGTTGCATCAGCAGAACAAAATAAAAAATATGATTCTGAAGCTAAAGTTGAATCATCATCATTGGAGGTTAAATCAGATAATGATAAAGACAAAAATACCCAACTTAATCAGGATGTTAAGATAAGTGGGAAACCAAGCAGTTCCAAAATCATATCACCAGCCACTAAGCCAAGCAAAGAAAAACAAGAGGATAATAACAAATCATTGATTATAACTAAACCAAAAGATTCAAATGAGGAAGTCGCTAAAAATTCGAATTCAAAACTTTTAAATAAAAAACCCGATTTAAATAAGAAATCTACTGGCAAACCAGCAATAAATGTCAATGATGAACAGAGCGAAGAAAAGGACAATAAAGATCTTACAAGAAAGTCAACAGAGGATGAAAAATCTCATCAATTTAAAGAGGAAAGTAAGAAATCGCCAACAGATTCAAATCAAAGTAAGGAAACTGAAATTACAAGTACTTTCAATGAAAATAAAACCGTTGAAGGCCGTTCTCAGCAGAGTGGTAAAGTTGAAAAGAAAGTGGAAATTTCCAAGCAAAGTAATGAAGATAAAGAAAAGGAAGTCGAAAGCTCTCAAAAGCCGACTGATAAAGTAAAAGTTGGTCAGGATTCTGAAAATCCAATTAAAACAATTGAGTTAAAGCGGTCTGGAACAAGCGTAGACGATGAGCGTGAGGATGCAAAGAAAGGCACAACAAAGAAAGTGAGTAAAAATGTTGAAACATCACAAAAAAGAGAAGAAATTTCTTCAAAGACTCCAACTAAAGAAAACGACAACAAGGTTAAAAGTAATCAAGAGAAAGAAGAAAAGAAAACAAACACGATCGACAAGGTTAAAAGTAATCAAGAGAAAGAAGAAAAGAAAACAAGCACGAACGACAAGGTTAAAAGTAATCAAGAGAAAGAAGAAAAGAAAACAAACACGATCGACAAGGTTAAAAGTAATCAAGAGAAAGAAGAAAAGAAAACAAGCACGAACGACAAGGTTAAAAGTAATCAAGAGAAAGAAGAAAAGAAAACAAACACGAACGACAACAAGGTCAAAATCAATCAAGAGAAAGAAGAAAAGAAAACAAGCACGAACGACAACAAGGTTAAAAGTAATCAAGAGAAAGAAGAAAAGAAAACAAGCACGATCGACAAGGTTAAAAGTAATCAAGAGAAAGAAGAAAAGAAAACAAGCACGAATGAGAAAAAGAGACAGAGCACTGAAGAAGAAGGAAAATCAACTAACGGCAAACCTTCAACCACTGTCACAAAAGGCACAGAAACTGTGTCAGTGGCTAAAAATAGCGTCGATCAGACTGTTAAAAAGTCATTACCTCAGGTCAGTCAACAAAAAGATAAACCGAAAAAAGATGCACAGCAGCCAAGCTCCGAACGATCAATTAAAGAAAAGAGTTCTACTCCTAGTAAATCTTCAAACTCTAAGGAAAAAGATAGCGAACAGAAAACAGTACAAAAGGATGAACCTAAACATTCACCTACTTCTAGTAAATCTTCAAACTCTAAGGAAAAAGATAGCGAACAGAAAAAAGTACAAAAGATTGAACCTAAACATCCAACATCGCAACAACGTCATGAACAAAAATCAACACCAAAAACCGAAACAAAAATTGAAAAGAAATCAAAATTAACGGATGATAAAACGAAGAACGCGGAAAAAAAATTGTCTATACATTCTTCTAAACGCTCAGAAGAAGAAAATCGAAAATCACTTAATACTTCGAAGTCTGAAAAACATCCGAACTCAGATCACAAGAAAAGTAGTAACACAGTCACGCCGAAGGATAAGGAAAAACAGTATCAATGCAGAAAGAGCAATAGCAGCAGCAGCATCATCAGCAGCAGCAGCAGCCCTTCACAAAAAGATCGAACGGCACAGCAACATACTAAAGCAACAACAACAAAAACAACAAGCAGCGTTGCTGACAAAACAAAGGAAATCCCTAAAGTGGCAAACGAAGGAAAATTGAAGGGAGAACCCAAACAACAGCAGGTAAAAAGAAATGAGGCCGCCGTAGAACCATCAACTAAAAAAGAGACAACAAATCCAAAAGGCAATAATGAGGGTAATGTCAAAATTAGCAATGATGGTAATAAAAGTACAGCAATGTCTAAAACAGAGAACATACATCGTACAGACGAAAATGTACAAAATATCACACCAGCAAAGAAAAGCGACGGCGGTGATAAGATTGTAAAAGCTGAAAGCGCTTCTAAGCAGGAACAACAGGCCCATAAAAGTCCTAGTCCTTCGAATAGGCCAAAGATTGCTACAGCAACAGTATCGCCTACAAAAAAATTATCACCAACGTCGGCATCAGCGCCAGTTCCAGTGCCAGATCAAGTGAAACATCAGCATGTTACTGTTACTGACAATAAATCAACTAATGATAATAACGCGCCCACAAGAAAGTCACTCAGATCCAAATTCGTAGAGAAAGAAGACGTCACCACCAGCGAATCACCACCAACAAGTAATAGAACGGAGATTGAAAAAATTCAACATTCACATGGTACCAGGAATGCAATCAAAACAAAAACTGCAACTTCTATTGAAGTTACCAAGAAACCTACAGTTGCAGAGATGACACAATCACAGCCAACGCAAGCGGCACAGCCGCAACAACCATCAAACTATGCAACCAGAAAGATTACCAAAGGTAAAGCTGGAGAGGAGTGTCAAGCAACAGAAGTTTCAGCATCTCAGACAACTACAGAAAAACCATCGAAAGATGGAAATGCACAAAACAAGATGGCACCCAAAAAACCAAACATCACAGAATCAAACAAACAAGGAAAAGCAACGGGAGCAGGTAAAAAAATCGAACCAGAAGAGAAGAAGAAAGGAGAGGATGACAAAAAGTCTGATATAAAAGCTGAAATGAAATCTACTCAAAGAATCTGTTCTACTCCAACAGTTTCCAGGAGAAGCTTTAAACAACAAAAACAAATAACCACAAATACTGCGCTAGAATTAAAGCAGACACAATCTGGAAGTGCAACTAAATTAAAAACAAACTCGGGTAGTGCAAAAGATCTGACCAAGAAAACGCTGTCGCAAAATTCAGCACAAGATAAAATTGCTAAATCCAGCTCATGTATATCTTTTAACGAGTGGGCTGAAAACAACAAAAAAGTGAAATTAGACGATAATTGTAGTAGTACTCATAATAATAAAGATGATCTTAAAATGAAGACAAGTGAAATCTCGAAGCACGAAGCAACGAAGTCCACGGATCGCCAGAAACAAGACATGTCTTCAGCACAGCCGAAAACGACAATTACAAAGAAGACAACAACAACAACGAAAGATACATCAAAATCTACAAAGGATTTGATACCAACGGAAGCAGCGTCTTCCAAGACAAATCCCGAACCGTCTTTAAGTGAAAATTGTAAAAAAACTGAAGTCCAATGCCATGAAGATAAGGCAAAACATGACATTAAACAGAAAAGCAAATCAAGTGGAAATCTTATGGAGAATACAACACCAAAGACCACTGCGAAATCAGAAGATTTAAAAGAAGCCGTTTCAAAAGAAGTTGTAGTTTTTAGCACAGCACCAACAAGAAACGAAGCAGAAGTTCTCAAAGATTACAGTGTGGAGGAACTCCGGGAGATTGTAAAAGGTTCGCCATCATCTAGTTTTAAAGATATGACTATAGAAAAACATAAAAAGTCTGCAGCTTCGGTGAGTAATACACAGAAGGAGACGTTAGAGGAATCTGCAAAAACTACTGAGGAAATTTTGCCAGACTCTAAATTGACAGAAGCTGATGATGTTATGAAAACATCAGCATCAGAAGTATCTTTCACAAAATCTACTTCTGATCATGATAAAGAAATAAATAAAGAATTAAATCTTTCACACAACACGTCCCCGCATGGTTCACGTAAACGAAACAGATCTGAACTTGAAATTTTAATGGAATCAATGGGAACGATGATAGCAGCAACAAACACATCGACTAAACGTAGGAGGCGTGAATATAGTAGCTATAAATATGCTTCTAAGGAGACATTTAGTAGTGCTAAAACATCGCCATTGCAAGAGAAAACCAAATTCAAGACTCCAACAGCACCAGCATCAGTTACAAAAGTATCACCATCATTATCATCCTCAACGCCAGCATCATCAGCAAAGAAATCTGATACGAGGAGACAACCTCAAAAAGCTGTAAATGTATGTGTTCTTTTTTCAAAACTAATTATTAAAAATAGTGTCGATTCTGTAGCGAAATAGTTGTTAACTAGTGTAATTAGAAGCTTTTAAATTACTTTTGATTACATGTATATAAATTTTAAAAAACTTTTCTCCTGCTTGCAGAAATCTCTTCCATTTAAAGTGGTTAATATATCATCGACTGAGGTAAATACTTTCTCCGGTAATAAAACAACTGCATCCACTGCGGCTCATGAAAACGAATCCAAAAAATCACATCCAGCAGTAGTATGTTTATTTTCATATATTATTAAAACAATTGTAATTCATACAGCAATCATTCATCGATCATTTATTTTTAGAAAACCACTCAATTAAGTGTGCAAGAAAAGCATTTCAAATGTCGTAAGCTACGCGTTTGTATTAATCGAGCTATAGTTCGGAAATATCAATCATTCCAATCGATGCAAAAATCATTAAAGACAAACATAGCGGCATTTCGAACCGAACTTACAAATTTGGGTAAGCAGCAGCATCTGCAACCAAGAATCTTTAAAATCATCTTCGCTAATAATAACAAAATATATTATTTATTCCAATCAGCTACTGCTTCGAAAGTCGCATCTTCAACGGCCGCCGAGTTGCCGATTAAATCTATTGCTTTACCAAATGTTGATCATAATTTAAGAGCAAGAACTTTAACCCCATCACTCCCAGCACCGAAACAACGACTCGATGAGGATTTGACTAAAGATCAAACAATCCCCTCCGCTACCTCAACTCCAGTTGAAGCTCTTACAAAGTCTGCAACAACTTCACCTGCAAACCAAATGCTTCGTGAGGCTTTAAATGCAGGTTTAGAGAGCGAAAGAGATTCATCACTATTGGCCAAAACTAAACAAGTCGATGATGCAACACCTAAACCAGAAAATAAGGAAGCCACAATCACAGGTAAACAAAGAAAAATAATAAATTCAATTCAATTATAATTATTCGCCCCCCAAAAATTACCGAATTTTTAGATAAAGGTGAAAAAACTACATCGAAGACAAATTCTCCGACGCAAGCTGATGGTAGCGTTGGTGTTGGTGAGTCTTCTTTCTTGTTGACTCCTTTAAAATTGAGTAGCCAATCGACGGTATCAGCACGCCAACCACCTCAGCAACAGACACAAGGCCAACAGAAACGTAGCACACGTCTGCAGCAGCAAGGCCCCCACAAACCACAAACAAACACAACCGGCAATCAAGGCACTACTACCCCGACTATTCAGCAGCAACAGCAACAGCAACAACAACAACAGAAAGCAAAGCAACCAGCATTCACACCGATTGAACCAAAAAAAGAACTGGACGATGATCAACAAACACCAACAACAACTTCCTCCAAGTTGTCTGCAACGCCTGCATCGGCCTCAGCTTTGTTGGGTGGCGGTATACCCGCTGCTGTTATTGATAATAGTGGCACGCGACTCTATTCTTTCCTCCATCCTGCCAAATACAATCGTAGTCACGGTGCAGTGCTTCTGGATTATTGCTGCCCCAATCTGGAAGGTCCGATGCCCGCTATTGATCCTACGCGTGATCACGCGCAACTACAATCACTTGTCCGTGAGCTACCCGCTTACATTGTGATGACCACGAAAGTGGTTACTCGAGCCGATCTTGAATCTAAAAACAACTCTATACCGGCCTCGATTAGAAAGAAAATGGAAAAGTTGACATCGGCTGTGTCGTCGGGAACAACATCCACTTCGACGACAGCAACTAGACAATTGCCGACATTACAATCTGTAAGTGCAGCCGCTAAAGGTCCGCCACCTCTTACGCCGGCACCTATTGCCTCTGCTGTTTCTACTATAACAATATCGCTAGCGTCATCAGCGCCGCCTTTGTATACGCCCAGTATTAGCGCCCTACAGAAACAGTTGCCACCCACAACGACGCTCACACCGAAGTTGCCGACTTTACAGCCGATGCCTTCTGCCGTTGAAAGTCTACCGCCGCTGACACCTTTCAGTGCCATTTCGTCAACGACTTCTTCACCGCAAGCACACATCGCCGGCGGAGCTGCATGTAGCGGCGTAGGCCAGCAGTCATCGCCAGCAGCTGCGCTACAGACGAAACCGGACTTCATGCGGTCTCTTTTGCGCTCAAATCTGCGTCGTTTCGATGCTCTGCTTAAGAAGTACAGTCCACGCATTTGTGAGCTTACTTATGTTGAACGCCAACGCATCGTTGATGGGCTTACTAATCAGTCCAACTATTCGGCCAAGGATGTCGAAACGATTACGCTCTTGTTGGATGATTATTGCAAGTTGCTTAACACCATGTCAGTCCTCAAATCGGCCACCATTCCCTCGATTACTTCATCCATAAATACAGCCACCTCAACCACAGCGTCAACAGCTAATGTAGGCATTGCCGCCGCTGCCGCTGCTGCTGCATCGTCTACGCTAAATTCATCACATACGCCTGCATCTGCAATGGCAGCTCATCAACTGGATCAATTGCATGCCAATGCTGTGCATAAAATGCGCACATCCGGTGTGGGAACACAAAGTCAACAACGTCAGGTCCCGATTTATGATAAGGACCGAAATATCATTGGCTATCAGATGCATGTTGGTGCATCACCATTATCTGCCGCTACAAATTCAACGATGTCTACTCGTTCGGGTATAATGTCAACACAGGGCGGCAGTTCATTCGCACGGCAACGTTTACCTGTTCAATCGACAACGTCCACTGGTACACCGCCAGTTTTGAAGCAACCGGTTCAAGAGTCACCGCGTATATTTTATACAAAGCCAATGCAAACATCGACACCGATTGCTAGCAACAACAACAGCAGCAACAATACCACGATATCATCTCCATCTGCTGCCTTGGAAGCTGCAACTAGATTGGGACGCAATGTGACCATCAGACAGGTTCGTATATGATAACAAAACCAATTTATTGTTGGTAATAAAATATATATGTACATAAATCCCGTGCAAAAAAAACGCACTAGTAAACCGCAGACCATTTTTCGTACAAAAATTTAATAAAAAAATAGAATCTACTTGCACGGTTTCACATTTTTTTATATTATTAGATCCCTATAGCAGATTGATTTCCGTAAAATAGGTGAAAAAAGCCATAATTGGATATTTTGTACCCAATTATAAACAAGGCTAACAAAATAGAAGGAATGGGTTTTTCTTTCTTTTTTTCAAATTTATTATGTATAAATATTTTTGTATAGTATACAAATTCAATCTCTTCTTTTAATTTATTTTTTCCCTAGTATTTTGTTGTTCCTCCTTTACTACTCCATTTACTAACAGCGACCACAATGCAAGATGCACTATCGTCTTGAAATATTGCGTTTTCAACGCTTCCGATTGTGGGAATTACGCCTTCTATCAACAAAATCTGCACAACTCTATGATATGCCATGATTATGCAGTCTCATAATATAAGATCAATACTTGACTGTTCGAAGAATACACTCGGAATATCGTTCCTTCGCCCTTCTTCTAACTGTTGCCCCTTCATACAATTATGTTGAATTTTTAATTTGGGTTCGTCACAAGTTATGAGATTCTGAAAACTGTCTATTTTTAGTGATTCTTGGCTCGTTTTAAGCCCATTTTTTTCATAGTCGTTAAGAACGGCTTTCTAGAGCAGGCCGACGAGTTTCAAGGCCATATCTTTAAAGCGTCTTTGAATAGTTTTTTGCTGATATCCATTGCCAACATTATTATACCTTATTCAGTGGCATTTTTTCAATGGCATTTTGAATCCGATTGCGAAGCATATTCTTTCTAAATCTCGATCTTCCCGCTGTGTAGTGACTTTTGGTCTTCCACTAACGGGTTTCCTTTGTACATTTCCGGTTTGTTGAATTATTATTAAAAAACGTCGCACCCAAATCTTTTAGATACCCTTCCATTCAAATAATTTTCTCCGCTGAGTGCTAAGATACGGCCTTTTTGCTTTTGGCTTAATACGATATTGAAATAATCTTAAAAATTATATCTATTATTTATTATTTATAAATTATATATATATTTGCAAAATTTCGGAGTGCGGATATTTTTTTTTGGCACAGGATTTATACATATTTGTGTTTGGCTGCTTTTTTATTAATTGCTGTCTTTCTTTTTTTCCTCCATATCTCTCTTCTCTTCTAAATATCTTTCTATATCTTTTTCTATATTTCTCTGTGGTTTACCCTTTTTTTTATTACTGCAGATTAGTTCGAAATCATCTCCTCAAATAAACAACAACACACCGCGTCCTTCGACGTTAACAAAATTGCTAACTCAACCCGTGAAGCATATAATCTCAAGCAATAATACACCAAGAGTTGCAACAACATTGCCAACAACAACAACACCAACAGCAACATTACCAACATTACCAAATACTATAACGACTAAGGCCAATATGACTATGCCTCCAACAGTGACAACCAGTACAGCAAAGCGTATAACACGTCACACCGCCTCATCGAGAACTCAGCAGGTTGTCATCATTACCACAAAAGACAAGGATGGCAACTCCGGCATGATGAACAATGATGGAGAATGCATTTTGCCCGACAATGAACGCGAGGCAGCGGAAGTAAAGGAGATCAAAAGAGAACGAGAAGATGATGGCTTCATTGGCGGAAGCTAGATTTATTGTTAAACGAACGCTTCAATAATATTTTGATTGATAGGATTTCATAGAAAGAATAGTCTTTAATGAAGATGACAAAGTTTCATAAAATGAATTTTTTTAATAATTTTATTTTTCTTTCGTTCTTCATTACATAATTAAAATTAAATTCAAATATATATATAAATATGAGTATATATATAAGTATACATACATATATTTAATATATATATAATACATATATCTAAAAATATATAGATATATAAATCTTTATATACTTATTTATATACATACTTCTATTAATCAAAGCTTTTCTGTTGCTTATGTTTTGTAGAGTAAATGGTCTAAAAATTCTCTTATTTATACTCACTGAATTTTTGATTACACGTGTCTTTGTCGTTATTATTATAATTGTCCAAAAAGAAAGGAAGAATTCAATGATACCGAGTCGATAAATCGTGTATTTGGTACATGAAACATAACAAGCGCGCGTCATGGACAACTGTTTTGTCAACAAGTTTTGGCCATTTATTCTGCATTAGCAGCATCGGACTCTTAAATTGTCGGTCGATTTTAATTGATAATGAAAAGTTTTGGAATACATAGAATATGTCTAAGCCACAGTTTCTGCCGGAATTGCTTTGATAATTTTAAATAGAATTTAAACTATTTAATATAATTACTTAATAGACATGTATATGTATATAATAATTAATTAATTATTATATAATCGTTTTGTCTCTTCAAATTGTTTCGTTTTTTTTTTCTTCACGTTTGTCTACAGACGACTCTATAATATTTTTAGTTATGTTGTAAAAAGACTACACAATGTTAAAAAAAAAAATCTGATTTTGTTGTAATCAAAACTAAATCATTATATAAGCTTAGTTATAAATATCGTATCATTGACATTTTTCAGTGTAGCATTTTGAGGACTTCTGTATTTTAATAATCGAAGCATATGTATGTGTTTCCTTAGATTCGATGAAACATATTTTTATGGAAATGAAATTTCTCAAATAAAGTCTAAATTGTAAAAATGTTGAGAATTTCTTTGATATATTAGTATGTACACGATATTGACTTACGTTTAGAAGCTACCGTAAGGAAAAGTCAAGCGTCAGCAAAACCCAAGCATGTGTGGGGTTTAGTTTCACGGTGAGCATCATTAGTGGCCAGGGGATGAGTTGATATACTACGCACTATACATGGTTTTACTGCGCAGTATGCAAATTTTGTATGCACTAGTTAAAAGCAAATAAAAAATGTTGTGGCTCTTTAGTAAGTTATGCTTTTTAATGCAAAAATAAGCAACGGTTTTTTTCCAATCTACTTGAACGAACTTTTCTCCTAAAGGAAACTAATGGAAATGACGGAGAAAAAGGTCCAACATGTCCAAGCTGACATATTTGGTCACATTCTGGCTGTAGAGGAAATAAAACGAACTTAACCAGTTCAATAATACGAATAATACATTGAACTTATACTCGGCCAACCTTAGGTCATTTCTGTAGGAAATTGGAACAGATAAGGCGCTTGTCGACCTAACCAATGTTGTTGCTTTTGGTGCTGATCCCAACAACAACAAGTATTATTGAAAATGAAAAATGAAATTTTAGATTTTTAGTAATAATTTTTTTCATTCATTAATTTGTTTATGCTAATATAACCTACATAATTATTTTAATACTAAGAAAGTATTAAAAGTATTAAAAGCTAAGTAAAATACGCTCTTAGCTTTCGATGCATGTTTTTTTCATCGGCATCCGTCAAGGATCTTAGGAGAAAACGAAGCGTAAGTATATAAGCACCGTTTTCATTTTTCTACTGTGAATTGAAAATCGTTAGTGTAATTTTTCGCTTAAATTTTATTTACACTAAAAATATTTTATGTATATATTTCTAACGCCGGGTACGTAGTACAACAGTATTTTTAGGTCAACTATGTGGTGCCTAAATTTAAATAAAAATGTTTCACTGTTATGATCGCGCAAAAATATATAAATAGTAATGTTGTAAAGTTTAGGATATACAGGCCTGAACTTTTAAAACTTCAAAGGGCTATAATTCCGGAACTATATGAGAGCAATAAAAATTGTTGTTGTTGTTGGGGTCAGCACGGAAAACAACAACAACCACTACAACATCAACAACATTGGTTAGTTCGACAAGTGCAACGAGTATAAATAGGTGTTATTAACGAATATATGCTCGTTGACAAGTGTCTTATTTAAGCCAAAATGGGCATTTTGTACGGATGCAAATCTGTCGCCCTTTTTTCTCCCATTTATTAATTTTTTTCTTCACAAAAATGTAATGCACGCATGATGACTAGTATGGCCACGACCAGTACACAAAAATTTCGCTAGTGTGTGAAGTTTCAGCAAAATGCGTATATATTGAGCGATTTTACATCTCTGATTTCTGTATTGAGCTCAGTCAGTGTCACATTTGATCACCTGTGGTTTCTGTTTCGCTTATTTTTTGGAAACAATAAATATCAATGGAAAATCAAATGGAGGAATCAACAAACGAAAGTCCAAAAAAGAAACGATCGTGTTGGATACAAAGTTGGAGGAGGGATCGCCACGTACGTGGAAACACTGAAAGCTTTTTGAGAGTTCTAGGACCCAACTTTTTAGGGATGGACGAATTTCGTTTTCAACAAATTCTTAAAAAAATTGCACCGAGAATTACAAAATGTGATACGGTTATGCGACCAGCTGTGACAGCGGAAGAGAAGCTAGCTATCACCCTTAGATTTCTTGCAACGGGGGAATCATTCAGAGATTTGGAGCGAAACAGCAAGCTCTCCCGCGTTTTCTTGTCCCAAGAAATTGTGCGCGTGTGTACAGCAATCTTCGAAAGTATGGAAGCAGAGTATTTAAAAGTAAGTTCACAGGACCATAGACGCTTTTGAATGGCCTTGGTCACACGTAGCTTGTTTTGATTGAGATTTATTACTACATTCTTGAAGTAATCGTGGCCATATGTAGTTTTTAATTTTCTTCCAGAAAGTCTTATAAATGGGATTCCTAAATGTGTGTTTGAAATTTACTGAATATACTAATGCCAGAGTGACAGAAAATAAGAACATATCTTCGGCAAACATTTATATCTTCGCATTTCGCTCCTTTGATAACTGTAATTATGTGTACGATTTAGGGTACGCGCACACTACAAACTTTTTGTCGGCCGATAGTTTGTTTACCTTCTTAATCAGCATGGAGTTATATGGAAGCGCGCACACTACAGCGACCCGATATGAGCAGACAAAAAAGTTGAATGGGCATCAGCTTTGCGTTCAAACTTTTCTGCGATCAAACTGTCGGCCGATAACTTAATGTGCATGGCAGTCCATTAGAGTGCCCACACATGCAGATTGTTTTCGTGACCGACTTGTTGCTGATAGCGAATTTACGTGGAATTGTCATTAATTTTTGTTTATTTTTATGAATTCTAGAGGATTGGATGAGATGAAATTTTGGATTCATGTTTTTTAAACGGGTTGTTTTTTCGGTGAATTCTTCTACTATCGGGTAGTATGCGCACTCAACACCAACTCGACAGTTTAGTACGCAAAGTCTGCGCGCAAACAGCCCAATCTGATGAAACTATCGGCCGACAAAAAGTCTGTAGTGTGACCCTGGGACCCTTACCCTTACGATTCACCAATTCTCTACACTTGAATCCAGAATTTTTTCTTATTAAATGGACAATATTTATTCGTAATACATATCTCATTTTTGTTTTCAAGCCAGCAAGTCTATTACTTGCAATGCTCTTTTTAAATTTTTGTACAAGCGCTCGCTCGCTTTGACTGTTCCATTTCAAAATCGTAAATTTTCCAAAAACTATTATTGCTGTTATTTTCTAAAATCATAGAAATTCCATTTAAATGCTGGTTTGCTGACTTAAATATCAGAATACAATTTTCTTCTTTCATTTTAGTTTCCAACGAAGAAACATGAATGGGAAACAATTGCGAAGGATTTCAACGAACGATGGCAATTTCCATTTTGCATGGGCGCACTGGATGGAATGCATATTGGTTTTCAGCCACATGCAACAGATGCCCCATTATATCTTAACTACAAAGGATTCCACAGTATTGTGTTGTTGGCAATAGCAGAGGCCAATGGAAGATTTGTATTCGTCGATGTGGGATGTAGCGGCAGATTAAGCGACGGCGGCGTCCTTAAGCGTTCTGCATTATTTAGTCTTTTGGAAAAACCTGAAAAGTATTTTCCAGAGGAGAAACACGTCGGAAATGGAAGAATACTTCCGCATACTTTCGTTGGGGACAATGCATTCCCATTAATGCCGAATCTTATGACCCCCTATCCACACACGTCTACCGATGAGAACAAAGTTGTATACAACCGACGTATAAGCCGCGCAATACAATGCGTTGAGCGTGCATTTAATATTCTGTGCAACAGATTCAGAATACTTAAAAAAACGATCAACTTGCGGGAGGATAAAGTCAGAGAGATAGTTAAGTGTTGCTGTGTGCTACACAATTTCTTAATAAGAAGTGGAAGTGCTTATTACACCATCAAAACCTGGTCGCCTCTAGAAAATGCGGAGGACCAAGCACTTGCAAATTCTGAGGAACAAACAAATGGACACTCCACTGCCAATGATATTCGGGAAAGTTGGGCCGAATATTTTAACGAATTTTGAAGTTTATGTATGTAAATATGTACGTAGATTGAAGCGTCGTACATTTAAAACGACGGTGTTCAGGGGAAAATGGCTACATAATAGTTTGTTTATTCTGTGGTTCTTCGGAATATCGCAGTGTTTGTGGCATAGAAAAGATATGATACGCTAATTGTAAGGAGTATAATACAGAATTATTGACTTAATAGTACATTAAAAAAACTTTAACAGAACGTATTTTAAATCGAAAAAATATTATTATTTTAAGTACTTATAGTGATTACATTTTAAGTAATCACATCTCTGATTAAGATATTACATCTTTTTTGCATTGATCTTTGAGATTTTGTGTTTTGTTTTAGAATTTGTTTGAGTATGTCTTCTTTTGCTTTTTCGCTTTTCTATTATTACTTTCTAGTATTTATTCGAAAATGTTATAATATGCGAAAATTCTTAAAAAGCAATAAACATTCACTGACATACAAACATGGGTTTCTGATCATCCAAAAATATATCGAAAAGAAAAAACATTTTTCTTTTCAATGACTTCATTTACATTTTAAGTAATCACATCTCTGATCAGTGTTGGAAAAGAAAGAACAAAAAAAGGAATATAATATTTTTGCTTCAACATGAGTGAAATAAAAAATAAATAACTGGTGTAATTATGTTTTAAAATTCTTGTTTTTATTATTCTTTACTTCAGCTTTGTTCAAAACACAGATTTTTGCACAAAAAAACAATTTTATGAAGTGATAGAAAGTTTTAACTTAACATAATTTCAACTTTCTTATTTCACCATAGTTATAATATACAGAAATGCGTTCCATAACTTTTTATATACATATATATATATACATTATATTTACATTACATATAGCTTCTTGATAATAATCAGTAAAAAAAACATCAATAAAAAAATTACAATCCAATAAATAAAGTTTTCATTTTAAGTTATTCATAAATTGAAATAAATTGAATGTTGTTAATTTTGTTATTGTGAACAACAAAACAATTCACAATTCACTTTAAATGCATGCAGCACAAAATGGATGCACACAATATGCATCAAATATAAATAATATGCACAGTGCATGCATATATGCATACAGCAAACTACTTTGGCTACTATTGTGAAGAAATTTCGGACACTTTCGGAAAGAAACTTGTTGAATTGTGAATTTGACAAATTTTGTATAACACAAATTTAGTCGATACGCCAAGCATATCAACTGTTCTAAACTTTGTATTCCACGTCCATCACAGCCAATTTCAAGTAAAGCGCCATCTAGGGTATCAAAACCAGAAACGTTTTTTTCCTTCTTCTTTTGTTTGTTTTCATAAGTCGGCACACATCTCCTTTTATCTCACTTCCACTTCATGTTCAAACTTTCTAAAACTTAAGGGGTCAAGTAATTATACCGGCTTTTGCAAAAATAGTTGCTCATAAAAAACAATTTTTTTTCTATTTTAAAATTAATAAAGCTAAGATTTAATTTATTAATTAATAAATAAAGTAAATCTTAGCTTTGAAATAGTTTCATATTACGTCATTGTAACTGCTGAACTAAATGCGACAGATGATATTTTGTAGGATGGTAAAACTTCGGAGGGCGGAATCTATTGAAGAAAAAAAAAACTTTAATCTGGGCAAATGACTTCGCCTTTGTGTTTGGTCTGAAACATATTGGGACATTTATATTTAAATAGCCCATGAATTAAAGAGAGACTCATAGTGAACATGTGAGTGGGTAAACATTATATTTATATGTTTTATCTAGAAAATATATTAGTTAAAAATCTGTATTCTTTATTTTTCTCCAAAGTGTATGAAGTAATATTCACTGAATTGTCTTTTCCCGTTAATAATCACTTTTTTAAGTAAAGATATAACTGAACATCACCTCGCCAGAAACAATTTGTCACCAGAATTGGTATTGGTATTGCCACAGTAAAGAGGGGAAAAATGAATCTGACAATTGTATGTGTCATTCGAACTCCGGAATTGTCTGCTACTCAAAATTCGATATTTAATCCAATAGATTCAGTTTTGTTTCGTATCTGGTGTAACCACGGCCTTACGTTGACTGTCCCCCTCCGTGTGTAGGAGGAGAAGTATTTTTCGGCAAATATAAAGATGTCAAAGTCACGGAACTAAAGAGGGGAAAAATGAATCTGACAATTGTATGTGTCATTCGTTCGTTTACGAACGAACGGTTACGAACGGAGTCGCCCGTGCGTTTGACGGAGTCGCCCGTACGAAGTAATTTTTTTTCGCACCTTCGGTCTTTTCTCTCGGACTCCGAGAGAGAAATTTTAGAAGCTGGTTTCTGATTGGTTGAATTATTCGAAAAAAGAAACGTAAAGAAAAAGAAAAAGAAAACAAGAAAAGTTCGCGTATCTTTTGTCTATTTTGAGGTGCCAGATTGCAAAATTGGAAATTTTTCATGACATCGTTCTATAAAAAGATATACAGTAACAGTGAAATTAGGAACAATTTTCAGCTATAAATGTTAAGTTTTGACATCCATATATAAGATTTTTTTAATCACCCATTTGTGCTGAAGGCTCAATAAAACCAGGAGTTAAACTTGTAACTTTTGTCGACATATTTTTTTTTTTTTTTTTGTTTTTTTGCGAGCCGGGGTCATATTGAGATTTATATTTTTGCCAAGTAGGCGAACTTATCAGCTTAACCTATACGTAGAATACTGTTATTATTACTGTTCTTATATTCCGACCTGTACTGAAAAAAAGTTCTTCCGCAGTGTAGAATTTTTTACCATTACTTATTGACTATTTCTCTGCCGTGCTAAATTTTTTCTTGTTTTACTCGTAAGTATAAATTTATTGGCTTTCATTAATTGTTATAATTTATCTGACAAGAAACTTGTAAGCATCAATTATAGATTTATTTTATTTGCCTGCGTAGGAATAAATTAGGGATTAAATAAATTGGCCGAAAAGATGGCCACATTTCATCTGCTTTGTATGAAAAAACCACACATTGATTTTTATTGGCCCACGGCATTGAGAGAAATTAATTTCATAAATGAAATGAATTTACGTAGTAAATTCGACGTGCGTAAATTTGAATTTTCATTTGGTGTTTGGCGTTCTTAGAAGAAGGTTTAGCTGTGTAATAATTTCAGATAATTTTAAATTTGGAGAATTGCTGCTGCCATTGTGAGCTCGAATTGTTCCAGTTATATATCTCGGTGTGTATTATTAAATAATATGAAGGGAGTAATTAAAAGTTAATTCAACTTAAAGAATTATCAACGCATTTTTAAGGTTAGTTTATTTTACTAATCGGTTGTGAAAATTGTTTATTTCCAGCATTTAAATTTGCTTTTTGTTTAAAATTCATTTTTCATACATGAATTTACCTAAAAGTGTAAATATGCAAAAATGTATAGTTAACAAATTTGTATATTTACATATACAACTTTTCAGAATACATTTTCTTGACAACGTGTAAAAACAGTGAACTAGATTGCATATTCTGAAATTCACGGGCGTCCAAAATGGCGGACGATGAGCAATTTTCGCTTTGCTGGAACAATTTCAATAGCAATCTAAGTGTAAGTTGGAACGAGGGCTGCGGAATCCCTCTTGATTGAATCCTTGCTTGGCACCTGAGGGGCAGGCGAAAGAATAGGCCACTAAATTATTTGTCTCATTTTGTTGTTGTTGTTGTAGTTTCTGATGCCGATTGCAAAAACAGAAATAACTTTTTGTTCTTGTATAGTTATCTTAGTTATGTTCTTGTTATCGAGGTATAGCCCGTCGAAATTTGAAAATATCACTATATCTCGTAAACTATTAAAGATATCCAGAAGGGATGGCTTATAAATGAATTGGAAATACTTTTTATTTAAGTGAAATACCATTTTGTCATTATTTTTTGAAAAAAAATGGCATATATAGTGTTTGGTAAGGAAACGCCAATCGTGTTTTTGTTTTTTTCTGTTGTTGTAGAATGTGGAGCAGACCCCAAAAACAAAAAAATCTTCCCCCGGCCCCCTCTGGTTTCGGAGTTATAGGACCCTAAAATTGGCCACAAACACTATTCTGTTGCGTAGCCGGTGTTTGACATACTGAGGGTTATAATCAAAAAGCGCGGCCGTAGGCCGAAGGCCGGAGGACGCATACACGCCCTAAAATTGGCCACAAAACACTATTCTGTTGCGTAGCCGGTGTTTGACATACTGAGGGTTATAATCAAAAAGCGCGGCCGTAGGCCGAAGGCCGGAGGACGCATACACGCCCTTACATTATACACGTTTTCTCCAAAAATATGCGTTTTTCGGCAAAATCTTACTTTACATAAATGAAAGGCATTTAAGTTACCTTTCCAACGATATACATCTATACCGGATATCTTCTATAGTTAAGGAGATATTAGGCAAATTAGTTCAAATTTCAAAGCGCTATAACTCCGAAACCAGAGGGGGCCGGGGGAAGATTTTTTTTTTTTTGGGGTCTGCTCCACATTCTACAACAACAGAAAAAAACAAAAACACGATTGGCGTTTCCTTACCAAACACTATATGCTCCAAAAAAATAGTTTTTATTCTTAGTACTTTTTTATTATTAATTTTTTCTTAAGAAAAATGTATAATTAGCTCATATAATTTTCTTAATTTTAGGAAAGGCGAGGATATTAGCTATCTAAGCGTATTTTCCCCTTACGATCGGTGAAGCATTTTACTGGAAATATCACTTTAAAACCCAGTAGAACGTAATTACAAAACATTTTCCAGAATATTGCAGTGCATCCAAGTAAGTACAACTTGAATATTCTATTGATATTCCATGATATTTTCTTAGAACCGCCGTGAAAAGTGAAAATTTTTCACATTTAAAAAAAAAAAGATTTAAAAACTAAATGGTTAATTTTTTCGTGTCCGATAAGACTCTGTATTTTGTCATTTCGAAAAGATTGTTGTCATATACTTCTATTATATCTACTCCTTCTTTTTTTCAAAATAAATCTTTTCTTTGTTTAAAGATAAATCTTTGCATCATCATGAGCAGTCGACGCGAAGACAGGGAAAGGGAGCGGCGAAGCTTTCCGGAGCGCCGCGAAAGGGCTTCGAACCGCGCTCCGAGAGATTACTACAATAATGATCGGACCGGGCAAAAGTACCCGAGAGAACTAATAAATGACATGTGTGGTAAGTGTTTTTGGAAGAATTTGATATTTATAAAAAACATATCATAAAATGATATTAAAAATAAAAATTTTTAATAAAGAATTAAAATATTTAAAAATATATATAAATATATTAAAATATATCTGAATTTCTTTCAGCAAGAGAATAATTAAGAAGAGAAGCAGAAGGAGAAATACCCTGGAGCAAGGGTGAAAAAAATTTTCGGAATGGTTACTACGCTAAGCTAAGAGATGAAATGGATAAAATCAAACCAAATGTTTTCACGAATTTCATTGTGGAGTGCAACAAGTTAGTGCAGCGCCATCAGCAGATGAGCGCACCAGCACCAGAGGTGGTGTCGACTGAGGACCAAGCGATGCAGTGATTTAGTGATTCGATTTTTTTAGATTATTGAAATAGTACAAACTAAAAAAAGATTAACCCCATGTTAATTATTGTTGAAAACAACTAGTAGCCAATATGCTTGTGTAGAGTATCACTGAGGAACCCTGATACTTATATATATGTAGTATACCTAAGATACTACAATAAGATAAGATAAGATATGGATATGTATGTGTACATGTAGATATATGTGTGTGTACACATATACTGATATGTACATGTAGTGTGATATTTTGATTACGGTACTCTAATAACATAAATATATAAATGATGATGCATATAAGAATTTTCAAAGAATATGTATTCAAAATTGTTAAAATGTCTTTGATACTGCGAAGCATTATAAAAAGTATTTTATAAAAACTATAAAACTGATATGTACATGTAGTGTGATATTTTGATTACGGTACTCTAATAACATAAATATATAAATGATGATGCATATAAGAATTTTCAAAGAATATGTATTCAAAATTGTTAAAATGTCTTTGATACTGCGAAGCATTATAAAAAGTATTTTATAAAAACTATAAAACTGATATGTACATGTAGTGTGATATTTTGATTACGGTACTCTAATAACATAAATATATAAATGATGATGCATATAAGAATTTTCAAAGAATATGTATTCAAAATTGTTAAAATGTCTTTGATACTGCGAAGCATTATAAAAAGTATTTTATAAAAACTATAAAACTGATATGTACATGTAGTGTGATATTTTGATTACGGTACTCTAATAACATAAATATATAAATGATGATGCATATAAGAATTTTCAAAGAATATGTATTCAAAATTGTTAAAATGTCTTTGATACTGCGAAGCATTATAAAAAGTATTTTATAAAAACTATAAAACTGATATGTACATGTAGTGTGATATTTTGATTACGGTACTCTAATAACATAAATATATAAATGATGATGCATATAAGAATTTTCAAAGAATATGTATTCAAAATTGTTAAAATGTCTTTGATACTGCGAAGCATTATAAAAAGTATTTTATAAAAACTATAAAACTGATATGTACATGTAGTGTGATATTTTGATTACGGTACTCTAATAACATAAATATATAAATGATGATGCATATAAGGATTTTCAAACTTGAGGAAATAAAACTATCTTTCTTAATTAGCATTTCTATATTTTATTATTTCTTTGTGTTCCATTGTGGTTTCGTATGTCGAATAATCCACAAAATTCATGAACTGTTCTTTGTATTAGTAGTCTTTACTTCCCTTTTGCAGAACCACTCAAGAGCCATACGATTCAGATCAAATGGCCAAGGAGTTTCTCATGCAATTCGCAGGCATGGCTTTGACTGTAGGGCAGACTTTGGTATTTACTTTCCAAGATAAGTAGTTCTTGGGTTTAGCTGTAAAGACTTTGGAAGGTATTTGTTATTAGTACTTATTGTGTTCTCACTGAAACTTTAACGTCGTTGCAGCCGTTCATCCTAAAGCTCTTGGTAAAGGTATGGAGACAAATACAAAAAATGTGCACTTCGGCCGAATTTGGGCAACACGATCGTGCAGTTTGAAAAGGCCGAGAATTCCTCATTGAATTTGCAAGGGGAATGTAAAGGGTAAATGTCACTATTCCAACACTTATTATTATTATTATTTTTCACTTATTTTTATACTCACATGTATAGTTATAGAAAATAATATAATTAAATTAAGAAAAGTATCCGATTTTGTTCCGGCATTCCACAAATAAACCCACTTACCAATTCATGCTTCTATTCTTCCATCTTTAGGCCAACGAAACGATTAACGAAGATGATTTGAATTTAATGTGTGATTTATTCTACTTACCTTTTGAACATGGCACGCGAGGTTCCAAGTTCCTTGTTGAATTTAACTGGCTAAAAGCGAATGCAATCGTTTTACTTAACAAGGAAGTAAAAGTGTCGATTAATGCTCCTCAGAAACCTGAGGTAAATATTTGTATCCTCTTCTTCGACTCGCTAAATATTTGTAATTTAGGTGATAGAGTGGATGAGCAGAGCAGAGCGCTTTTACAGATCCTGCCAGACTGTGCAGGAATTGCTGAAGGAAATTGCAAACTGTGCCAACAAAGAAATCTGCCATGACCTTTTCTCTTACGTTTGGGACATTGCGGGTACACTTATGTTGCTTAATGCTTTCGTAAGGTGGCTGTCTCTCGCTCGGTTTCCTCAAAACTTGTTTACTTTTACTCAAGGAAGTTACACGTGTATGAATTACTATTCTTTTTTGTTTTTGTTGCTAGATATATTTTTTTTAAATGACTTGATATTTAGGGTTCAGCAAAGGCTGGAAGGAAACATTCATGTCGGGTGATCAAGAACCCTGGGTTTTTCGTGGTGGGTTAACTGCTGATCTTCAGGTTCGTTTATTGAGTGCATGAGCTTTATAAATTTTGCAAGTAAAACACGCCGCGTTTTCTTTTGCAGCGTTTAATGCCAGTCGATTCTGGTAATGATTTATTTGTATACAAACTGCCAGAATTGCCCACATCGGATTATCACATTCTACGTCCCTTTATGGCAACGGACGAGGATGAGTTAAACAGGGTGTGTACGACGGAATTCATTAATTTAGTGGAACCTACTTTTGGGAAAAACAATCTGCCAGGTTGGTAAAAGTTTTTACATTATCATTTCGTTTTATATTTATATTTCAATGTACATATATTATTTGCTGACTCGGTGAAAAACTTAATTTCGGACTATTTTGTGGGCTTTTTCATTACGCTCTATCCAGAATTTTGTATTGTGGCGCAACATTGTAGCAGCAAATCCGTTGTTGGTTTTTCATGTGCTGCGTTAAATGTCAATAGTTTAATGCAAAATATGGAGATGTGCTGGATACCGCATATGTGCGAAAAGTACGCAAAATTTTTATTAAATGATACAGGTGCAACGTCCCTCACAAGTTCCAAGAAGCTCGACGATTTATTTGTTGCAATGATCAATAAGATTCATACCTTTAAATATGAGTGCCCTTCCGAAGTAAGCACTTCGTACCCGGCTATTATATGGGCATCCATATTAAATGAATCAGTGACATTGGATCAGGGACTGGCGAAGAGGATGATCACTGTTAACTTGGCAACAAAGTTTATGAAATACGATACAGGTTTCTGAAGAACTTTATTTGGAAAAAATTAAGAAATACTATAAAAAGTAGTAGTAAAAATAATAAATGCGATTTGCGGGGAAACTAAAAACTTTTCCATAAAATCTCTAAAACGATAAATTATAGATATTAAAATGACCTTTCCAACGATGTATATATCGTTCCTATATATGTCGGGGTTATGGAGATATAGGGCATAAAAGCTTCAAACTTTGAAGGCTCATAACTCCTAAACGGGGGCGGGGCGAGGGGCGGGGTTTGTTTCTCTGGGTAGCTACAACAACAACAAAAACAACAACAACAACAACAAGAACAACAACAATCACACCGGGCAAGGGTAAAGGCCCAACCATGCAATGCATATGCATGCTATGCAAGAAAAGAGAGAAACTACGAATACACTGAATCCCATTTGCGCACCCATGAACATGCATGCTATGCACATGTATAGTTTCGTCAAGTTCGTTCTCTCTCTTCTTGCATGGCGTGAATAAGAATATGCGGTCTGGATCGTACTTTCCGTAAGCCCGTGGTTATGCTACCGAGCAAAACTTGGTGGGAAATTACTCTCATTTTTGTGATCGGAGTCCGAGCAAAAAGAGTGGTTACGCTTGTGCTTGACCCACGCTTGCTTTCTTCAAAAATATATATTTTTTCTCACCTTCAACAGCAACCCGTCTACTACACAAATGAGAAAACGTATTATTTGCGGTGTAGTTTTCGACGCGATAGCGGACCAAATGTTTATATTAATTGAAATCTGCTTAACATATATTAAGTCGTAATATTTTGGAACGTTTATCAGAGGAATATAATTGATAGATTTACCAGTGCATTCCATTTTTTCACTCCACTCCATTTTTCAATACTTTTGTGAATATTGAGACTAAGCAACACCGGTTTGCTTGGTGTCCTCGGTGTACGCTAGACCGAGTTTTCGTGCTCGGTGTGAGAGAGTGATGTTGAGAACAGAAAAATATCCCATTCTCTCTTTTACACACAGAACAACAAAAAAAAGTCCTACTTGCCAAGCAAAACTCGATAGCATAACCACGGCCTAACCACGGCCTAACAAGCAACGGAAAAAGAGTTACCACCGAATACGAATTTGCAACTTAAATTTTTGCAACCTAAAGTTTTATTATTTTTATTTAGTGTTTTCCTAATGAAAAGTCCCAGAAAACTATGAAAAGTTATAAAAAAAATACTACATGACTCTCTTTAAACTTTTTAATTAATTTTATGCAATATTAAACAATTTCTTCAGTTTTGAGGAGGCGTACTACGCGATTCTCAACTTTTCATGTGAGGCTAGGCAACCCTTAAAAGCAGAAGAAAACATATGTGGTGCTTTTCTGAACTATGAAACAGCTGTTTTAGTTGCTTTAAATTTCATGCAATGCTTGGTCGTTCTACTGATGCATGGAATGAATAGCTTGCTTTTCGTTGAGCTCTCTCATAAAACTTAACATGCATATGCAATGAATCGTGAATAAGATACACGTCGTCATCTGTGTTGTTGAAATCGATGCGGGCGCATCAAGAATAAAGAAAAAATAAAATATTTTATTGAATTTAACAGCAGTCCAAACTAATAATAAATAGAACAAGTGAACACTACCATGAGTACGAGTTTATAAGTTGTGCGTGCAAACAACGACAGACACCAAGTAATTAAAATAGGTAAATAAAGCTAAAAAAGGTGTAGGAAAGTAGAAATATATATGTATGTGAAAAAAAGAAAGTTTAATTTTCTTTTCCTTCTGTACGAATTGAAGAAATACCAAAAAAAAAATGTCAAAAAAGTTGTCAGACTTTCAAGTTAGCCAAAAAAGCTGATGAAGTGACGACAGTAAAGAAAAAATGTGTCTCATAAGAATCCTGGATCGTTCTGTTTAGGAAATGGAGGATTGTGTTGCTGTGACGGATTACATTATTTGTCATTTGTAAAAATACAAATTCATTAAAATTGTAATACATATCTCCAAATCCTAGCTATAGCTTTGTTGCACAACATAACCTAAAATTGTTCATGGCATTTTTTTTACCTTTAATATAATCCAGCCAAAGAGGCTACAAATGATTACGAATGAGATAAATAATTATTTTCTAATAGTTTTTTTTTAAATTTTCCTCCTCAATCATTAAGATGAATACTATAACAACAACTGCAACAATAGAAGCAAGCAAAGACAACAAATTCTGCTGAATAATTTACAGGTGAGTTGTTTTCAGTTTCATTACATGTACATTGTTTTAGGAATTAAACTCGAAAAATAGAAATTAATATCTTATTTTTGTTTTTATTCCTTTAAAGTTCTCTTAAAAATAAATATACTCCAATAATTTAATTTTCTAAATATACGCTATTTACTCTTCATTCAGTGGAAAAGACGTCAGATATTCTTTGGGTTCTTTCATTTTCACGCACACCCTCTTCAACCGAACAGTGGTTGTTGTTATTTATATACTTCTTAAAATATAAAAACCAGTTATATGATTGTTTCATATGGATGCATGTACGTTTATGTTTTAACCCAGTAGGAATTGCTGAAGACCAAAAAATAATGATATTGATAACATGTTTATCCAATGCATCCACAGAAACGAGTATAATGAAGAGAGAACTTTCTATTCTTGTTTTAATCGTTATGCGAAATTTAGGGCAAGATTTTCAATAAACGATCGACGTGATTCTCCGTGACTCTGCTTTGCTATTTTCTATAAGGGAGCATTTTTGTTACAATTTAATTCGCTCGTTACGCGAAGTTCCAGTGTCTTTCCTAATCATTGTGAATAGAATGAAATTTTTGGCCACAGATTTAATAACAGCTCGTATTTTCCGAACAATTTCGTATTACAAATTTTCCTACTGAGCCGTTGTGCATATTATTTTTATACCGTCTTCTTTCATGAACTTCGTACCTCTCTTGTTTACTCACATCACACATATTTTCTTAGATCTTTTTATAATTGGTGAGTTTGTTTAGTATTTATTTTGCATGTTGACGATGGGCGACCGATATTTTAGCAAACTAAATTAATGTGGGTGTGTGCGTGTGCGTTGGCGGCAGTGTTGCCGGTTGGACACATTTTGCCAGTGCGTTTATGGACACATTGTTCTGAAAGAGGATGCATTTTATTGTGCAGTAGAAACTTTCTCAACAGAGGGATACCTGACCACAGCCTATTGTTTGCTTGATTACTCTCTTTTTAAATCAGGCAGCACCGTCAAGAATCCTTCGGACACCTAAAAACAGCTGTCCTGTTGCAACATTCGGTTTTAATTTAATGAGATTTTCTCAAAGTTCCGCAGTAACAGAAAGAAAGGTTTCTGACCTTCAATTAATTAAAACGAAAAAAGGGAACCGATTTTCGATTGAAATAGTTAAGGCACATTTGTTTTCGAAAAAGCTTTAAAATGGACACATTTATTTCTAAGTTTTCTTAGAGAACACACTTAATTTTAAAGTAGCGGCAACACTGGATGGCGGATAGAAGTGTATTGTTGCATTTCATGTTTATTTTGCCCACTTGGTTATTTTCATTCGGAAAATGTGACTTCGAAGGTGCCAATATTTTCACCGAACACAGACTGAAAACTGAGGTTATGATGCCATGCGTCCGTTATACGCATTGTTCATGACATTATAGAATAGTTAAATTTGTGTGTGGATCCTGTGAATGAAACCCGCTTTTCTTTTTCTCCTCTTAATTAAAAATTGTTTTTTCTTTTATGGAAATTGAGGTTTTAAAAAAAGAATATCCAAATGAAATTTCGCAAGTTTTTCTTCTCTTTTCCTTTATTTTTATATTTCTGCACCTGATTGGTCGTTGTAGACACAACGTGTCTGTATCGTGTTCATGTATTTAATCTGCTTTAACTCTCGCAATTCGAGAGAGAGAGACAGAATGTGTGTTGCTGGAGTTACCACTTTTAAAATCTTATTTTAATTATTTTATTATATTAATTTTGTTTGTTAGACTTGTTTGAACAAAATTTGTCGGAGGAGAAAGCAGAAAAGATCTCTGTATTTGGAAAAAAACCAGTCGCCACCATCTTCACGTGACTACGAAAACAACAACAAGAGCAGAAGATCTGCAACGAATAATAATAAATAAGAGAATGAAATCGACCTTCACATCGACTTGCAATTTGACTGACTGACTGACTTTGTTTTTATTGCCATAACGATTGTTGTTGCTGTTGCTGTTGTGTGCAGTTTTAATTATTTTCTGATTTCATATTGTCTGAAAAATAATTAATAAAACATATTATTTGTTATAGGAAAAGATGCACGAACAACGAATGTTTAGGAAAAAAGGTATGTGACGAGTGTAAAACTACTTCTCTTGACAGAACTTTATTGGTTTTACAAGCTTATTATTCTGAGCTGGGTTCATTTTAGAGGAAGAATTTTTATAAAGAATAAATAAATAACATTTATGGATCTACTAATTTTTAATAGTCTTAGTCTTTCCATGTCCGCTGTGGATTTTCACCTGTGAATTGCGTTTACAGAATTTAGTGGAAGTCATTAAAAAGACGCAATCATTGATTGTTGATGCCTTTGATACTCTTTAACATGTGTTTAACTCCATAGTTAATACTGGGAATTTTGCGCGGGGATCACTAGCAACACTGCTCCCACGCAAGTGTGTGATGATGCGTTCTTTGGTCTAATATTATGCTATTATTTGCGAAAAGAACAAAAACAACGATGAAATAATAGAAACAGTAACGCGCACGTGTTACCACGTGGGATTGACTTTTTAACTGACATTACAGCAAAAACAAAACAACAACAACTATGAATTTTTATCTACAACAATTGCCTTATACCAACACAAAATCACGCCAGCCAAAACATTTCATCAATTCTCTTTGTTCGTCTGCTTCGTCGCTCTTCTAAAATGGGTTGCTTGGAGAATAAAAAAAACAACAACTAGTTGGATTCTAACTGATGGTATTTTCCTGCTTCTTCTTTATCGTCTTCTTTAGTCTATTGCTTTGGGTTCTTTATTTACATAAGTACGCATATATAATAATATACATATGTATATATAATTCCGTACTTGTGCCATATATACTTTTTTACACACTGGTACATTTCTCCCGGTCTTTCTTATACATACATATTTATAAATATGTAAATATGTTGTAAATGCTGCCGGTTTCTTGTCTGTGGTTTCTGTTATTAACATCATTATTGTATTATATTGCAACAGCAACAAGCTACCATTAACATTTCTTCATTTAATGATGGTCGTCATCATCAGCAGCTGCTATGACTATGTTGCCACAACTTATTCTCATTTTCCCCATCAGCAGAGGTTTTCTATATTCTGTTACTTTGTTGTACTTCTCCATTTCTGCTTCTCTATTTCATTGTTGAGTTATGTTTCAAATTTACAATAACAATTTCTCCTGAATATCATGCGATACTTCTTTGGCTGTGTGGTGACTTTCTTGTGTATGGATTTCTATCGTACCACCAACCACACCACTCTTTAGCAAGAACCATCGATGTATCTGATGATTTTGCCTACTCTTGTTGTTGCTATAATTTGCCCCTTCTCTTTTCCTTCTCTTCCTCTGCCTTCAAGTATTCTCGTATCTACACTAGTGTAAAAACTAGTTATCAGAAATAGACACACGTCAGACATGCTGCACCGCGCACCGTAGAGCAAAAACAAAATGTACGAGTATATAATTATAAATAATTTATCGATTTTGTTAGCTATTAAAAGAATGTTGTTTATCTATCAATGAAATAATTAATGTGTTTTTTCATTACCATAAAAAATATTTAATTTGATTGTATTTAATCTTATGT
This sequence comes from Myopa testacea, assembly GCA_949629155.1. NCBI lineage: Eukaryota > Metazoa > Arthropoda > Insecta > Diptera > Conopidae > Myopa > Myopa testacea. The sequence continues at coordinate 1,753,387 of OX451346.1, read as the reverse complement.
GAGCGGCATTTGATAAGCCGATTCAAAGTTCTTTCAAAGTTCATCCAGAGAGGTGAAAAAGTCACAGTCTAAAAACCATTGAGATTGTAATCAATAAATTTGTGTATAGAATCGGCAAGAGGGTTATGATACATTTTATGATTATGATTTATTATGAGACAAACTAGTATTAAATGAAGAATATTTTTGGAAAACATTTTTAAGTAAAACTCTCCCAAACTAGAATTGATTCATTTTTAGCTGTTTTAATGAATTAAATTAGTTCATTATAAAATTGAACATTTTAAGCAATCCGTTGTAGTTATTATAGTTGTCATTGTAGCAACTCTTACTGCTTTAAATACAAATACAAAGTCCAAAATTGGAAAAAAGCAACATGCTGCAAAAAAGTGCGGATCATCATATACGAACGTTATGTTTCTATTGTTACATATGTACATATAACATATACATATGACGTGCTTCAGATTGAAAATTGAAAAACATTTAATTTTCTCTTTATTTATATTGCTGCTTGGCACTCGTATTTCTGTGGAAACCCACAAACATACAATATAGCTTTCTTTCTACTGTAGTAGAGTCTTCTACTTGATGGACTCGATGTGATCTGTGCCAATTTTTTATTGCATTAGTTTATAAAATAAATATAAGGGCCAGATTTTCAATGAACGATCGACGTGATTCTCCGTGACTCTGCTTTGTTATTTTCTCGTTGTCGATATCTCTGCTTATTTTCTCGTTGTCGATATCTCTGCTAATGTTTGTTGTTCTTTTCGTAATAATAACATAGCAAAGTCACGAGAATCACGTCGATCGTTCATTGAAAATCTGGCCCTAAATAAAAGAGCAAACAATTCGAACACAGTTTCTCCATTCGAACGAGTGGCGATTTTCCTTTCTGTAGGTTTTTTATAATATGTACACTAAAAGACGACATACAAAGATTAGAATTGTAAGAAAAGATTATAGAAAGAACTAAAAGGAATCACTATCTAGACCTCTTTTAAAATGGGCCGTACAGAACTCTTACAAACTTGAACTTAATCTTTACGCTAAATTCAGTGCACTCGCGATAACGTGAACTAATAAAAACCGAAGATGTTCACGGTTATGATATTGTTCACGTTTGGGATTGGGGAACATTATTATGGAAACTTCATTATTTTACCTCAGAAAGAAATGTTTAAAATATAAACGTATTCTTTCATCTATTTAATAATATAAATTTTATTGTCGAAATGATTAAAATCAATAAAAAAGACAAATAAATTGCATTTTTCTTTCAGAATAGAAATAAAGAGTTGCAAAAATTTTGGATTTCGCCACGCCATACTTTTTTGATAAATTTGCAACCATGAAACCACTCCTTAAGTACTCCCTAAGATGCCTGCCTTATCTTTTAATGTGAAAAACTTTGGTTTTTCCACTGACCTTGTATAATTATTACATTGAACTCGTGTTATCCGAAATTAAATAAATGTGGACATGGCAAAAATTAGCCTATGAAAGAGACAAATAGCAAATCATAGCAAGAGGAAGACGAAGATGCATATAGAAAGAATATAGTGGGGATTCTATATGTTGTGTTAATGTTAATTTTGATCAAGTTATGTTTACCATTTAGAATAGTTAATGGAAAAGTGGTTAGCCGTAATGAATGTTCACATTAAGTAACTTTATTAAGTTGTTTTTCTTCTTTTTCCTTCAATTTAAGAAATATATTTCTTAATGATGAATAATTCTAAATTAAATATAATTCTAATTAAAAAATATATGTAATTCTCAATTATTATAATTTAGAAACTGGAACAAAAAGCTAACTAGTTTAACTTTAGAACAAAAATAAAAACGTAGAAAAACTTTAATAGCATTTTTTCATTTCAAAAGCGGTTACGCGGAATAAACGCCTCGATGACTTTGAAATCGGTTCTACGACCTTAAAATCAATGTTACACGATTTATTTTTCTCAGTTTTTAGAATGCTGTCAATTGCGAAATTATTGACTTTTTATGGTAAATAAATAAATAGACTTTGATTTGTTGAACCAGGAAGAACAAGTAAATATGTAATTAACAATTTAGTATCAATTTCCAAAAGTTAATTCTATATAAATCTGAAATTATATAAGAAGTACCTTTCGAACTACACACACATTTTATAAACGGGTTTTTAAAATTTTCTCAATAACAATATCCAAGCGAAAGTGTGAACTTTGTTCGCAATTTATTTCTTTCTATCGTATTATTTACGATGTACTCTTTTCTTCTTCTATTTTGTTTTTGTTTGGCTATAAAATTTCATTGCGAAAAAGTACAAAACCACAAAAACCACTTTACAATTATAAAAGCAACAACAATGAACTAAGAGATGAAAAGTAACGAATGTAGATGGAGAGAGCGGGAGAAATCATATCATCACCATCATCATAAATATTAAAATGAATAACAAAACAAAAAAAAAGAATTGAAAAACCGCATACATGCGAGTACGAAGAGAAATCAGACCAGATCATTTCAGTTCAACAGACCTCGATTACTTGTGAAAAAGTTGTACTGAGAAAATCGTATGACTGTCACAAAGTCCATTAGTTTTATTTTGTTGTTTTTGCCAATAAATAACAAACTATCAGAAAAGTATATAAAATGTTTTTTCTATGACTTTTCAGTTCTTCCTTTCCTTTTCTTTCATCCTCTTCCTTCCCACCACCTGCTTATCTTCTTTGATTATGTCTACCTCGCGTGTGTTACTGTAGTTTGTTTTGTTCTCATTGTCGAAGTGAAAAAGCCTCGTGTTCTGATAATAATATTAATTATTATTACGGAAAATCATTTAAGTGCGGTTATTTTGTTGTTTTCTTCTAATTCTTTTCTTTTAATTTTTCCCATTTCTATTTCATTTAAATGTTTTAATGAATGAGCAAAGGAATCTTTAAGGCTTTATTAAACTAATAAATGTCTAAATCAGTTTTTAAATCAAATTTTTTACACACAACATGAATGATGATTCGGTTGTTTAAATTAAAATTCACTATTATTTATTATGTACTATTTATTTCTTTTATTTATATACATATGAAGTTATTTTTTATGTCTTTTATAACGGTATAACTGTATATATAAGTATAGGTATATAACTGTATTTATAATTATTTATTTGTCTTTTAATTAATTTTTATTACTTAATGAATATTTATGATTGTTTTTAAAGTTGTATAGATTCTAACACTTAAAAACAATAATAAATATTTGATAAGAAAAAAAAATAATCAATCAATTAGCTTCTTAGCTTATATCTTTTACTTTACGAGTAAAAACAATTTACATCACTTTCTAGTGAATCTCTTTAATTGAATCGCAATGAATTTTAATTAATCGTGTTGTTAATTGTTAACATGATAGATAAAAACTGCTGTAAATTTAAATAAATACCTGAACTCGAGTTAGTTAATTAATTTTAATTAAAATGTCATTTTAATTTGCATTTCTAATTAAAGAAGTAGGTACAAGTTACAATATACATTTCATATTCATTATTCATTTTGATGTATAAATAACATCAAAAGCTTTTTTCATCAACTTTTTTAATTTGTAGAATATAATTTAAATGAATATTATTTTGAATTGAATACAATTTTAGTAAGTATATAAATTCTTTTAAATATATTCTAATTGACACTTTATAATGGCCCTTAATCTTTTCGTTGACTTTTTAAGATTTTTTAAGATTTAAGATTTTATGTCTTAATATTTATTTTCGATTTGTATTTAAGAGCCTTCGAAAAGATTGTTCACTGAATTTTTCTTTACTGATATTTCTTCACTACAATCATTCATTCATTGTATTATAAAAGAGAAGCGGAACAAAGAGAAGCATCAACCATTGAATTCTTTTCATACTAAACACAGTCATTCAAGTTGAATTTTTGTAATATTTAAAAAATGAAATATATTTAATTATCACGTCAGTAATAAATTAACATTTGTCACCTAGAAATCATTACTAAATTAGTCATCATTGAACAATACACAACGTCGAATTATTCAAGCGTATTTTATGAAATTAACGTTTTATGAATGAACGTGAAAAATGTTACGTAAATACGTAAATATATTTTCGAGTACATAATCGAGCGCACAATTAAAATGTTGTTCTAGAATCGAACAAACTGGGTTAGTGGGTAATATCGGGTGGATAGTATCTGGCTCATGAAAGAGACACATCGATTACGCCTCGTCTTTCTTACGTACAATATTTCCATATACACTACGTAACGAGTTTTAACAACTTATTCGTAACTTTGCTTTTTTTCAAAAATTAATTTGAAATTCTATTTAACTTAAATTGAAAAATATATCAAGTGTATATTTAATGTAGTTGTTGTTGTTAATGGTCTGAGTGAACTTTTCCCGAATGCGATATAACCACAACTAATTCTCAAACAACACGTACCCGCACATCAAATGATAAATGATGAAACAATGAAGCGTAATTTTATTTCTATGGAAGTACTCGTTGGTGAGCCCTGCAAAAACAATCGTTTTAAAGATTTAAGAAAAAAGAATGATGAGTGGGGGGGGGGGGGGGGGGGAGGGGAAGCGGAAATAAAAGTTTTGGATTAAATAAAATAAAAACAGTACAATAATAAAAAGAGACATCGTTGGTTTGATTTTTATAAAGACTTCATTCGATTTGAACTTAACGCATTTCAGAAAAAAATGCTAGAAACATAAACTATAAGAGAGATAGAGAGAGGGAGAGAGAGAGAAAGAGAAAGAGAGAGAAAGAAAGAAAGATGATGAGAGAAAAAGACAGAGATAAACCATAAAATAGAGATAGAATCTAAGTCATTACCTTCATCATAGTCGCACAGTGCCAAGAACACCACATAAAATAGAAGAAAAACAATCAGACTTCCTTATTTTTTTCAGTCAAGAAGGAAGCGTATTTACATACTTAACTACGCGTCATTATAATACTACTCGTATAATTATTATTAATATAATTATTCCTATAATTATATATATTCCACTAAATGATGAATGATTTCATGATCAATTTTGTCTCATATAAACGTACATAAACGCGTGCATGTTGAACTTTGACTGTTACTATTTAACTACTTAACTAGTTTATGGTGTGTAATGCAGTGTGATGGGGTCCGACGTGTGATAAAGTCTAAAGTACATCGTATTACATAAGTAACTATGCAAAGATTGTAAATTGAATTTACCCTTCTCTCATTCCTCCGCTCCTTACGTATTGAATTCATTCAATTCATTCTACTGCAGAGATATTCTTTAACTTGTAACTTGTACTAAACTTTATAAAATGTGCACTATCAAGAATCTCATTAAACTATTAAGTAAAGTGTAAGGTAAATGAATGAATGAATTGAATGGTTGATGCTTTTCTGTGAATATTTATAATGCATTTTCGAGAGGGAACAAATCCGAGCAGAGTTGCCATTGTATAAAGGTCCCGTTGTACAAAGGTCAGGTTGTACCAATGAATTTAACATGTACATATGTACCTAAAATGCTCCCCCGTTACACAGATCGCAATATAATTATAACCCGATGTGAATTATGCTATCCAAACTACTTGATTGTGTAGTCAGTGGTTCACTATGTGCCAAGCAAGTTCCATTATGATACCACTGGACCCTTATTAGCTCCCTTAGTTGATCGCCTATGAATGTTCGATGGAGTCCAAACCGATTCGAACTCACCATCAAGTTTTTCACATCAGTAATGTTGACATAATTTAGATCAGTCAAAGATGGAAAAAAGTAGGATCTCCACGAATGGAATCTTCTTGCTGAACTGGACATTCAAATTACGACCTACCGTCTAATAACTAATCATCTTCCTCCTCACTTTCATCACTCCCTATCTTAATGCAACTACGTATAAATATACAAAAGTTTGTCTTTATTATGTTTACTGTGGGAAGCTTTTTATTAAATAATTTTTTTTTAAAACAATAGGATTTCTTTATAAATGAATACACGTGATTTCTGTAACGAATTTGGAATTATCTTGTTTGTGTTAACGTTCTGAATAATGTACATACTATATATTAAATATTATATCGGACTTTATTATATTTAAATCAATAAACACGTAAAGAAATATTAGAAAAAACCTGTTCACACGAAATATTGAACTTTGAATGTGGTCTGATAAACCAGAACAACATTGAAAGTATTTAAAAAAATTAACCTAAAGAGCAACAACAACAAAAATACATGAGAACTTCGAGAGAAAGAGTAAGATAAAAATATCAGAATAAGATAGAAATACTAATTAGAATAAGAGCAACATATTTTCTTGTAAATGACAAACTCATGTGACAGGGTATGGTCGGCTTTAGGGTCGGCTATAGGGTTTGTGTTAAAATTGGCTTAGTTGTTATATTGAATATTAACCGCATGGTTGGTTCTTAACATACTTCTATGAATCTTAACATATATTAATATTAACTGATAGTATAATTAAAAATCGAATCGGAATACTAATCGCAATTCTATTAACAGATTTATAAGTGAAGTATTAACTTCCAGAGGTAACTAGAAAAGTATTCAGTAACAGAGTGACTAAGTGAAGTATTAAATAACTAACTTTAAGATGAATTGGGGAAAATATTGTAAATTAAAGAAATGAATCGATACGAGTATTGAAAAAAATAACAAAAAAGAAAAGATAGGAAAAATGTGTGTAATGCCTCCAAAAAGAAGACACACATTCTTATTATTTTTCTTATGAAATCTTTGGTGATGACACCGGTTTAAAAATATTTTTTTATAATCCTACAACAATTTGTCAATTGCTAGTGTTACATTGTTGCCAGGTTTAGAGATTGTGAGATCAAATTTACCAAACATTTACAATAATCTCGATAAATTTATTACAAAAATATTAAAAAATCGAAAATGTCACTTGAATTTTGAGTACGGCGACGGTTACTAGTCACTATAAACATGAATTCATTGTTGTACTTAATATAAATAACAATATATTATTTAACTCAAAAGAAACCAGAGGAATCTTTATAATGAAAATAGTATTCATTTAAAATGAGTTCACTTTTTGAAAATGTGATTTGAGTTTTTAAAATAACAATTACGCCATTGTTGTTGTTTCTGTTAATACCATAATATTGCGGTTACGAGTTTTAAATACTGGTTATTACAACGATAATCAATCGACAATTAAGTTCATTGACACTCGTACTTATGTATGTGCGAGTGACTTTAAAACATGCATGTGTATAAATTATCCAAAAATTTGTTTAAGTTTAAGCCATAGAGGAGAAATACATATTATTGCATATAGTAATTGCAATTATAAAATCATATCACGTTCTTCTGGTTTGTTAGTTTTTCTTATATCTATCACATGAGTTGTTTGGCACTTGGTTACTTTTGTACAATATCTAAATATAGGAAGAAAACAAAAACAATTGTATATTATATCTAAGTTACTCGTATGTTAGTTAATTAATAAAAATAGATAAATTTATGGACAAAATAGAGATTATGTATAATAGAGCGAGATAAAGTTCAAAATAAAGACAAAGGAAAAGAATAGACATAGATTATTATATGTGTATAGAATATTGTTGAAGTTTAATATTCTAAGAAGTAATAATATAATATTCAATGTAATTTTAATAAAATATATTTTTTTATTGCTGACCTTCAGCTGGTGGAGGGGCGGTGGGTGGTGATTATTAGGGACTGTAATGAGTAATATAATAAGTAAAGTATGTAATTATTTTTAAATGAAAACATGTTAAAAACATACCTTTTAATACTTAAGGAACATTTGTTGTTAAATTAACTAGAAATCGTGAGTTAAAGCAGCTGTTGCAAGTGTTGAAATTATTTGAACTGTTAAAATTACGTTTTTTAATTTATTGTTGTTAAATTTGTAACAATTCAAATATTACTATTTTTATTATGAAAATGGCGTTTGTTAAACGACAAACTGAAGAAGATAAATTAATAATCAATGGATTTAAATGAGCGAATCAAACAAAAGGTATTTCAAATTAAATTTCAGCGACTGGATTAATCGAAAATATTTAAACACATTATTTATAACGGAATTACTTAATAGAGAACAATTCTTTATAGAATTTAGAGCGACATTTACTCAAAGACTGACTGAAAACACTCTCTGAAACTCTTTGTAGGGATAACTTCCTGATGCTACATATCTTTAAACTCCTTATCCTTATTCACTCATTGTTCTTAAGGACTCATTGTCCTTATTCACCTCTTCCTTCTGTTCCTGCTAATCCTCCACTCCATTTTGTCCTACTGGTTCTTATCCTCCTTCTCTATATTCTCATTCTCTCCCATATCGGGATTTAAAATTTTTCATATTTCCTGCTTGAAAACTGATATGCAAAAATAATATCTCTGTTTTCAATAAGTTCTTTAAAGAAATTCTTCCAAAAAGAACAATAATTATTTCAATGGCCTTGAGAAAAAAATCGTTTTACTGTTATCACGCGTGGCAATGAATAGCAGCAGCAGCACAAGCCTCAGGGGCCAAGTAATCACTGCAAAGAACAACAATTATAGCAATGAGAATGATGATAGCTAACTTTTGCAGCATGACAACAAAAATTAATGCAAGAACAATAAAAACAACACCAACAAAAAATCACTGTGAAGCTGTGCTCTTAAATTTCTTACATATTTTAAAGAATTTCGACTGATAGCGTGTCCAGACGTAAGCCGTCGGACAACAACAACGTCGCCGAACTTCTCTATCAACTAAAACAATAAAATTTATATTCTTTTTTTTTAAATCATTTTTTATTAAGACTTGACTTTGGACCCCTCAGAATGTTTTAACTTTTATTTGTGTATTATTTACTGAGTTCTATTTATTGATTTGTTTATTTCTTTAGTAATCAAAATGTAATTGAATAGCGTGATACAAGAGGTTGAACTTTGATCACCTAACGTAACATAACGTAAAATCGAACAAATTCATTTAAAAAAAAAACTAATAAAATGCGTGACAGACAACGGATCTTTGCACCTTGCATCGAACCCGTTATACGAACGGACTGCATTTGAGGTGCAAACGGTAATTGCAACTTCGACCTACATATACCGTAATTCGTAATAAACGTTCATAAAACAAGAGTAATTTTTAAGATATGAAGAAAGTAATTTGGAAACTAATTTAGTTTTTTACTCATTTTAACAATATGGAAGAAGAATAAGAAAGAAGGACGACATTACAACAGGGTTTGCATGTTTAAAATTAACTAAGTTGAGATTTAATACTACGTTTACACCGAAATTTCAATTTTTATTGAATCATTAAAAAAAATCTTCCTTTAGTTTTCTAGCCTTTGCAGGAAGAATTATCAGGAAAATTTTTTTTCTTTCCCCCGGTCTTTTTTTGGGGTAAATTTTATTCTTCGAAGATCTGTTTTTTAACAGAAGATTATTCTCTTTAATAGAATTATTAGAATTTATTTTCAAATTCCTTTTTTTAAAAGGAATTCATTAAAATCTAATCATAATACAATTAGGTAAAATATTTTTTTAAATGGACTTTGAATAGAGTCGTCTTTTGTTTGTTTTTTTTTTTGGCGCAAACCTTTGGCAAGTTTTTCTATAGTTTTTTTTAATCTATTTGATTTTTGATACATAAAACTACTCAAGTCTAAAGTTCAACACGCTTGTTTCTGCATTGCTTTTTTTGTCACTGTTGTTATTCTTGTCTTTATATATACTCGCGATATACTGTGATAACTAAATAAATAAATATTTATCAAGAGAAATTATGTATATATTTAAAGAGCACAGAGAAATCAAGATTATAAGTGGACTAAAAAAAATGTATAAGATGTTAGTGTTGGTAGTTCTGTCAAAATGTAGTTGTTAGTGTTGTTAGATTTTCTCCCAAAAAACAAAAAAAAATTCATTAATATTTTGACCAATTTATTGCGTAACATTCGAATTAGAATATGTATGTATGTGTGCCAGCAAGCACAACAATCAAAAGAGAGTCGTGGGTTGGTCCATCTGAATTCGAAGAGCGAGCGTTTTAATGCGAGAGAAGTGGCTTTTTTTATGGATTATATTCGAATGTTTCTTTTAATAGCTTCGTTGTCTTCGTCGACGAAAACGTGTTTATTTTTGTGTCGTCTTCCCTTATTTTCCTTAACTTCCTATTTTATAAATGTTTAACAGCTAAAAAAATTCGATCTTCGAAATTTGTCTCTTCGTCTGCAACGTTTATTTTGATTCGTTGTTTTCCTTCAGTCAGTTTTTCTCCCTGCTTCTTTGTCAACCTATGTATTCTATTCTATTTTTATTATTTTTTGTCGTAGGTCATGTTGTCGTTTTAATTTTTTACTCTTCAAAAATGAAACTATTTTGAGAACTTGTAATCGAATCGGGGGAAATTTTCTTAGTGGAGAGAACCAAAAATGTAGAAATGTTTCTTTTAAGATTTAATTTTAATTATAAATCAGTTTGAAAAAGTTTGAAGAAGAATTTTGATTCAGTTCATCAAAAGACAAACAGTTTTTATTTATAACTTTATTTTTTTCTTCTTTTTTTTCATTCCAGGAGAAGGATCATTTATAATCTCAGCGAATTGTTGTTGTTATAACTTGAATAACTGTAAATATAGCAGCAGCAGCGCGTGAAGTACTTCATAACATAAGAGAAGAGGAACAGAGAAAGAAAGAGTAAACGTATCCAGTAATAATAACGGAACATCACGTCATATCGGCCAGTCCTTGACATAAACAACGACAACAACATTCACATCAAACGTCACCAGAAACAACCTCCAAGAAGGAAGGAATATACATATTTTCTTAAAACTGATAAGCAAAAAGTCCTGGCAGGTCAATATCCAATCAATCTGTTAATAAGTCAGTTAATCAGTCACTAGAGTCAATCAGTTAATCAATTAATCGGTCAATTCCCATCAGTTCATCACATTTTTGTTGTTGGCTATCAAAATGTTTATCGAAGATGATTCGCAGTAAGTAGATTAAATTGTGGTTTTTTAAAATTTTAATTTTCTTTTCTTTGTAACTTTGCATCACTAATCAACTTTTATTGCTATTATTGTTAGTATTATTATTAGTGGTATTATTACTTTATTCTTTCACTTCGATCTTTACTTACGTTACGTTTTCATATTATAGTTTTTTTTTTAAATTTTCCTACTCTGCTTATTCGCAATACTCGAGTTGCCGCAGCTGCTCGATCATCCAATCTTCGGGGGGAGGGGGACGCGGATTAGACTATAACCGTCAATAAATCAATAATTTTCCACTTCATTAAGTTTTACATAGCTTGTGTTGCCTATTATTCAACCAACGATATGGCGTGATTTTTGCTCTTTCTTCATACACTCAATCAATTTTAAAACATAAAAAAACTAAATACTTTTTCTTGTTATCAGGAAATGTTATAGAAAGATTATATTAAATCGAACACAAGAGCAGTTCTTATTTTTTGCTGATCCTTTTGAAGAATACGCAAATAAATGAATGAATTTTGTTTCTGTCGAGGTTTTTATTGAATTGTATTTGTTATTATATTTTTTGTTTTTACACACACTTTATTGACCAGTGATGAGTTCCGTTTATAGGTACATACCTATATTTTTATTAAAGTAACTAAAACAACAGTCTTAATCAATTAATTCTCCTAAAACGTTTATCAATTTTTAAACTTGATATTTGCGTGATAACAACTCGAATGTGGTACAAAGTACAAAATAAACACTTTGGTTCAATTAAATAAAAGTCCGTACTGTAGAGTAGGCATCTGGCAACCCTGGCCTGATATTACGTTTTATAGTCTGGTTATAAGGGAACAAAATAAATAACGACAAGAACTTCAGTAAAGAAAAAGATGTGAAATGACGCAAGTAGGTGAAAGATATTTCTAAGTAGAAACAATATTTCTAAGTAGAGCATCGGTTTTTTTATTCTATATAATTGTATTTTTTAAATTACAGGTGTTTTCTATAAGTTAAAAATTGGCAAATTTAAGCGTGAATAAAAACCTTTTGCAAACAAAATTCATAGAAAATTGAAAAGTTGTTTACGGTCCGGTTTTTGCTGTTAAAATTAACGGTTTTTTATAAAAGGAAATAATAATTGAACGAAATTTCTACACAATAAAAAATCAAAATTAATATTAATTTTAAAAAATATTAAGAATTATAAACGGTAAAATTATAATAATATTAATTAAAAGGAAGTAATGTTAAAAAAATGTAAATTAAATTCAAACTGAATTTTAATCAAAATAAATACTGCAACCAACTTTTTCTAAATATCATATCTTTACCAATTTTCTTAATTTAATAATTAAACGATTATATAAAAAAAAAAGAAAAAAAAATATTTATATTAAAATTAAATTAAATTCAGTTAAATTAAACGCAATTAATAAATTAATTCAACAATGTTAAATCAAAACAAAGTTTAAAATATTTGAGATCAAATATGATGAAATTCTAATATTAATTAAATAAAATTCAATAATTCAGTAAAAATCAACGAAGGGTAATATTGAACTAAGGAGGTGGGTTTGTGATTTTTAACTAATTTTATTAACATCGTTCTACTCGCGCATTTTTATTATAGACTTTTTTCTAAGTGCTAAATACTTTCAATACATTTTCCGGACATTTTCGTTATCTACAAAATAATAAAACAAAAAGTAATAAAAGTAAAAAGAGTAAAAACATTTTACGCTGATTAAAATTAAGTTAAGCGGTGAGAATGTGAATTTTTGTTGATTAGTTCACGTTTAACTCTGAGGGAAACAAGTAGTTAAGGTGATTTCTTAAACAGGTGACAGAAACTCGTTGACTGAAGTTGTCACAAGTCACATGTTAGTGTTTTTTTTTTTTTTGTTCTTATTTGAAAAACAAATATTTTTCCAATGAAAAATTAGAGTTTTAGTATTTTTCTGTTTATTTTATATTACTATTTAAATTTTCTTGAATTAATTAAAATTCTTGCAACTCTTCTGCCAATCTATTTTTTTTTTCATCTTCAATTTAAGAATAAGTGATCTTCAATTTTTAAAATATTCTTTTTTTATTTTATAGCATGGAAAGCTTCTGGGTACAGAGCGCAATCGGTGCCATCAAAGCGTTTGCTTTCGTTTGTGATATAATCACATTGCCCGTGTATCTTGTATTGCAGCGGCCATGGAAGCGGAGGCAGGAGTCGCGCAGGGTTAAGGTTAGTTTGGAAAAATCGAAAATCATAAAATAGATTCTTCATTATAAATAAATAACCTGTTTTCGATTTATTATTATTGTTGTTGCCACCGTTGTTGCTATTGTTGTGCTAATGAATGACCACTTGTTGGTTGCTATATTGTTATTGTTGTTGCTATTGAAACTTACTTTGAAACTTCACCTAACTTTTCAGCAACAACAACCTTTCAACACTTCGATTCAGCAACACATCGTTTATTATTCAGATCTATTCAGCAACATCGTAACATGTTGTCTAGCCTGAAACATTCGCCTCAGGTGTCATTTAGAATGATATCGACTTTGTATTGTTTCGTATACTTAGTATCATTCAACAACAGATAGATTATGTAGCGTTTTATATATCATCATTCATAATGATATCGATTCTGTGTATGTTGACCGCATAGCGGCCTGTTTTGTTCCAGTCCAGTCATAGTGCCTCCACCGTATTCAAATTTAAAGTCAAAGTCTGGAATTATAAAGGAATTCAACGGGTTTGAGTTTTGACTATGACGTCTAATCATTTTTCTGGTGCCGGAACCATTTCCAGACTGATATTGTGGTAGGTCCCCTGGATAGGCTCTCCTGTAATCGCGTGTAAAGCCAGGAGCAGTGGTACCGTGACCTGTAGAATGGCGGAGATGTAAGATAGTCTTCAATTCATCACCAAAGGGACAACCATGTCCTTTGTACATGGGTGTGTTTAAGGACGTATTTTCAGCTTCTTAAGGTTAAACACACCCACGTTAAAAACTGAGGAATGTGTATAATGCCAGGCCCATTTAACTTCATTCCGCAACATTTGTAGATTATGTAGCATTATATTTCAATTCTTGCAGGATTCTTCTATTGCTTTCTATGGCGTTCTATTTACATTAATTCAGCAAAATTTTACTCAGTCATGATCCATTTCGTTTTATACGTTATTAGATATCGATTTCATATTCTTCTATTTACAGTGCGTTTACGCCAACACAAATTGACAATTTATAATGACTCCGGCTTTGTGGCATTTGTAATGTTTACACCGCTTTTGTGGCATTATTAGACAGAATGGTTGCTATTTATTGAATATTGTATTACATAATTGTATTTTTGTTTTAAATTACGCAGCATTAAAAACAGCCCACATGTTTCAAATGGCAACAAACAATTTAGTGCCAAGCATTTAGTGGCTATTTTCTCACCCGTCCCTCAGTTGGTCAATGGCCCCCCCAAGAATTCAATCCAAAGGGATTCAGAAGCCCCTTTCAAATTCTTTTTACTTTTATGTCTTTGCTTCCATTAATGAGTAAATTGTTTAGAGGTCGATGTAAACGCACTATTACGAAAGGATGTACGAGTAGTAACAAAATGCTTAGTAAGATATCAACTCAAGCTGAATGTTGCTGAATAACAAAGCGCTATATAAGTCAAAATCAGTCAGATCCATATGTTTTACTCTTTCTTATTGAAAGATAACTTCTTTGGTCTCATAAACCCTTCTTTGACCTTCAATGTCCCCTTCCATTTTCCATGTTCTCTGCGTTTCACAAAATGAAAGCTTTGAGTTTTGAAAAATTTTGATTTTTTCTTTTCTTTTTTTAATACTTTAAACAGGCCGTACGAGTGGCTGATAAAACTATCGAGAAACCGATATACTCGACGGACGATATTGAGGTTTTTAAGAAATTGACAGCACTTTTGTTATTTATTTTGAAAACCAATTATAAACATAATTGCTTCTGTTGCATACTTTAAGGTGTTGGACTCATACACCCCCCCCCCCTCCCCCTTTTGGTGTTCGTACATTGTAAAATTGGTTCCGACAAGAGACAAAACAATTTTAGATTACGTAAAGCCTCCTGGTTGAAAAGGGTCCCAAAAATGTTCTCCCCTCCTTTCCACAAATTCTTTGTTACTTTGCACTTCTGTAAATGTTATTAGAGACATAAACGCGATTTATTGGTTGCGAAATATAGAAAATGTATTATTCTTTTGTAATTTGTAATGTAATTTTGAATCTCTTTTACTTTCTCCGGCTTTTGCTCCTTTTTTGGTGCTTAGGCCAAGGTCATTACTGCTGATGAGAGCTCGCTCACGTATCGCACCTCGGAGCCACCACGTGAGGTGCACGTGAAAATGTTGCAGGACAACATTGATACGCTAGAGAAGATGTTTAACCACGTGGCCAGGACGCACTCAACAAAGCGTTGCCTGGGCACACGGCAGATACTCAGCGAAGAGGATGAAGTCCAACCAAATGGACGCATCTTTAAAAAGTACAACATGGGCGAATACAAATGGAAGAACTTCATTGAGGCTGACCGTATGGCGGCTTCGTTTGGACGTGGTTTACGTGAATGCGGCCAAGATTCTCAAAAGAATATCGTCCTTTTTGCTGAAACACGTGCTGAATGGATGATTGCTGCTCATGGATGCTTCAAGCAGTCGATGACAATCGTTACCGTTTATGCTACTCTGGGTGATGAGGGCGTGGCGCATTGTAAGAGCATATTATCTATAGTTTAAACATTAATCGAATAATATTTTGTTTGTAGGTATTTCTGAGACCGAGGTTACCACCGTCATAACATCACATGATCTGTTGCCTAAATTTAAGCTTTTGCTGGAGCATTGCCCAAATGTGGATACCATCATTTATATGGAGGATCAGTTGCACAAGACAGATACCAGTGGCTTCAAAGAGGGTGTGAAGATAATTCCATTTACGCAGGTGGTCCGTTTGGGTGCTGATAGCAAATTTGGTTAGTTAAATAACGGAATCATTTTATAATTTTTTCTAATCTGATCTCAATGAATATCTACATCTTCTCTACACAGAAAACATTTCACCGAAGAGTGATGACATTGCCATCATCATGTACACATCTGGCTCTACTGGCACTCCAAAAGGCGTGCTACTCTCGCATAAGAACTGTATATCGACCATGAAAGGATTCTGCGATACGGTACCCATTTATCCAGATGATCTATTAATTGGGTAAGTTTTATTTAACATCTAAACATTATCTTTATTATTATCTACTTAAAGAATCGAATCGTTTGTTAGTAGTTGAACATGAATTGATTTTTTTTATATTTCGACAGATTTTTACCTTTGGCTCATGTTTTTGAATTGTTGGCCGAATGTGTTTGCCTAATGACTGGGGTAGCGATTGGTTATTCCACGCCACTGACTCTGATCGACACAAGTAGCAAAATAATGCGTGGCTGCAAGGGTGATGCTACTGTCCTAAGACCAACATGTATGACATCTGTGCCGGTATGTGAACTCCGAAAATCGAGACTGGATTTAAAATAAAAATAAAATTAATTGATTTTTTAAGATGTTATGGAGTCTCTATTTATTTACCTTTTTACTGATTTCTTACAGCTCATTCTGGATCGCATCTCGAAGGGTATCAACGACAAAATCAATTCTGGATCTGCTTTTAAAAAGGCTCTATTCAAATTCCTCTATCAATATAAAGTTAAATGGACACAAAGAGGCTATCTGACGCCATTGATTGATAGGTTGGTATTATCACCGAGTTGAATTTCTCAGACCACGAAAGTGCGATAAAAAATTATCGATTCATGTTATCTATCTATTTAATTAATTTAATTTAATTTAGAAAATATTTGTTCTATAAAATACTTTTCATAAGTCCCTAAAGCTTTGATGTACATATATTTAAAACCTTTTATTAATTCTTATAACTAATATGAAGGTCGTCTGATCTTCCTTGAATTTAATGAACTTCTTAGTTTATGTTTAAATACGATTTAATTGATTTAATAACAAAGAGGTTCAACTCTTTGAAAGGATATGTCGCCAACTTTGTGATTGTCTTTAAAATAACTTCAGAAGAATTTGTAATATTGTATTACATATTTAAGATACTTACTTCAATGTCTTCAGTAAGAACAAATAATCATATATTTTTTTATCATATTTCATATATTTATTATAGAATGTTTATCATATTATATCCGTAAAACTTCTTTTTACTTGTCCTTTTTTCCTTTCAAACTGTAGACTTGTTTTTAAGAAAGTCGCTAAACTAATGGGTGGTCGTGTTCGTCTTGTAATGTCTGGTGGAGCGCCCCTGTCACCAGATACACATGAACAAATCAAAGTGTGCCTCTGTGTGGATCTGGTGCAAGGTTACGGTTTGACGGAGACTACATCTGGTGCCGCCGTTATGGACTGTAAGTTGAATTCGATACAGCTGGATGTAGAATGGATATGTTAAATTCATATTATTTTAATTTTTTTCACCCATTCAGATCGTGACATGAGTTATGGTCGCACTGGCGCTCCGTTAACTGTATGCGACATACGTCTAGTGAACTGGGAGGAGGGCAACTATCGCATTACGAACAAACCGTATCCACAGGTGTGTTTAATCTTCTTAGCTTTGTGTCCGTGTGTGAACAAGTGTGAATAATTTTTCGTTCTGTCAAACTAGGGTGAAGTTATTATTGGCGGTGATTGTGTGTCGCTGGGTTACTATAAGCTGCCCAGCAAAACCGCCGAGGAGTTCTTCGAGGAGGATGGCAAGCGTTGGTTTAAATCTGGCGACATTGGAGAAATGTATCCCGATGGTGTTCTTAAAATTATTGGTTAGTTTTGCGATTTTGAAAACGGTAGAGTTTTTTTACTATTTTACTTATCTTACCATAATAATAATACTTGTAAAATTTAGATTTTTAATTGTATACATATTAAAAATATTATTTATTATTTGTTATTTATTATTACTTATTATTATTTGTTATTATTTATTATTATAGGATGTTATTTTTTAATATTATTATCATAATATTATATATTGATTTTTGCTGTTTGCTTTTGACATTTCCTTTAAATTTCATTCTTAAATCTTCTCTAATACGCAGATCGCAAGAAAGATTTGGTGAAGCTGCAAGCTGGCGAATACGTCTCTTTGGGGAAAGTTGAGTCCGAGCTAAAAACCTGCCCGGTTGTGGAGAATATTTGTGTTTATGGCGATCCAATGAAACAATACATGGTCGCTTTGGTGGTGCCGAATCAGAAGCACTTGGAAGAATTAGCCCAGCGTTATGGCATCGAAAATCGCAGCTTTGAAGAGTTGTGCGCTTCACCTGTTATGGAAAAGGCTGTCATTAAGGAGATTGCTGATCATGCCAAGAAATGTAAATGAAAATATATACTCGAGATTCAAATGAATTAAGTTTTTGGTTAATTATTCACACTTTTCCTCATGCATTCTCTTCTCTTCTGTTGTTTGATTTTCATAGGCAAACTACAAAAGCATGAAGTCCCCGCAGTCATCACTCTGTGCAACGAAGTGTGGTCGCCCGATATGGGACTGGTTACGGCCGCCTTCAAGTTGAAGCGCAAAGACATTCAGGAAAGATATCAACATGATATCAATCGCATGTACGCTTCATGAAAGTGACACGATGGAGAGCAACAGAAAACAAAGAAATTGTACACATGGTGGTAACGAAGGCTACGCTAATGAGTCCTTAACGAGTAGAAGAGAGGAGGATAGAGAAAATAGATATAATATAGGCGGCGAAAGAAGCAACAACAAAAGGTTTAAGTAAAAAATAAAACTAGATAACTCTTAGTTTTAACAAAGAACAATATCAAAAATTAAAAAATATTATTAATTAGCAATATATATGTATGTATATATGTATATATATATTTATGCATGTATATATTTATATAAAGCTTACTAATGTGTGTGTGTGTGTTTGCGTGTGTGCGTGTGCTTATAAATTATGTTCACAATAACTAAAGTTGTTATTATTTTTTAGAGTATATTCAAAATATTTTTTTCCATTTAATTATGTTTCTTCCTTTGTACTTTCAAAATATTGAACAATGTATTAAGATAAAAATAAAGAAAAAATAAAAACTAAGATCTCGAAATTACACAAAAAATCATTCAAAGGGTACCTTACTCAAAACCCTTAAAATTATTTCAATCATTCGTACCTAGAAAAATTACTAAAAGAATAATAATTCTTAGTTAGCAAGCAACTACACCAAAAACAAATGATCATTGTATGGAATTCTGAATCAGATTGTTTCGAATGCTTAAATATAGTATGCATGCAGTTTAGTTTTGGTACTATAAATTTTAATACATAATTTTGAACAAACATAACCAGTTGAAAAGTCTTTAAAAAAAGAGGAATTTTTTTAATTAAGAAAACATTTTATTAAACATACTACTTAAGTAGCACCATATACTTTATGAGAAGTATCAAAAATAGTAATTGTGTAGTACTAAATAATGCCAATTCAAATACAAAGTACCTTGTGTAGATGTACTAAAGTACTAAGGAGTAAGAGTGATTAATAAATAATTCTTTTAGAAATTTATCGGTGGTTTATTTATTTGATTACTTGAAGAAGTGAAAATTTACTACTATCTGTATTTTTAAATATTAAACTAGAGAACTAAAATAGCATTGTTATGTAGGTACTAAAATGACTCACTTGTTTGTTTCACTTTCACAGCAGTGTGGGTTTTTGTTGTGGATTAATATTGACATCTTTAATACAGAAGTACTAATCTTCTACAAATTTTAGAGTAGTTCTTAGTACAGAAATATTTATTCTATTACGTATTGTGTTAAAGCTTAACCAACTTTTAGTAATAAAGTTTAAGAACTCAATTCACTTTTAGTACTAAAATAATTCCAATTGATGTATGTATTTGATTTTCAATACTAAAATTTGTAGTACTAAATTTTAGAACTTTAACAAATCTTTATATACAAATGTACATATGTATCTACAGCACGATCGACCAGCAATATAATTAGTACAGTTTAAATTTTACTCTGCAGTCCGAAAAGTGTTTTGAAATTCGGTTTCGTCGGTTGAATTCGAACGCAACTTGAATGGTTATTCAATGTTCTTAGCATGGCTGACTTTGTAAGAAATCTAAGTAATGATTTTGATATTTAGATCAGGGTTAGTTCTCGAAAAGAGAATAAAAAAAAGACATCGTTGGTTTTGTATTCAACGATATAATTTAAATAATAAATTCGTGGATTAATTCGTGCGGTAAAAAGGACACAAAAAGGACACGCATCGTATGTCATACAATAACTTTAGTACTAAACATTTAAAATAAATATTTTCTACATCACGACATTACTAAGTACATTATTCATTAGTAGTATTAGTACTTATTTTTTGTTATTTGTGTTAATTATGATAATGTTGATGGTTAAATATTAAGAATAATATGTAAATATATATACTTGTACGTGATTCGTTTTTTTTATAATAATCAGGTACTAAATTCAGTAGTGTATTAATTATTTTCTTTACTAAACCTTTTGTTCCTGACCAAGTTTTAAAAATAATGTTAGTTCTACACGTTTATTTTAGTTTTTTTTTTTAACCAATATTGGGTACTAAAGTCATTACCACTGGAATTTATATCTCATTTACTACTCACGCCTCCAACTTATTACTAAATGCATCTATTTACTATTTGCTCAATTATGTACTATTTTATCCAAAATGAATATTAAGTAAAAGAATTGAATTGGAATTATTTTGCTTTTTATTGTGTAATATTGAACTATTTGGTTCTAAGTTTTGTTATTGGTATTGTTCAGTACTAGCTATTTAATATATGAAATATGATTTGGTACTAAACCAAATTCCGAATGATTAAATTAAATTTACACTTGACCAACATTTAGTTGATTTGTTTAATAATAATTATTTTTAATACTTTTATTACAAACGTACACGAAACAATTAATTATTGAAGATTGATACGCATTAAAAAAGAAATTAAACTTTTATTAATGGAAGAAAAGTTGCCAGAAAAATACAAGAAAGTTAAGTAAAATTTTCAAAATACTTCATTAATTATAAAATCCAAACTTTTTAATACTGAAACATTATTTCACTCGAAAAGAGTTAAATATTTTATTACCAATTTTACTAACAACAATAAAACTGTAATAACAGTAATAATATTAACAATTCTTATACATACTATTAATATAATAATAGTTTAAATAAATTATAAGTATAACAAGTACATACTTGTAAATAACTTGTATTTAATTTGTAACTAATTTTCTAAATTTTCTCTTACTTTTTACAGGAAAAAAATACTGATTCAATTTGGCTTGATTTAAAAAGTTCCGTAAGCATAAAGAAATAAAAATTCTTTCCTTCTGTTAGCTTTCTTAGCTCTAGAGATAGATATATACATATATAGTTACTATATACAATACAATGTACTATTTTTTTTCTAAAACGTCTTAAATTTAACTAAACTTTAAATTGATTCATTAATAGATTTAAGTGCAAATATGATTTAAACAGAAATTAATAAAGAAAATATTATTAAAGATAAAAAAATATATTGAACATTGAAAAATAATAAAAAAAAGATTACCTTGTATAATATATATTTTAAGATGAATGATGAAATGCTTTAAAAGGAAGAAGAAAATAAGACAAAAAAGATGATGATGATACATTTTTTCTGTTGGTTGGCTGTAAGCAAAGTTTTGTTGGTTTACTTACTACTTTTTTTTAGTTGTATATTTCATAAATCCTTAAACAAATTGACATTATTACACACACACTAAATAATATAACTTATGTATAATATATATCGTCGTGCATACTATATAGTATACATTTATTATGTTTGCAAAATTTATATTATACCACAATTAAACTTACTTTAGCGCGTTCAAATTAAAGTAAAGAAAATATTAAAGAGAAGGTGATTTTTTTTTCTGTTCAAATAGAAAAAGAATATCCTATTTTTTTAGTCACTAAATTTTTATTACATAAAAAAGAATGATTGTATAAATTATATAAATTAATTTCTATATAAAAAAAAAGTCTAAGTAATAAGTTTTCACACATTATTTTTAAAATAAAAACAAAGTAAAATTTGAGTTGAAAAACATTTAAAAGAAGGAGAAAAGAAGCGTGAAAAACTATACAAACAAAATTTTAGTTTTAAAATTTAATTAAGGAAACTTAAGTTACAGCTGCAAAAATGATTATAAATTATGATAATAAATATGATGATTTTTAAAAAATATAATGAAAATATTTTTCCATGTGTTTTGAGGTCTTAAATACATTTTTTGTGAAACCAAACTATAACATTGTATAAGCAGTTCTCTTTGTGCTTAAGTTGTTTTTTGATTACACAAGCCAACAAAATATATTTTTTCCTTGGTGTCGGAAAACGGAGAACTTTTCTAAGAAGAATTTGATTTGGATCCTGTTTTTTGAGAGTATTGAGGATAAAAGAGCTAAATATCAGCACAGGGATAACAAAAATTTTCCTTAAGAAACGTCATGGTTCCAGGAAAAGAAAATGTTATCAAGTAAACAAGGAAAACTGATATTTTCATATCATGTTTTGACTTGATAAATTGAAAATTGACTTCCGATTGAACTCGTTACAAGCTTAACTGAGACCAACCCGCTACTGAGCTCAACATCCACACGATTAGCAGGAAAATCACTACATCCCCATCGACCGGAACACCAGGATCATCCATATATCCATATAAACACGTATCATTCATCTCATCACATACACACATTTAGGTAAGTCCAAATCTGGACATACACAACCATATCTTAGGTAGTTATATATATATTTCGGCGGACTGCACATCCCAGTGCACAATTTAAAGCAGCAACTGATCAACTTAGGAAAGAAATTATATCGATCTTCTGCTTGATACTGAAACTAAATTCGACTGATGAGATCTCTATCAAACGACTTAATTTTTTAATATTAGTTTTATTTCGAACAGAATTTATTATACTATATAATATGTATTTTCTCAGTGACAGTTACAATCATTTACAAAGTAGCTGCAGTTTCGAGAATCCATTCGCGGAAGTAAGGCACGTCAGCATAGACTCCAGGATAATTAGGCCTAGCGCAATATTTTCCAAATGAGACCACGCCCACCTGTTCGCCTTCCGATACCAGAGGGCCACCGGAATCACCTTGGCAGGAATCTTTTTTGTCGCCGATAGCACAAACCATGCCCTTCTTTACCATACTCGGACCGTACTTGTATTTATCGGAAGCGCACTCCTTGCGATCCACCAATTTGAGTTCAACTTCTCGCAAAATTTCTGGTGCCTTCTGGCAGAAAAGGAAACATTTTACACCCCAGCCGGAAACAACTGCTAGTGTACCAGTAGGCGGTGTTTCTTTGGCAAGAGCAATAAAACTGAGATGACTGGATTGCCTCACTGGCGAAGCCAATTTTATGACACATACGTCGTTGGAGTGGTTTAGTGTATCATACTCTGGATGATTTTTGAAGGCTCTGATAGCAACAAGTTCTCCTAGAGTATTGTATTTGCTGGAACCCAAACGAACCATGGTTTCAAGGGCGTATTCCGATTGCATGCAATGAGCAGCCGTGAGAACAGTATCCTCGTTGATGATACTACCACCGCAGAAGTGGTCTCCGTGTTTGCTTTGCAAGGACACCTGATAAGGACGAGCTTCGATGCTGGTTTCGACACCGTTTACAATACGACCACCGGGTCGATCGGTGGTTAAGGGAACAGCACAGACATAACTGGCAAGAGCAAGAACTGTCACAACCGCACTATACATTTTGAAGAAGTTACTGATGCTTTTTTCCAAATTGAAGGGGGCTTTTATAGAGCTGAATGGAAGCACAGCTCTATGAATCGTCAAAAATTATCAGCACTTTTGAAAGCGATAAAAATCATTTTCAACAAAATATAGTCAATCGGGCCCACTTAACACAAAATATTATATCATGCTTATAAAAATCTCAGAAATTTAATTTTAAAAATCAGGCGGACGCGTTCGATTCGACGTCATGAGCCTCATAATCTTAGAATAAAACACAAATATATACATATATTTATTACGGGGGATTTACGCCGCCGGAAATCACTTTTATATCTCAAAAGTTTCCCAAAAGGAGCGACATTAGTCATGTAGAAGCAAACTCGTTACAGAATGATCACTATACACGCAAGATTGAATTGCTTTAAAAAGAGAATACATTTTTAAGTTCCAGAAAACTTGGAAGGGACTTTCAAGAAAGGCTTTCCATCGATATAAGTAAGGCAAAATCGTAAATACCCTACATCTTAAAGTTGACGAAACACACCCAGTTTTGGAACAACAACAGAATCTTGTTCCTATCGCTTTGCCTAGGTATATCGTTTAGTATACGATTCCGTTAAAGAAAGTAATTTTACTTTAAGGACTATACTGCGTAAACACTCCTGTTTTTGAAGAGCACCAATTTGTTGGATCATAAAATGCAGAAAATTTGTAGAGTTAACGAAATCTAGGAAACAATCCAAATCGCAACATTATCGGAACACTCAAGAACTTTAAGAATAATCCCCGAAAATGGTTAAACAACTAAAAAGGATTTTCAATGATTTGCGGTGCAACGAAATAAAATTCTCAGCGAAATAAGTATCAATGAATTTTGAAATCTTGTGCCTGGAAGCTGTATTATGGCCAAAGAAGGAATCAGAAAATATTAAGATAAAAATAAACCTTTTTTTAAACAGATTGCAACAAAGATCACTTAATATACTTCCACTTTGAGGTGTAGGGTATAAATATACCAGTAATAACTGGTAACTGCTTTTAGGTTTTCAATGGTAAGTTAATCTAAGAACTATATCATATTAGTCCGATATTACGTATGTACTTATTTTTATATCTATCATTATTAGACGAATATATGATGCTTGTATAACTGATAAGACTTTGCCGATCGCATTCATTCTTAAAAACTGTCAATCATTCCGCAATCGTAGAGATTATCTAAAATAGAGACGAACTAAATCGCCATAATACAGGAGTACTCAATAATAGATTTACTAAAATAATCTTTATTGATTAAAGTGCTCGAACTTATATTTTGGCTACGCTGTTTATCACCCAGGATCGCAACTCAGCCACATCACTATAGACACCTGGATAGTTGGGATAGGCACAACCGTAGCCCCAGGAGACAACGCCGGCCAGAACTCCACCCGACACTAGAGGACCTCCAGAGTCACCTTGGCAAGCATCTCCACCGAAAGTAGAAGCACAAATCATGCTCGACTTTACTTCACTGCCGTAACCGTAACTGTTCGAAGCGCACTGATTCTGGCTAACAATATTCACTTTGACCGATTGCAGTCTCGAAGGAGTCTTGGTGGAGCCATATGAAGTCGTACCCCAACCGGACACAGCAGCAACAGCTCCATTAGCCGGAGTTTTCGTTGCTAGGGGAATGCTCCTAATTGCAGCACTATAAGTCAAGGGAGAGGCCAAGCGAATAACGGCGATATCGTTGATCATGTTGCGATCGTTGTAATCTTCATGATTCTTAAAACTGGCAACCGGTATTAAAACACCACCCGACTTCCAAATGGACGAACCTGCACGTACTTTCAACACATCCACTGAAACCTTTTGTAAGCAATGTGCAGCGGTGATAATAATGTTGTTGCTGTAGATGGAGCCACCGCAGAAGTGATAACCGCTACGCTGGATCGATACCTGCCATGGGTAGGAGTCAATTCTAGCAACTGCACCGCCAACAATACGTCCATCCAGTTGCGGCACGGGATCATCATCACCAATGGTAGCACCCAGAGCGCAAATACTGACTGACAACACGATCAGAGACCTCAACATATTGGTTGCTGTTTCAGAGACAGATACAAATTGCTTTTGATGTTCGAACTGCAATTTTCCAACTTTTATATTAATTTCAAATCTACGATAGTTGGAACTTATAATATAAGTTCTACGATAGTTGGAACTTATAATACTATAAGCTTGTACAAACACTTGAGGACTTTACACATGGTAAGTTTATCGAGCAAAGCATATTAAGACCTTTCGTCTATCTTAATTGTGGTATTAGTGGCATTAGCAAATCCATTTCGATTAAAACGTTCCTTACAATAGTACGTATAGGAAAACTTGAATATAAGCAAAAATGAACTAAGTCTACATATTTATTAGCTCTTGAAAAAGAAATTCATGTAAATATTTATTGCACCAATAAAAAACTATCATATAAAAATATGTATAAAGATTTACAATTTTATATTAACTATTCTATGTATATATGTATATAGTTTTGTAACTATGACTATAATTTTTGATAACTACTATATAATATATTGTATATATAGATATTTTGTCAGAATATATAGACTATTATTCATTATGAGGATTTATATCTGTCTTCATTCCTTTTCTCTTTCAATTTACAAAATAACTAGAGTAAAGGAAACTTGATAACCGATGAAGTCACCAAAATCTTTGCAATGGTACTGGCTTCTTAGTTCATATAACATGACCTGCAATCTTCTTAGTGAATATCAAGAAGACGGGGATGGCACTCATGCGTGCAACCTCATCGGCAAGCTTGATGTCTGGAAATCGTTATGACAAGACAACTCGCAATTAATTGTCCAAGACGAGACTTGAACTTTACCTCACTTGTTGCTTTTTGGGTAAAGCATTATTAAGGATATATTAAAGGATATACATATATATTATTAAAAGATTACCGCGTTCGACAATGATAGTCATTGCGTCATTATAATTGTAATAAATAGAATAAAATGAGACAAATTTAATTGCAGATTAAATTAATCATTACGTAAAACGGAATTTATATTTATTTATCTTATGTATATTATATGTATTGTATATAAATTATTAAAAATATTTTCAAATCGAAATGCAAATAAAAATACAATTGGAAGCAGTTATACTTTTAAATTAATTACTACAAATTTAAAAATATCTACGTATGTAACTTTTAAATATCTAAACCAAACGAGCAGCTTTTTCGATCCAGTTTCTAAGGTAAGCCACATTGACGTAGACGCCTGGATAGTTACTGTTGCTGCATCCATATCCCCAGGAGGTGATACCAACCAACGTATATCCTACGACCAATGGACCACCGGCGTCACCGAAGCATGTATCTCTTCCAGGGGCGGCAGCACAGATCATGTCAATCTTGACTAGGGACCTGTAATCGTAGAGCGTAGAAGTGCATTGAAAGCGGCCGACAATATTGACATAGGTATAATGCAACGTCACGGGACGGGGAGGAGCACCGGGTGTAGTCTCTCCCCAGCCAGCAACAACAGCAACAGAGCCATTAGGAGGATCCAGCTTAGCCAAGGGTATCGTCATGATATCATAGCCGAGAGGCAGAGGTCTCAACAATCGCATGACAGCAATATCATTTTCCCTTGTATTAGGATTGTATCTTTCGTGAACCAGGACATTAGTCACATCAATCACAACACCCACAGAGTTCACATAAGCGGAACCAGCGCGGACTTTCAAACCACTGGTGCCTACAACACAATGAGCGGCTGTCAAAATTACGCTCTCAGCAATGATAACACCACCGCATTGGTGTAAGCCATCTCGCTGGACTGAGACCACGTATGGAAATGAGGAAATGGGAGCAATTGAGCCGCCAATAACGCGACCTTCTGTTCCTTGAGGAAGTTCATTCTCAGGTACAACAGAACCAAATACGCTGGCGATAGCAGCAATCAATATGACGAACCTGAACATACTGAACGATGGATTGTTGAATAAACTACTAACTATTCATCCGAAATTGCAGCTTTTATATAGGAGTAATCTTTGGGCCAATAACTACATAATTTGAGATGTTTGACTGAAGCAGATTCCAGATATCGGTCGTTATACAATAATTTAGATTGCACTTTCTATTCACAGATATTGTATTTCATACTATATTGGTACGATAAGATTTTAGTTTTAAAATGATAACTGTAGATTTATCACTGAGATAAAATGTGTTGTATAAGAAAGCCAAGGTTATGCAGTTAAGAAACTTTAATCTAAAAATGTATTTATGTATCTGTTAATAAAAATAGAGATAAAAATGAGTTGACTAATGACTAATGCTTTAATTTGAAATCATGAATTGAAATCATGACATTTTTGGAATAGATTTTTAATAAAAAGAAACATTTAAATAGATAATGTTGCGGATAGCCAGAAATCTAGACCCATCGTTGTGATTTGATTACATTTTATGGTAACTATCCATTGTGGTCATCAGTCCTCAGTCAATCTCTATTCTTCCCTGGCTGCCGAGTTCCAGAGACGATTCTTTGTTTTGGCATTCATTTTATCCTGCTTTGATATTGGTTGCAAATGTGCAGCATCTACAATATCTCTGCAAAGAAAACAACAACCGTATACGATTCATTTAAATGCAATCCTATTTTACACAATCTTTTTTTCTGAATTTTTTTAGGGTTAATTTCTCACTTGAATTCCTCATATGTTTGTGTTGTATTGACGGCTCGTAATTTAGCCTCATTTCTCAATTCATATCGTTCGCCAGCACGTATCCGTTCCATGCATTTTTCCTGTAGTAAAATCAATTCTTCTGGAGTTATTTTTGCGTTCAAGTCCGACATTTTTGGTTTTTTGTTTTCTTAGACAAAAAATAAAATATATTTTTCTCCTGTCGTATTCGGAAATTTGGATTACTTTAATCGAATCAGGCAGTTTTATTAGTTGTTTTTTTTTATACATGTGTATCTTCTATGCTTAAGTATATTCCGTTAAATCAATATTTGTATTTATTTTTTCTTCGTTTCCTTGGAAGACAATTGATTGCAATTCATATTGCGAATCATACTGCGAAGGCACGATTCATAAATGTACACTAAAACCAACGATATACTAATATCTGATTTATCGACTGGCTTTTAGCCTAGAGGAGAATATCCACGAGTGGTTTTATTAATCAAAAACATCAGAATGAAGAATTCTTTTCTTATAATTTTAAGATTACATATACATATATGTTTCTTATTATAAACAATGTTTTGAGTTTTCCCTTTGGAGCATAAACAAACATATTATTACGATTATCCAACTGTGAGCAGATTATCTAGAGCTGTCCTGGCAAAGCTCGAACGTGTCTGACACTGGATCTTCTTCAATAGCGAAGATTGCTTCAATGACGTAAGCCATAAGCATCTGGATATATGTATTTTGCCAACTGGAACCGCGTTACTTCATTGTAATTTTGTGTTTGTGGAGCATAAGTAGCAGCATCTTGTTGATGTATAAACATATTTTCTCGAAGTAAAATTTATTTAAATGGGCTTTAGTCTTGTAAAAATGCGCACCCAATTATTAGTTATTTTATCCAAGTAAATATTTTGGATAAAATAGCAAAAACTGCATGTATTTTGAGTATTTTATTTGCCAAATGACTTGGGATCATTCGTTTTAACCTGTCTTTTACCGATACAAGAATCCATGCCCCGATGTAGAGAAAGTTTTACAGGGTAGGCTATTGGACAACAAATTAGAAGTTCTGCATTCTCAGAAAAAAAAAAAAAAATATTTGTAGTGTGTTGCTTTAAAGCAGCGGTCGGGGAGCTTTTTTAATCATTACCCCAAAAAGTTGATATTGCCAATGGCGAAGAGCACAAAAGTTTCATTTTTACCCCCAAAAATTTCATTTTTACCCCATTTGGGGTAATTTACCCCGGTTCCCCGACCGCTGCTTTAAACCATCGTTGGTAAGTAGATAGTACTGATTTTATTAAAAGTACTTTATCAATACTGAATAAAGACTGATAACGATGCACACACAACTCAAAAAAGCGTCTGTTTTTATAACTACAGAATAACGGTAAACCTTGTCGCCTTCTCTACTCATATTTGAAAATATGCCAAACTTTACTTTACTAATATGCCAAACTCTTTACAACTGCCAAAATAACTGAAGTTCTAGTTATTGACCGATGTTGCTTTAAAGCAACATTTGCTGATAAACACCTGAAAAACCTAATATGTACTTATAGTAAATTTTGTATAATTTCAAACACATATTTTAAGATTTAACATCAATATTGTGGACACCTATTTTATTTGTATTTAGAAAATATAGTTTTAAAAAGGGCTAAAAAAGATGTAACTGGTTAAATTGCTAAACCAAGTAAAACCGTAAAATTTTAAAAAAAGTTGATGCAGTTTAATAATAAACAAACAAATGTATCAAAAAGCGCTAATCCTTTTTTTAAAAAAAGGAACAGTAAATTTAAGGAATTTTTTAAAGTTAGTGTTTCTTTAAAGAAACGGCGGTAAAAGACAGGTTAAACAAACTAGGTTCATTATATCTGTGGTTACAGTAATAACAACATAACTCGAGTTAGGACGAAAATTAGCTATTGACACTATTTCATTCAGGATATTCAGGTCTACTTTCAATACTTCTTTTTACTGGTAGCAGGTTTATTATATAAGTTACTTTCTAAAAACCTAATTTATATTTACATTACATTTTTGCATTACATTATAGTATAATGATTATACTTAAGTCAATAAAAGAAAGGTAGAAAGTGCAGCCAATTCTGCAAAAAAATTAAATAAATGAACTTAAACTTATAATTCTCTAAACTAAATAATTCTTCTAAAATGTAAGAAAAAACGAGTTAGGCTATTATTGCTTGAGGCCACAGATATTATAAGGAAAGAGAAAAAAGTCCCTTTTTTAATACGTTGAAAGAGAACCAAACCGCCCCTGAGGTGGAATCGAACCACTTCGACGCTAATCGACTTCAGGTTTGAAGCCTGAACCCCGGACCACCGGAGATCACAGAGGCAACAGAATTAATATCTATTAGCGTATTTCTGCTGCAAGAACTGAAAAAAGTTATCGTGAATTATAAACACAAACCATTCAAAACACTGGCAAGTAACGAAATCTCTCGACCAATCAGAACGGAAGAAAAGTCACTTGGTCGGAAAAAAGAAACGCTTTGAAATTTTATTTTTCTGCTCTTAATACACCTACTGCATTCTAAACGAACCACTTCACTTCTCAAATGGCTTTTTATGAATTACTAAGCTCAATAAAAAAATAAAATAAAAAAGCTTGTGATTCTTTTAAATGATTACTTTTATTTGGGGGAATATTAATTTTCAACTTTAAATCTTCATGAAAGTAAAATAAAATAAAGCAATGAATAAAATGCCATTGGAATGCATTACATTCGCGCTTAGAAATATTAAGAGGTTATAATAGAAAAAAATAAGATGTAGATAAGTATTTCAATGTCTGTGGTATATAAAGTGTAGAGATTATTCAGAATTAATTATGCTATAATCCAGGAGCTTTATAAAGTTCTAGAATAAAGCATAGCTCAAAAAAGTTAGCAAAAAAACATATGTACATAATATATGTATATGCATTAGCATATATGTATGTATGTATATACGCATTTATGTCTGTATTATATATAGGCATATATGCATTAGTATATGAAGTACGACTTTACATGTGTTCTTGTTGACCTTATTGAATTGAATTTATCAAATCAGAACAATTAAGGTCATCCAATGCAAATGGCAGCATTTAGTAATTTTTTTTTGTTTTTTTTTTCGTTTCGTTATTATTTGTTTTCCTTCCTATTTGCGTGGCTGCTGAATATGGTTGTGTGGCTTGTTGACCACATGCGCTGGTGGTTTTGGTAAATGCGCGACCTGCGCTGCTTGTGGCGAGTAGTCACTGTTGCCCTTTACTGGAGCACCGGAAACCAACATTGCATTCACTATGGTGGGTTGCTAAAAGAGTGGGTGAAAAAAAAATGATTAAACTAAGTTAATCGTGTTTTCAATTAGAGTCATTACCGTTAACCCAGTGCAATCCTCTGCGTCCTTCGCCGGACGTTCGGGATTGCCCAGCTTATGCTGAACGATACGCATTCCACCGGCTTTCACTAAATAGAATAACAAAAAAAATTCGGCTGCTTTAAAAGTAATATGTAAAAAGTACATTTCATAAAGATTATATACATATGTATGTACATAAGTAATAAGATTCCACCATATTCTTATACCCCTCCCACTTCTACATAATGAAATCCAAACAATTGTTACAACGCAGTTTTTTATCAAACTTGTTCCACGTAACCCATTTACCAATTTTGTATTGTTTAGTTTCCAGAGTTTAGTTTTCAGAGTAAAACAACAGTTTCACCGTAAATTTTAAGGTCAAGTAATTCCAAAGAAATATCAATTATTAATACGTAGACTGAAACTTACAGTAATAACAGTTATTGCCGTTACATATTAAAAAAATTTTCTCATTTCTATGTAAATGCAAGTTATGTAACCTTCTATAAGAGTAACTTTATGAAATCTTGTAAATGAAATACTCTTTATTTTTAATAACCTTCATAAGCATTTAACTTCATTTCCTATTTTCTTAGTCAAAGTTATGCTAAGGAAAAAAAGTACACATCTATAAACACATACTATACATGTATATGCATTATTTTTAAAACGCAATTGAATTTTGTAAACGTACCGGCTGGAGGATGGCCTGCAAGTAAATTTGGGAGTTCGTCTGCCATTTTACTCATCTTATTTCTGATAAATCCTTTTTAGTAGTTCTCCAGAAGTAATTGTAAACGCTTTTTAAATGTTTAATAAAAAATTAAATAATAGCAAACGATTAATTCTAGCTTACAATTCTGCAATGCTTGTTTCTTCTTTGCTGTGACACGACTGCAGTTAGTATAAGAGTCTGATTTTTTATCAACGAACGAAACGCCTATCCTACGTTATGCTTTGTTATTTTCTCTATTTGTTGTTATTTTCCATGTTAGGAAAACGAAAATGTAAAGCGAAACGTACGATATGCGTTTCGTTCGTTGATAAGAAATGAGGTCAAAGATTCGTTTTCGTTATTCCAATTCCACTTTTCTTTTCATCATGTATGTTAAAACGCAGTTCTTTTTTGTAATTATTTATATTATTGCCTCTGAAATTGTTTCTGTTTCGTTCTAGAATATAAGCAAAATCGGTAGATAAAAACGGGAGAAAATAGCTTTTAAAGCAGAGATGTTGTAAAGTTCCACGTATGGAACAAGCAATGCCACCTATTTCATCTTTTATTTATTGGCAGAACTTTATTTACTTTGGAGAATTATGATTTGTATATGAAATAGTATACAATACAACCTCTTTAGTCCGGACACACGCTGTTCCAGTCTCTTCAGTAACCTAAATATGTATATATTAATTCCGAAGAATTCATATTTAAATTTTATTGCAGTAAGAACGGGTTTGTCTGTTATTGTTGAGAAAGTGGATTAAGTGGACCGATATGACACAAAATGTTTGCCCAAAATGGGCAAATATAAATCATATCTAAATCTCTTATACGTATAAAATTTATGTAGGCATTTATTACTGCATAGATTTACAACACAAATTTTATTCCAGATGGAGTGTTAAAATTCGGTTTCGTTGATAACACAAAATTTTCACTGAAATTACAGTAAATGTATAGAAAGTTTAATCATCAGGGTGTCAATGAGTAACTGTTAATTTTTTTCATGCAGCATTTTGATGCACGGTGTAGCCTATCCCCATGTGCCAAAACCAAACGAAAAGTAGGTTTCGAGAAATTTTTTTCGAACGCATTCAGGGAGCAATAATTAAATGCAACTGTCAATATATTCTGCTTCGGAATTCCAATTGAACAGTTTGTTGGAGTCCAATTGAGAGCGTTTAATGTTTAAAATTAGAAAGGCCAAAAGTTCAACTTATACAAAACAAGTATAAAAGCAGAGTTTTCATAATACTTAAAATGAAAGACAAAAAGGTAAGGAATGAGGGCAGTAAAGCAGAAAGCCGCTATTCTAGTCATTATTCTTGCAGCACCATCAGTTATTTAGTTCAGAGTGAAGCTAAAATATGTTTTTAAATTATTTATTATTGAAATGTTTCTGGCATCTCCAGCGACGTGTGCTGGTGTCGCTAAAATGAATATAAATCAATATATCAACAAGGTGAATGGCAATCATGTGGAAAATTAATACTTTGGGAAAATTAATGTTTAACGTACTTGAATCCTCTTTTTATTTATGCAAATTATATAAGTTTATTATTGAATTGATTTTTCGGGCTTACAGAATTTTCCCGCTTTGAAGAACGACAACCTGCTGCGAGCTGCACGGGGTGAGCCCGTTGATCGCGTTCCCGTTTGGGTGATGCGACAAGCCGGACGTTATTTGCCCGAATTTCAAGAGGTGCGCAAGCAACATGACTTCTTTACAGTCTGTCGGACACCAGAGTTGGCCTGCGAAGTGACAATGCAACCGCTGCGACGATTCGATTTGGATGCTTCTATTATATTTTCCGATATTCTGGTTATACCACAAGCTTTGGGTATGACTGTGGAAATGCACCCTGGTGTTGTAAGCGAACTTTCTTTTTAAACAGATTGTTAGTGTTTCAAAACTTTTCATTTCAGGGGCCCGTTTTTCCGGAACCCTTGCAAACTCCTTCAGATCTGGCGAAGCTGACTCCGGATGGGGCTGTCAACCGCCTCAGTTATGTGGGTGAGGCAATCACTATGATGCGTCATTTGTTGGATGGACGAGTCCCTTTAATTGGTTTTACGGGCGCCCCTGTTAGTATTTCGAAAGGGGCTTTGGAATTAAACTATTAACAAGTGCTATTAATTACGTATCTTTAGTGGACTCTTATGGGTTACATGATCGAGGGCGGTGGCAGTAAAACCATGTCAAAAGCTAAGGCATGGCTAAGCGAGTATCCGGAAGATTCTCAAAAACTTCTAAAAATGTTAACTGCGTCGGTTGTTGATTACTTAGAGATGCAAGTAAAGGCTGGCGCTCAAATGCTGCAAGTGTTCGAGTCTTCTGCGGAGCATTTATCGAAAGAAGACTTCGTAAATATTGCTTTGCCACATATCAAGGAAATACATGATAAACTGCAGGAACGTTTGAGCAATCAATCCATACCAACGGTGCCTATGGTGAGCATCTTTATGTTATGATCTGAATGAATTTCTATTTCTGAATGTTTTCCATCAGAATTTTAGCTTCCATTTATTTTAAAATGAATTTGTTTCCATCTTTTATATTAAAGACCATTTTCGCAAAGGGCGCTGCGCACTCCTTGAAGGAGCAAGCAGAGCTTGGGTATGATATTATTAGCCTGGATTGGACTGTTGACCCGAAGGAGGCGCGTCAAGCGGTTGGCCCGAATATAACATTGCAAGGCAATCTGGATCCACAAGATATGTATAAAACGCCAGAAGAGATACGCGCACTCGTCACAGAGATGGTACGAAACTTTGGTAAGACTCGATACATTGCCAATCTGGGCCATGGCATAACGCCGCAGACCCCCATCGAGAGCATGGAGGTGCTAGTAGATGCGGTACATAAAGCGTTCTAACGGATGCATAGATGTATTATTCGGTTAACTATTATTTGTTAACAATTTTTTAAACTAACAATAAGAACAAATAAATGATTGCTTATTAGGGACAAACTCTACTGCTTGCCTTCAATGAACTTCAGCTCACTTTCAGTTTGCAGCTGCACTTTGTCATAAAGCATCAAAGAGCTACCCAGACATACCAGCATCGTCCCAATAACAACCTCTGTGGAGGGAATAAATGAATTGTATTTAACAATACATATGTTTTGGTAAATTATTCCTTACTTCTTGCTGGCATCTTCTCGCCCAGGAAGTAGCCGGTGATTGCAGTGAATGCAAAGCTAAGTGAATTCGCGACTGGCACTGCTACTGTCATGTTTGTTGATTGTAATGCATACACGTAGAGGACACTTCCCAACTGGTTCAAGAGAAATGGAATCCAATATCCAAGGCGCGACGCTATCATTCGAATTTCCATCAGAATATTTTTCCATTTCGAACCCGTATTAACAGCCTCGATGCCCTGGCTACCCAATCGGATAAAGGGATTCGTAATGCCCCAAAGCATACCAACACCAATCAAGGATACTATAATTAATAAAAAATATGATTTATTTATCTTAATTCAAGCGTTTTATGCTTACAAATTGACATCTTTATTTATTTATTAATTTCACATTTACAGCAACAACAAATTCGTAAACATTTTATCAGCTGTGAAGATTGTGCCAAATCGAATACGTCGTAGCTGTGTTTAGTTTCCAAAATGTATTTGAGTTGGGTTCCGTTACTAAAATAAATTCATAGAGCTATCATTCTTAAAAAGAGGTACATATTTGGCTTTAGTATTACCTATATATATATAAAATGGTATGTTGGACAATGCGACTATGAACAAAATTAATAGATTACCATTATCTTTAAGTTTAAAAGCGTTGTAAGGTGCAATCATTCATTTGTGGTACATCTTGTGTAATTGAATATATTATTGGCGCTTCACACACGAGAGCAATTGTGCATCCATTGAACTACCATTTCTAGGCGATGGAGATGAAGAGTATTGTAACTCGTTCATTAAAAATTGTTTACTACATGAACTATGCACAAAAGTAATGCATAAACGATTTTACTTGGCGAGAATTACACTAAATTCACTAACAAATGCAAGCTACTGTTCACGTTTACATATTCTACACTCTATAGTACATCTCGAATGTGTCTCACTGAACACACTCTAAATTTTACATCAACACTATATTTCTATAATCCAATTTATGACACTTGACATGTAGATGGCATTAACTTTTGACAGCTGCGTGATTCTTTTGCGTGAAGCTTTCATTTCCGATAGGTGGGTTTTTGTGAATTTTCTCTCTAAAAATCTAAAAACATCGTAGAAATTCCAAAAAGTGCCCGCAACAATAGTGACAAATTGAAAACTACCACTTAAAAGACATAAATCTCTGTGCAGATTTTCCAAATCAGTCGAAATTTTAACATGATTAGAGGAAACTGAAAAATTCACTATTCTCTGGCTGAGTGGCAGCGACGCAACGTCATGGAATTTCCTTAGATTTTTTACTTCATTCGAAGAAATGCTTCCATGTTTGCCTTTGTGATTTTTTAAAGCGTTCTTTTTGGATTTTTGCAGGACATTGAATAGCAGCACAGGACTTAGTTAAGATATAAAATGGCTAGAATAAAAGTGGAAAAGCGGAATAAATCTGCCATCAATGAAGTTGTCACCCGCGAGTGCACCATTCACCTGGCGAAACGTGTGCACAACATCGGTTTCAAGAAGAGAGCACCGCGCGCCATCAAGGAAATTCGGAAGTTCGCCGAGAAGGAGATGGGAACGACCGATGTGAGGATCGACACACGTCTGAACAAGCACATCTGGTCCAAGGGTATCAGGTGGGTACAGAATTTTCACAACACCATTGTGTGTGTAGTGGAGATAAAAATCCAATTGATATTGTTTTGTATTCGCATGTTTTAGGAGCACACCTTTCCGCGTGCGTGTACGTCTGGCTCGGAGGAGAAACGATGACGAAGATTCGCCCAACAAATTGTACACACTGGTTACCTATGTACCAGTGCCAACTTTCAAAAACCTCCAAACAGAAAATGTCGAAGCTAGCGATGATTAAATGGTTTGCTAAAATTAATTAGAAACTATTGATTGTTTATTATTGATTATCATCTATCAACAACATCATCCGGGTTTAGGATATTATTGAAAGTTAAAAAAATTTAATAAATAAATTTATTTTGAAGTTTTTAAAATATGTTCTTTGTTTGTGGATTGGTTTGTTGATGGTGGGAGAAATGTTAGCTTTAGTGAAGGTGAAGGTCACATCACATAGATTATAATCCAAAACAAGTTTTTGGGTGCTGCTAACTTAAGCGTTCGAAATTCAACATTTCTTATACATTCCTTACATATTTATTGTATACAAGTGAAGTGATACAAGTGATTCATTGTTTATAAATCCTTATTTTATAAATACTATATATTAAATTCAGATCAAAACCTTGGATTGACTGATGTTTAAAAGTGTACACATTTTAATTTTGCTGTTCTTTTTTAGTCTTTATCCTTAAAAAAAACGGAATTTTAAATACAATAGAAACAAGATTTGATGTAATGTCTCCAACATAATTTTAATACTTGGTTCAACTTATCAAGACAAAACATGTTTATATTATTGTGATATTTTGTAAATGGTATGTATGTACATATGTACATACATATATCTATACATATATAAATATTTATATTTACAAAAGTATAAATTGACAATATTATAACTTAATATTATAATAATAATTATATAAGGAAAAATAGTGCTGCGCTCTTAGTACTGATATATTTTTACACTTTCTTGAGTACAACTTCAACCAAATTGATCTGGCCGTCACTAATTAAAGCGATTAGATGTTGCTTTGCTGTCATATGAATAACGGACATTTGAAAAGCCTTTGGAAGTATAGACTCTGCAACAATTTGTATCCAACCTGCCACGCCTTGGTATTGATAGACGGTCAAAGGTTGAGCATAGCTATCACTCAAAATATACAGTAAAAGATCGGCGGATCTTGAAATCACTTCAAATTCAATTTGTAGAGGATGAATGGAGTCGATGGTTTGCAGGTGTTTATAAGTTGAGTTGTTGATCGAACTGAAAAAATGGTTTCAAATTAAAATAAAAAATAAAATACAATTTAAATTAGGTCTTGGGTTTAAAGTCTTCGATTATATAAATAAATAAGTCTTTGTAGGAGTCATATTTAGATCACCAACTCACCAATATATCTCTACGGCTCCATGATGCAAGGAGTTTTCATTGCTTTCGGACATAACAGCCAAGAAAACGATTTTATCCTTAGAAATAACCGTCATTCGTTTGGGTCTGATCGCTGCAGCTATACGTTGAACTGGTTGTAGTGAGCGGGTATTCCAAATTTCAAGAACATTGGCACAGAGTATAGCCATCATGTCCTTCGTAGGCAAAGTCAAAACCTTTTTTTGTGAGGGTGTTTGATTAAATAAAATAAATAAACGAATTTCCATAAAGAAAAGTTTCCTAATTTTACCTGTTTAACTTTTTCAGATGTGTTTATTGTAGAATATAATGTGATTTTCTTTGACTTGGACAAACAATAGAGTGACACTTTAGCGCTTTCATTGGAATATATCGCAAAACAATCTTCATCCTTTATTTTCAATTCGTTTATTATTCCGTTATACTTTTTTGTCGTCATATTGAGAATTGCTTTTAAGGACTCTGTATGGTTAGCGATGATATAGCGATGATTTTGGTCATCTGTCGTTGCCCGATCCAATAATAGATTATTCGCTTTTTTTAATGAGAAATTTAAGATGTCCAGTTCCAGCTGATCTTTGGCCAACCAGGAAAAATCTAGTAATTAAACCAGTGTTTAGTTTTGTTGTTGTATTGAAAAGTGTGAGGATGCAAGTCAGTGCCATCTTTGCGCCCACACAAAAAGCGATATTTTCTCCCTTTTCTTTTATTTACTTTTGTTATACAACCCAGAGTCAGATTATTTAATTTTATATATGTATATTGTGTTAGATTTAAGCTAACAAAAAAAAATAATAATAAACATAAAACAAACCAATGAAGTTAAAAAAAATTTAATACAAACCAAGGAAGTTGAAATGTGATGTTAAAGTGGTAAATAAGTGTTAAGAAAATACAATAAAAAATGTAATAAATGTAAATACAACGCAATATGTAATAAATCTTAAGAAAATACAACCCTGAAGTTACTTTTATTTTTATATTAATCAATAATCAGCAAAGAAATAGGAAATTATAAACCGCAATTGCCTATTTAAACGGTTTTTTGAAAAGTCAAGCATTTTTGTTTGGTTAGTATGTCGTTGGCCTTGGCTACACGTATTCAGTTTTAAAACAGTACCACTTGGTTTGTTTGAGAGAAATGTTAGGAAGAAAGGGAAATGTCAGCACTCCTATTCCATGTGTACAGAATGATTGAAATGATTATTACTTTAAGCCTACTCTAAACTTGAAACCGACGTTTAAACTTTTTCCTTCACACACACACATTTAGGCATCACATGTTTATCTCTCTGCAGACGAGAAACAACGTGTGAACACAATGGCTTCAAGAAATCAAAACAGAAACGGTTTCAAAAGAAAATACACCAAGCCAAAGGCAAAGGGACGTGAAGGGAAAAGGGACAAGAAGTCATAAAAATGAGAGTTAATTGCTGGTGTCAGACTAATCAACACTATATGTATCCAATATATAATATGTAACATATATGATATGTATCTGTAGCGGTGGTAAATTCTTTACTTGAATATTATAAAAATGAGATTTTTTTTCATTAGTAATTTGTATTTTTTTGAAAAATTCCCCAAAAAGTTGGATGAAATTATAAGATGACAGCAGTGTTTTAAAATTCAGCATTGTTGTTGGTATTGTTTCAGCAGTATTCTAAATCAGTGTAATAATTAAACAAAACGATTTCGCAGTAAGTTAACAAATAACATAAATATATAAAATGTCTAAGTTTTATTAAACAATTTGTTATTTATTGCTTTAAAAAGTTGATTTTTCTAAGAGAAGGGGTGGGAAAATGTGCAAGAAAATATAACTGAATTATGCAAACCACTTTTATTGTTTGCTGTGTTATCTGCGAAATCCAGTCGTTGCCATCGTTTTGAAAAGTATTGGAAATTTTTGGGGTATGCATTCTATTTTTTATACATTAAGGGCAGTATTTTGGGCAGTTTTAAGTGAAGCACAGTCGTTAATTTCCTTATTAAGGAAACAACGCTTTAAAACAATTGTAATTTATGATGTGTATATTTTAAAAATATACAAAAATTAAAAATATGTAAATTAATTTTCTACTAAATATATCCTACGAATCTCCTCATTTATATATACATATTTATTTTTATTTAGATACCGAACTATAATACCAAATGTTGACGATAGAAAGGAATTGGATAGATTTTATATCGTTTCTATTATTTGCATTAATCTTGTGCCCCAAAAGGACTGGTGGAAATGATAATAAATTACCCCTGGTTATAAATACATGGGCTTTTCTTGAAGCCAATGAAGTTGCATGGAGTGTCTTGCATCAATCGACAACAACCAATTTTGCCCTCGATGCGCTTGTTGAAGGCTGTACTACGTGTGAGCGTTTGCAATGTGATGGTACTGTGGGTTATGGTGGTTCTCCCGATGAAAATGGTGAAACCGCTCTTGATGCCATGGTTATGGATGGTGCAACAATGAACATTGGCGCGGTCGCTAATTTACGTCAGATAAAAGATGCCATTAAGGTGGCGCGACATGTATTGGAAAATACGCAGCACACGCTTTTAGTGGGTGACGCGGCCAGTTGTTTTGCCGAATCAATGGGATTCCAACGAGAGTCATTGTCAACATCGAAATCGAGGGATATTTGGCAAAAGTGGTTGAAATCGAATTGTCAACCAAATTTCTGGATTAATGTACAACCTGATGCCAAACAATCTTGTGGTCCGTACACACCAAAATCTCAAACATACCGACATCAAATCGGCGATAGAGAATCGCACAAATTTGGCCGCTGGAATCATGATACCATTGGCATGATTGTTATCGATGGAACTGCACAGATTTATGCGGGAACTTCTACCAATGGTGCACGATACAAGATACCAGGTCGTGTGGGCGACTCACCAGTACCAGGTGCCGGTGCTTATGCTGACAATGAAGTGGGCGCGGCAGTAGCTACCGGTGACGGTGACGTAATGATGCGTTTTCTACCATCACTGCTTGCCGTAGAGTTTTTGCGCGTCGGACAGGCGCCAGCACAGGCAGCACATGACGCTATGCAACGCATTGTTCGTTTCTATCCTAATTTCAGTGGAGGTTTAATTGTAGTCGATAAATTCGGCAACTATTCGGCAGATTGTGTGGGCATGGAAAGTTTTCCTTACTCAGTAGCATTTGGAGAGGCTACGCAAAAATCACGAGTGGAGCATGCGAAATGCACTATTCAAAAATTTGTGAAGGAACGAAATGAATTAAAATAAATATAACAATATAAATGAATTCAAAAAATTAATGGAAAGCATAGAAATAGACTTCTTTTTTAATGCTGTTTAAAAAGCTATTTGGCCAAACCTAATTTATAAAAAGCAATCTCGGTACAGATTAGATAAAAATGCATTTTAAAACTCACAATCAGGTAAATTTTAAAATTTAAAGGGGCTATAACTCTGAAACCAAAAGACAGCTGCAAGAATTTTTTGTTGTTGTTGGAGTTACTGTAAAAACAACAACAAAATTGGAGTGTACAAAATTCAATTTCAGCCGAAAATATCATTTCCATTAATTTCCATTCCACCCTGCAACTGTTTGTGAATGCAGGCGTT
The DNA here is from genome assembly GCA_949629155.1 of Myopa testacea. Classification (NCBI taxonomy): domain Eukaryota; kingdom Metazoa; phylum Arthropoda; class Insecta; order Diptera; family Conopidae; genus Myopa; species Myopa testacea. Next base: position 1,710,888 of record OX451346.1, on the reverse strand, counting down.
TCGCAAAATAAGGTGGCAAGTTTAATAAACTTCAATAGAACTTTATCACTTGTATATCACTTTATCACATGTGTGTACATGTTGAAAAGGGACAAGAGAAGATGAATGCACTGTTGTATCTTTCTTTTGCTCATTTTCGCATCTCTGCCGAATGCTCTGCGACTTTTCGCTGTGCAAAATCAACCAGAATTCGCCTAGGTTGGTCGCTTGCCCTACAGACCGAAAGCGTCAGCATAAAAAAAATATTTTACTGTACAAGCCTTATGGAAGAATTTCTCTCTCTGACGTTCGGAGTCATGATGCTTCGATCGGATCGATTCTATTATCTCACTGACGTCGAGCTTACGCTCTTTCTTTGCGGAAATATGTTGCCTACTCTTCGTCCAAAATACTTCGAAAATAATGAATCGGGTCCAAATCCTTCAACAAATGTAAAGAAAAAGTAGATAAGAAAGCAAAAACAAAAAGCAGATGTTTGTATACAAAGAAACGAAAAAAACTGAAAAAGAACAGGAATAGCAAAAACACAGAAACGGCGGACATTTTGTAAATAAATTTTGTCGAGCGTCTGGCGTATTTATTTTAGGCCTTCGCCTTTGACGCTTAGGAAGTTATGAAGCTGACGTTTTCGATCTGCGTATACACTAAAGCGATTAATCTAGTCGCTGTGGACTCGTGCGTGCCCGCTCTCGGAGAACGAAAAACTGTTTCGTCAAAAATTTTCTTCGATACTAATTACGAAAGAAATTAAAAAGAACATAAGATAGAAAATACCGCCGCGCGCCTGTTAATATTGTCTGTTTGTTCGTTGAGTTGCGAAAGAAATGAAAAATAACTAGGAGTTTCAGAAAAAGCAACGGGGACGTGAAATAAAATTGTTAAAAGTATACAAATATCACTAAACTTTCAAGTTGAACGATATTTGAGTTAAAGACATTTCATATTGAAAGAAAGCAAACACCGAAAATGCCCATACAATTGGACAAAATTCTTCAAGACATTTCAGAGGAGAAGACGCTGCATCCAAATTTTCCGAGTCCTACAAAAAAAGAAATGGATGATGCTTGGACTCGTGTAGGGAAAAAGAACAAGTTATCTGGTGCGACCAAGCGATTATGGACAATAATTGAATAGTTGTGTGAAATATTTTTTCTATTTTGTTAACAGTGCACGAGTGTCGCTCCATTTTCAAGGTTTTGCAAAAGAAATACGAGCAGGAACGAGTAAAAAATATCTCAGCCTGGAAGCTGTTCAACGTCATGGATGAGATTCATAAAAAAGTCGAAGTAAAAGTGGAAGTTAAGCTTGAAACGTAAGATTTACAAAGATAACAGAAAATGGAATTATAAAATAGAATTTTTAAAAAATCAGAATCTTTTCTTTGTGGTGAACAGAGAACCAGAGGTTCCTGTGGAAGAAGACGAGGAATACGAAATGCTGGAGGTGCAAGAGGAAGAGGAACATTCTGTCAGCGCTGCTACGCCCACAGATTCATTGGATGCTACAAACACGGGTGCTGGATCTGCTTCAAGGGGTGAGAGTCCAAATAAGTGCTTGAAGTCCAACAATTCGACTGGCTCGCCTGAAAAAGATGAAAAGCCATCTGTTCGAAATGTGTCGACAGCATCGTCGTCAGCGCTACGGGAGGATCGCAAAGTTTTGAATTCCTTGCCAAATGTGACTAATAAAATATCAGTTGGTGGTACCGTTCAGCCTCTAACACCCATGCAGAAGAAGAGCATTACATTGAGAAAGACATTTTCGACAACACCAACGGGTACATTAAAAATTGTAGGGGCAGCTCTAAACGTAAACAAGGTTACATCAGGTAGAATCAGATACCATTTGTGACATTTAGTTTTTTTCATTTAATATGAACATATCTTGTGTTTTCAGTGCGTGGCGGCAATAATTCTCCGCTTGAGGTTGGCCAAACTATACAACTTCCAGAATCAATCAAGCGCAAACTGTCTGAGGAACACACTTCTTATTCTTCGATGAAACGTTCAAACATTTCACACGCAACCGTCGGAGCACAACAGCAACCATCTCCAACCAGTCACAATAGCAGCACATCACTTTCTCCAGAAAGAACACAAATAAAGCAGGAACACGATGATGAAAAACTTGATACTCAAGCGCAGCCAGCACATGGCATCAATATAATTACGATTCCATCAAATCCTACACTCGGTGATCTCACCAATGGAGCCGGCGCAGCTCCAACAACATCTACAGATACAGGTGCAGCTGTTGCGGCAGCTTCGAATTCGACGAACGGCTCACATTTGGACAAAATTGATTTTCGTAATGACATCATATTCGACACAGGACACGGTGGTGGTGGCATAAATGGCGTTGTTGGACGTCATCAGCAAGGCTCGAATAGGGCCACCAATCACCATCCTAATTCGGAAATTATAAATCTGGGCAACTTTAATAATTCGTTACCGCCCACATTCTTTAAAAATCTATGCAATTCTTCGCGTCATGAGGCCCTTGGCTTGTATGTGGCCAATGTTATGAACCGTTTAGACGTTCGATCGGCTGCCAAGCTAGAACTGGGAATACTTCGCGCCATAATTGATATACAGAGCGACGAATTAGATCAGTAATGCGATCAGCCGGCGCAATGATCGATCTTAACAAATATTTTCGTATTTAAGTAAAAGATTATGCCAAGTTTAATATTTTTACATGGTATCACATGTTTTTTATCGTGTGATTTGTCGCTATATCTAAAATATTTCATCTCATAAATTTTTTTTTTTAAATTCTGCGTAATGAACGCATACTTATCATTTAAGACTCAGTAAAATTGAATTTAAGCATTTTACTTTAGACTTTGTCATATTTCGTGACTTGATTTCTTACAGAATACATATTAATAAAATATCTAACGATTTCAATAAAGAATAAAAAAACGATCTGAATACTCTGAATCATTTTCAATTCTCAAATATGATGAATTTCATTGAATGTTTCTACTTACTTTGATTGGATACGAATTGTTGTGCCGCTGTGTTCCATGTGTAGAATCGCAATGGCATTTCCGGAGAATTATTTAAAACAACACTGATTACGTCGACCAGATCATTCTCCTTCAAGCGTAACTTTGATGATACTAATTTTGTAGCATTCACTTTGAGAGTCTGACGTACTTCGAAACCTTCCAGAATATAATATTTGGCTAAAAACAAAAACAAGAAACAATTTATTAAGCATTTATAAATGTTCACATCTTACATGTATAGCTGTGGCGAAGTGTTTGCACGGTTCGTTCCAAATCGGATAAAGTAGCAGTTGATTTATAATCATGACCACTAACACTTGCGACGCCACGTTTCCCTCGTTGTGTGACTTCTTCGTACATTCTGCCATCAACAGAACGATACTCGGATACATGCAATGGATTAACAAATACTAGTGATCCCCGCACATCAGCCTCTGGACCCAATTTTGCTTTATTGGCATAAAATTCCGAGACACTCCAACCATTTACAGTATCGGTCCATAAATTTTCAATGTTATTGGTAAGGATTCGTTGCTCTGCCGGGAATTTATTCCGTATGAGTACCGGTCCGCGCAGCACCTGGTTACGTTCACGCAGTAGTAACGTGTGCTCATCGAATACGACATTATTCACCCTGCCATCGACTTGCACGTCATTGTATATATTAACAGTGTCCAGCACTGTTGTTCCTCGTATGGTATGGTTCTCATAAACGAAAACCGTATCTCTGATCCAATCTGAAACATTTACCTTATTCACTTGGGTGCTGGGTGTAACATATAGTTTTTTAATGTTGGCTGCATCAATGCGTTTGGGAGCGGTGATTACACTAAGTGCTATATCGTGGCGTACAACGTCAGTGGCCAAATTAAGATTGTTAAGTAGCACATTATTGAGATCGCCGAGCACTTTGACTTCCGGTATCAACCAGTTGGCGGTTATGGTTTGCGGACCCGATGTTTTGAGAGTGTTCAGAACGAAGTCGTCAAAAGGTAAGTGAGTTTCGCTAAAACACATTTCATAAACACAAGTTGTTATTTAAAAACGTCTGCTGGAAATTTTTGAAACCAACATTTATATGCTAATATAACGTATTCACTAATACTCAACTATGTACTTTTCCATGATGCTTTAATATATTTATGGTAGTTTGATTACGTGTAAAAGTTTTTATGCGTGAGAATTTAAAGTTTGATAATTTCTTTACTAATGAAAAATACTTGTACATTTTGAGTGTAGCGTATTTTCTGAGGAAATTAGAAGCGTTATGGTTGGCAACGCTTTAAACTTCAGTTTTTGATTGTGTTTATAGTCGATTGGTAAAATTTGGTGTGCTATATTTTAGTGCGGTGAATAATCAACTTGCTGTATTTTGTTTCCCTTAAAAACTAATTCATACCATTGTATTATAGTACGATTATAACGTCTGCCACGAATCGAATTATAGCCAAGATCTTCTACAGGTATACTCGTTAATTCTAATTTCGTCTACAAAAAACTCAGGTGAGATCAGCTGTTTTTACGTTTGTTTTCTGTCTAAATTCCGTCGTTCGCAGTTCTGTTTACAGTGAATTTCAAACTTTTACGAACCGAGTGCTTGTGAACTAACTGTGGTACCTAAATAAGTGCGTCTTGCGTTGCGTTTATCACTGCGCCTTAGAAACTACGCTGCGCTGTACCGAAATAACAGCGTTGCGTCTCCATATGTTTTGACAAAAAGTTTTTAAACATTCACACGCACATGAATATTTTTGTGCTATCTGCCGCCAACTTCACTTCGTAGCGCATGTCAAAATTGGAAATTCGAAGTGGTCTCCGTCAGTGCGTTTCTTATTTCAGCCACTTCCATAAGACTGTGTGTTCCAATTTCATTTTGACAGAAACGCAACGCACGACGCACTTATTTAGGTACCACAGTAAGTATAAGCTACGGATCAAGAAGACTAGACTTCATAAAGAACTTGCTTAAAATTACGTTAAAAATTCAATTAAACGCTTGAGTAACATGAAAAAACGAGAATCGTTTACAATATCTTACCTTTTACTATCAATAATTGGACCAAATAAGCGCATATCATTGGCATAAAAATCATGATCGAACTTGGTTAGGTTCGAAAATACCATATCGGCTGAAATTGTTTGAGGTCGCGTGAGACTGAAATAGTTTTCTTTTAGATATTGCAAATTTACATTATTTATTGGACCCTGAAAAATGAATAAATGATGAGATGACATGGAAAACATCACATGTTTCACAAAACTCACTTCTAATTCCAGTAGACCATCAAAATGACCATCGGAAATTTCTATATGTTTACGTATATTAACGTTCTCATTTGCTAACCAGACAGTTTCCAGAGTCTGTTGTAAATCGTGATAGTTTAGGGTTTTATATTGTGGTGGATAAGTAAATGTTGCATTTTGAACATATAAAGTATCCCAGCCATAGCCATTTATATACCGCTCGAGATCAAGAAGATTTAGACCGTTGAACGATGTTGCATTACGAATTTGGCCCTGTACCAGAAGATTACCTTTCACTGTAATTGGGTAGGATAGAATTTGCGGTTGTGCTGAGCTACGATACAGAATATCTTGTGGTATGTAAATATTGTTAACGGTACTAGAAAAAAGAGCTCCGTTCAATTGTATGGGATTCTCTGGAAAATTAATAAACAAATTATATACATAAATAAGTATCAATTTTCTAAAACTTCTTTTACTTATTGTAGGCGTATATTACTATGTACTGTACTACTTACCAAAGATGGCACTCGTTATATACTCATCACGGGTAATCCAATAGGTGTTTGTTGTAAAATCTTCCACCCTATAACCATTTAGTGTACCCTGTAATAGTATACCACTATCGCACTTCAAACTGGATATAGTCTGTGGCGCTGTAAAACTTTGATCACCGTCCTTCTGTAGCCAACATTGACCAAATTCCTCAGCAGATATACCATTAAATTTCCCGTAGAAACTTAAGTTTGATATTCGCATGTCGTAGTTGAATTTCAAGTCACCAACATATTTGATATCACCGCTTAACAATCTCATTTGTCTCTTTAATTGATCTACACTTTTGCCATTAATTGTCGAGTTAAGCTTGAGGTTGCGTACATATATAGAACCGCGAAATTTACGTCCCTTTTGAAAGATATTCGGATGTGGAGCACTATTAGCTTTCTGTTGATAAATTTCCGCAAGTGGTTTATCGAAGATTTTTCCATTTGTATGCAGATCCTGGACAATTAAAGTATTTGTCGTCAATTCATCTACTCTGAGTACACCGTGTATTTTCTGTGTACCGTACAAGTTTAGATAATCCGTAAGATTTTGTGAATTAAGTGTCAGTTGGGATGAATTTACACTGGAAATAGAAGTTAATTAAAGAATATTTTTACAATTTGACAGATGTTCTAATGGGTTCATAAAATTACAATATAAAAAAATATATATACGATTGCATTTCGATCTGTTCCAATATGTTTATTAAAACTTCCAAATTACCTCTTCATCATAATCTTCCCGAAGTGCATTGGAACGGTTATGGTTTGATTTGCATCACGTAAAAAGAGACGTTTTTCCAATTCTTCCACATTGATACCATTCAGAATTTTGACTTCACCAAAACCAGTTTTAATTTCTAGGTTCCCCTTAAAACGTTTTTCACCTTCAATCACTTGCACATCATCTGTATTGGTTCTCACTAACTGCTGCAAATCATAGGTATTAATAAAGCTAACAATCGAGTTATTGGCTACGATAGGATGATCAAGGGCGATATTCAAATTTTCCAAAGGTTCATCCATACGTATTCCATTGTTGAGTATAAATTTCGTCGACATTTTTGTATTGGCTTCAATAATATCGTGTGTGGTGAGCGTTTTTGATATGGTTACATCACCATCTATTGTGTAATCGCCGTTTAGGGTAAGACTATCATGTACCGTTATGCTGGACTCAAGTGCTCGACCCTAAATAAATACATAATTAATATCATATGTTGTTGTACATTTCTCACCTACCGAAACTTTTATCGGTTTCATAACCTTTAGGTTATCAAAGTGTTTAGTTCCCAGTATGACTTGCGTTTCATTTGAATTCCTAAGCAAAACATCAAGACGATTTTTATAGACGTGTATATTATTTAAACGTTCGTGAACTATAACGTTTTTAGCTTTAACAGGTGCATCAAATTTTAAATCTTGATTTACAACATAACTTCCGCCATCTATTGATACAAGTTTGGCTAAATTTTGGCCGCCTATTTCGTTGCTAGTAACGGTAACAGCATCAACTGTTAAGTTTTCAAAACTTACAGGCGCCTTAAAAAACTGTACTGATTCTCGACGCTTTAAGGTATTATTGACCAGATCATCCCATGTAAATTCATTGAGTTTATTAATAACGTGCAGATTATCGACATTTAGTGTGTCCTCGTTCTGCATCCGTTCAGAATTTTCTTCCATGGTAACCGTTTGTGGGAAGTAATTACCTTTATCATCGTCACTTGACATCTCATATTTACCGCTAACTATCATCTTCTTTGCTGTTATATGTTCAAACTCGCTAAGATTTACATCAAAACCATTTATTTTACGCGCTTTTACATTATCTCTGACGATTAGTGTACGCCCATGTAAACGATCGAAATTATATTCCTTTAAATTCTTGGTCTCTATTTCAGGACTCTTCTGAAGGTCACGCTTATGACGTATAGCACCTTGTTGTAATTTCGTTTCCAACACGTCGAGGGCTTGCTTAGCGTAGCTTAGAGATTTCCAGTAGCCTCTGCCAATTTGTAGAGGTGGGTAAATCAACTGAGAAAAAAAAAAAATTACCAGAAGTTTCTACTTTTATAATAAAGATAACTAACCGATTTCGTTGTAACATTTTTTATGTCTGCCCGTGATATTTCAGTGGTGTTTATAGATTTCATCTGTTTGCGATATGTTGCCATCTTGCGCTAAAAGTAATAAAAAAGCAGCAATAACTAATACAGGTATATTTGAAATCGTGCCGAGGAGTACTTACCTCCACTTCTAGCCGTAATCTATCTACATCAATACTTGCTAAGCGTTCTGTGTTTTTCTTGGACCATTCAATAATTTCTTTTCTCAGAAGGTTGGCATCTTCATCTTGTTTGAAGATCGGTAGAAAGATATTTGTGTTACTAGCGAACATATTCCTATTGGCTACAACCAGATAACTGTTTCCTTGATTTTTGTAGACGCGCAAGTTGATTACTCCATGTTGATTCCCGAAAGCACCACCCGTATATTGTATATCGGACTCCTCAAAAGTCCAATCATTTAAATTGAAAATTTTTATATCCTGATTTCTACAACCCACGAGCAAAAGAAATTTCTCTGTAACTGAATTCTGGGAAATAGAAAAGGACCATGAAATTTATAAAGGGGTTTGTAAAGACGAAAGCAGTAAGATATGAATGGATGTAGAGGTTGGAGAGGGCGGTTGGAAGTAGTGAGTTATGGCATAGGGTATTTTTTACGACATGTGAACATGACCTTAAAGCTACTTTTAGGTTAAATGTCCTACAATCATATTATCGTCAGTGACGAAATTTCTGGTTTGAACATATGTATGCCGTTTCCATATCTACCACCCCCTCCACCCGTACTTGGGTGATTAATTATAATATTGATCAATCCGCTTTTGTCGTCTTACTTCAATTGGCAAAAATTGATCCACATCATAGAAAGTCAGCTTTTGATATGGTTCAAATTGTCCCTTTTTGAATCTATAGATTATTGAATCAGCTTCCAAGTTCTGAGTCATTCCCTGAGCTGTGTCAGACTGGTTCAAAGTACTGTTATTGGAACTAATTGAATTGCCAAATATGAGGAAATGTTTTTTATCATCACCAAATGGTACTTGGAAATATTTCGCATGAACAGCTCCATTCGTTCCAATGCGTTGGAATAATTTGAAACCTTGTTTTAGACTATCGTATTTATAAATTTCCGAATCGATTTCTGTCCGTCCATATTTATCGGAATAGTTTGGGACGGCCACATAAATTTCATTGTCTATTGAAAAGGTTTCTAAATGTTGTGCATTGGTGCAGGGTATACTTCCGAGAAGTTGAAAGGATACACCTTGCCAGAGAAAGTAGGGACACTCAAGATTTGGTAACAAGGCGGTGTTCTTCAAGATTTGTAGCATATACAGTCCATCAAGAGCTATTAACAAAAGCATATCCGTGATATTTGGTGTGGAAAAATATTGTATCGGTCGAATCGAATCGCTAGTGATCTCGTATATGGTTGAACCTTCTTTTTGATTTTTAATCGGTTCTGTGATGTTGTGCGCTAGGGCAACATAGCCTTTATCGCCGAAACTACGACAGTCTATAGTGATGGCCAGAGGTGAGGATATTGCAGCGATGAGTCTGTAGCGGCCGTTCTAAATGTAAGATGAAAGGGTGATGGTTTATTGCCAGCTGAAGTTAAATTACAATTATTTACTTACAATATTTTTATAAACTGAAAAATGTCGTACGCCGTTTTTGTTTATATGCAAAGCCGTGGCATAAGTTACACCCTCCACATCCATGAGACAGATGTCAAGTGGAAAAATGACTGGTACGGAAAGGTTTTTCTGGAAGCCATTAAATGAATAGGATGCTGCAAATAAGGATGTATTTATAGTTTTCTTTTCTTTGGGAAAACATTTCTTGTAAACCGAAACTTGCAAGAGGAAAACACGTGGAAGAGGTTTGCTAAGATTTATTGAGATGATATCAATAAATAAAAGTTTTCATGAAAAACTCCTCTGCCTCTATACTGTTATCTTACTTTACACTCAACATATTTTTACTTTTTCTTTTAGCTTTTTCCACAATGGAACCTTCCAAAGAGCGTGATCTTTATATGGATTGTATAATAAAACAACTTCAAGAGGTGGATTTGTTATCCTCGATTTATAGTTCACCTGGTGAAATGCATTTATTAGATCCGGGCGTTATAAGCGACTTCAATGAGTTCCTAGATACCCTAGCCGACAAAACAGCGCCTTCTCTAAAGGCACATTTAGACTATACAATAACCATTAATATAATGCATAAAAATCGCAAGGAGAAGCTGGAGGTGCGCATTGAATTACCACATCTGTATCCGTAGTTGGAAAATGCCATCGTCTCTATACACAGTCCTTTACTAACTAAAGCTAAAGAGCATTATTTGAAAATGGAAATTGGGAAATTTATTGCCGCCATGGAACCGAATGAAACCTATATTTTTCAAGTTATATCCTGGATACAGGAGCACATCGAAGAACTGATCAACAGGAATAACGATGAATTTGAGTGTAATTCTATCATAACACCACCAACAACAACAACAACAACAACAACGAAGGTGTCAAGTGAAGGTGACACTGCAGCTGAAGAAGTAAAACTTGAGGATTTCGAGCGTCTATGGATTTATTCACATCATCTTAAAGCGAAAACTAAACGTCAAGAAATCGTTAAACTGGCACGCGAACTAGATTTATCCGGTTTCAGTCGACCCGGAAAGCCGGGTGTCATATGCGTGGAGGGTTTGATGGAAAATACTCAAAAATTCTGGAAGATCATCAAAACATTTCATTGGCAAAAGATCGTCATTTGCAAAAGTGAAGTGAAGCGAAAACCAGAAACAGAATGTGGACGTTTAAGACGCTTTGAAGGATTTAAAGAGCAGCTCTTCTGTGATGATTTGGAAAATGAAACGGCCGTCATGGATATGGGACTGTTTATAAAGTACTTGGAATTACATAACTCTGGTTATATGAAGAAGGAATTATTCGGATTGGACTGATCGAATTAGATGATGGTTAATGCAAAACAAAAAAGGAAGAAATACATAAATGAATTGCACTAACTTTTTTTATCTATAGATATATTTTGTATTCCGTAATCAATGTTTTTGCTTGAGAATTTTATTTTATTTTTGATATTAAATTTGTAATACATTTTTGCAATGAAGTCAGACAAATGTACATATTTGAATGAAATATTTTTACTTTAAAATCCACAACTAGCGTAATAATATAGTACGATATATGAACGTTTCAGAAATAATATTGTAATGAAGGACCTACCTTTATCCAATTTTTGAAAAACATCACGTTTAGAGATGTGTTTGGTTGTTGGTTCCATTTTTATATCGTAATCGTGCAGCAAATTTACATTAAAACATAAATAACTTTCTAAAAATATTAATAAAAATAACAATACAATGAAATAGGTTTTACGAGCCATTTGTTATTGTTTCTGCGCTCAAATCTAGTAACTAACTACACGACCTACGAAACTAAATTTGTTACATAAAAATTGTTCCTTTATAGAGTTCAAAACATAGAATTAAGTATAGAGATTATTTTTAATACGGGTAACGGTTTCAAGTCAATCCTGAGAGTAATACATGTGTACATGTATGTACATATGCTTAGTAAAACTATACAGAGAGTTATGAGAGTTGATATTTAGTGTAAAAATAATCCTGTTGATGGCTTAAAAATGTCGGTAGGAAAAAAGAGTTGAATTTTATTAATAAAATTTGATGTTTGCGTTTATGTTTTCTCATATAAAACCTTCACCGTTTATTTGCACGTTATTTTCATGATTCTCTGCATTGAAAATATTGTAGTTGCCTTGAGATTCACACAAAATTGTCTCTTTTGTAATGATACGTTGTCCCATGCAAAGTTTGGAGGACCTTCTCACATCTGTTTGTTGTTGTTGACACTCAGTTACAGCGAAATTACGATTACGCCGCGCACAAATACAAAATAAATACGCGAAAATACAACGTAATCCATGCATTATGCGAAACGTAGAGCTATTGTGCTGAAATTATATATATAATACGTTAAAAACGTAAATCACAGATATATACATTGCATTCATTCTTACAGTTGGAACTAATTTGGAGCAATTTTTACCATGGTCATTGGTACCACATTTAAATAATGACGTCTGTTTGTAGGCTCGTTTAAAGTTATCATTGTTAAAGCCGTAAATTAGTGGATTGATTGCTGCATTCAGAAACATCAAATACTGTGAAATGTACCATAAAATACGCAAGCTCCTGCTGACCATATTATTGCTATTCGTTTCGATGATTTGTTCTTCTAGAATCACAAGAACTGTAAATGGCAGCCGTAGGGCGATGAAAACGACTACCACAATAAAGAGTGTCCGAGCAACGGTCTTTTTATAGGATACAATGAGTGGATGCTCACGATTTAGCACACGTTTCTCATAACGATCGAGCTGAGAGGATTTGAAGAAATGAAGGCGTGATAAAGAGAAAAGGAAAATAATGTCTATTGCACTATACTTTGTAAAATATTGTCGAGTAACAAATGAGCATGACACCCAGAGGCAGCCAAACCATCACAGTGATGAGCACGTACCAGTACTTGGGCAGTATATCGGGATCCTCTTTGCAGTAGATTTCACGAAAGTTCTTCCACTGGCGCACCTGGAAATGTTTCAAAGGAAAATTAAATTTTAAAAAAATGTTTGTGACAATTATAGTGTAATATAAAAATATTTATTTATTAGATTTGAATTATGAAAGAAATATGAAGAATAATACCTTGTAAGAGCGATAAATAGCTAAAGGCGTGGCCAAAAGGAACCCTCCTAGCCAGGTGATTGCGATCACTACTTTGACACCGCGCATAGTCAGTCGTGTCCACGAAGATAGAACAATGGCAGTCAAGCGATCATAACTGACCGCAGACAGGTTTAGAACTATTATTGGATTGTATATTAATATAATAACGTAATAATAGAACGGATATTAGAACCTGCAGATATTAGAAAAGCCGCCTCTAGAAAACCTTGCGTCTTACAGCCAACAGCACCCAGTTGATAATTTTGATAAAAATCGTTTATCAAAAACATGCTCGGACTTATTAACAACGTTAAACAATCTGCCACCGCCATGTTGACAATCAACATATTAGTGGGCGTGCGCAATGGGCGGTTTACAACAATCAGGTGCACTAAAATCATATTCCCATAGAGACCGAATATGATTAACGGTACGAAAGTGCAGATCTTCACAATCATTTCCCATTCCGAGATACGAATCCAGATGCGATCTTCGGGGAAATTCCATTTACTAAAATCAATCTGTACACCCAAGTAAAGTTGAAGGATTAAGAAGTAAAACTCTGTTACGTAAGGCAAAATTGATAAGAATTACTTAAAAAGGATTTTCATACTCACCGAATTTTCAGTGGACATTTTTCAAGCTGTACCCATTCGGTCATCAAATACCTGCTAGATTTATGTTTGACCCACTACGTGTATGTAGCTCTGCACCTTAACGGTACTTTTAGCTGAATGAGCTTCGTGTTCGCAACAAGTGTGGTCTTTAACAGATGCGCATCAATCAGCTAAACATTTTGTATTCTATTTGAATCAATAATTGATAAGCTTTTTTATCTAGATTTTTGAAGTCCATTGAATAGTTAGGACGTTTACCAATTCAAATGTTGTTATTGTTATTGCTTTGTTATCATATTACCTAAAAGCATTTATATTAACGTGAGAACATATGTATGCGGTCATGTTATGATTAGTCTGATAGATTTTATAAGTACAGTAACATTTGCACGCAGACTTCATTTGGATACAGATTTTTAACGATTTTCTATAAGTAAATATACATTTTTCGAGCTAAAAAAAAGAATATATGCATACATTTTTGTTCGAATAATAATATAATAAATTATTACAGTATAAAGTAATCTATGAACTACTTTTATGGTATATTTTACTAATTATATAATACATAAGATAATATTTGTAAACATTTCTCAGAAAATCTCTTCTTCTGGAAGCGCATATCGGCCCAGTAGTACCAGATAACTCAATGTATGCGAATTGTAATTGCCAATTGATACTCGTACACCGGTAAAAAATATTGTATTTCACAAAATTTCCGGAAAAACTTTACCGTTAGAAACATGTTCCAATTGTTTTGTTATTATTTCTATTGTAGTTTTTAACGCCGATAGCAACAACTTCTTCTCTCGTATAGTTATCGAGTTATAGCTCGTCGAAAATTCTTACTCATATACATATGTATATCCTAAACTATTAAAGATATTCGAATAGGATGCCTTTATAAAGAAATTTAAAAACCCTTTTATTTATATAATATAAATGCAAAGGTTTCACATAAATAAAAGGTATTTTAAATTCCTTTATAACAGTAACTATCCTATGCATATCTTTAATAGTTTAGGATATATAATGGTAAGATTTAAAATTTTCGACTTTCGGCGAAAATGACACTTCATGTGTCAGTTTAATCATTGAATATTATATTTCCATGTCTGTATTTTCTTCATTTGTGTTATTTATTGATAATTTTATAACTTTATAGTATGCTTAAATGTTGCCCTTTGTTCTGAGTGTGTAGAACCGTTTTATGTTATGTATTATTTCGAAGTTAACGACGTTTTAAGTTTGGAGAAAATTTAGCTCTTTTTTAGCTTTTTCTTTATTTTTTTAGCCTTTTTGAGCCCTCTTTAAATTTTGGCTTTCATTTTGAAAAAGTTCTGGCCACACTGCTCTTTTTGCTCTCTATAGAATTGACAGCTGATTTTTGCTTAACCTTTTGTTTGATATTTTTGGCAGTCAAGAAAATTTTGATACGATGGAAGAAATTATTGGAAAATTGTTGTTCTTAGAGTCAGTTCGGAAAAATTAATAAAAATTAGCATATAATTAAATTGGAAACGTCATAAATTGTCGATTACTAAATCCAATCATTGCAGTACGAATTGATGTGTTAAAAATATAAATTACAGTGATTTTATTGTGATTACGATTTTAGATTCCTTGAAAAATCTATACATTGGTGTTTTGGAAGAAGGGGGCGGATTCTGTTTTCTTGATTGAAATTCAAGTGCAGACTCTAAACAAACGAAGTATGTGAACTTGAAAATGAGGAAATTCCGATACACAAACAAAAGTTTTAAGAAGATATTTTTCTTATAAAGAGAAAAGGGTTAAGTTGCTTGCGTTCGTATAAACCAAGTTTTCTTATAACTTTTCTAAGCTTCTTATAGCTTAGATAAAGATTTTCTTATATCTTAATTATGGTTACTTAATACTTAACCTCTTGCGTCAAATGCATGTTTTTGTGGTCTATTGATTTTCTTGATAGCAAAAGATTGATTTTCTTAATAGCAAAAGGTTGATTGATTTTTATGTAAATTGCTTGAAGTTTATTTTGGTAAAGTATATATAGTATGCAAACATTGCATATACATACATTGTGTATATTATATCCCCATAATTTGTTGATCCTAAAAGGAAGAATACTTGTTAAAGTATACTATATAAAGGAAGAACTTGTTAAATTTGTTCAGTTTCAGTAATGATTTGTATTGTAATTTAATGAACTTCGTATTGTAAATATTAACTTAAGTCCAGGTTTGGACTTGAGCACAGAGAAAGTTAATTTTTTGTTATAATTATAGATAGATAAGATAATTTTCAGAGATAATTAATAGCTTTCTAAGATAATAATAAAAGATAGTTTTAGTAAAAAATGCACTTCTATAAAGAATATTAATACTTACCGTATTTATAATTTATAAAACATTTCATTAATTGCAGAGATGTTTTCAGTTTCCTTCTCAATGATTTAGTTACTAACGCGTGACTGCAAGCAAACACGCTGAACTGTTTAACTACAATAACAATTTGTATCAAAATATAAAATATCTTATACAAGTATATAAATATATCGTCCGCCATTCACTCCCTCCATCATAATGGCAATGTCTAAAGTAATACGAGTATTGGAGAAATCCATAGCACCTTCGCCGCACAGTGTTTTAGTGGAGCATCGTAACAGGAGTCAAACCATTCTACTCGAATCGCACGCTGTTGCATTGCTATCCAGCCAAGAGACCGAAATCATACGTAAACAATACACCAAAGTATGTGATGCTTTTGGATGCCTTGGAATACTACAACTGAATGCTGGCGAAAGTACGGTGCTCTTTCTGGTGCTAGTCATCGGTTGTGTTTCGATGGGTAAAATCGGCGATGTTGAAATATTTCGGATAACACAGACGCAGTTCGTGTCCCTGCAGAATGCCGCACCGAACGAGGATCGTGTATCTGAAGTACGCAAGCTTCTCAACTCGGGTACCTTTTATTTTGCTCATACATCTCTCACCTCGACAAATGTCAACAAATTTGATATAACATTGTGTGCGCAACGACGGCAACAAACTTCTGAAACGGATAATCGTTTCTTTTGGAATCGCATGATGCACATTCATATGCTACGTTTTGGTGTTGACTGCAATGCTTGGCTGTTGAAGGCGATGTGTGGCTCCGTTGAAGTACGTACTGTTTATATTGGAGCGAAGCAGGCTCGTGCGGCAATCATATCACGGTTGAGCTGTGAACGCGCCGGTACGCGTTTTAATGTGAGAGGTGAGTGCCCTTGCTTGTCCAATTACACCAGATTTGTCCAACTTTAATTTGATTGGAGATGAATTTAAATTATTTGTCCAATTTCACTCCGCAGGTACCAATGATGAAGGTCATGTAGCCAATTTTGTGGAAACGGAACAAGTTATTTATGTGGACAATGATTTGACCAGCTACATTCAGACTCGTGGCTCTGTGCCCCTCTTCTGGGAACAACCCGGTGTTCAAGTGGGCTCTCACAAAGTCAAGCTTTCACGTGGCTTCGAAGCATCTGCAGCGTCTTTCGATCGCCACATGTCCATGATGAAGCAACGTTATGGCTATCAGTCGATTATCAATTTGCTGGGAACGAGTCTCATCGGCAGCAAGGAGGGTGAAGCTATGTTGAGCAATGAATTTCAGCGGCATCATGGACTGTCATCTCACAAAGATGTCGCCCACATTATATTCGATTATCATCAAGAGTGTCGAGGTGGAAATTTTTCAGCGCTCTCCAAGTTGAAGGAACGCATAAATGCGTGTGGCATCAACTACGGTATCTTTCATGCGTCCAACGGTCAGGTGCTGCGTGAACAGTTCGGAGTCATACGTACAAATTGCCTTGATTGTCTCGATCGTACAAATTGTGTACAAACCTTTTTGGGACTCGATACATTGACTCTGCAAATTGAAGCATTGAAGTTGGGCGAAAAGAAGCAGAACTTCTCACGTTTCGAAGAGATCTTTCGGCAAATGTGGATTAATAATGGCAATGAAGTAAGCAAAATTTATGCAGGCACCGGCGCGATACAAGGAGGATCAAAGCTGATGGATGGCGCCCGTTCAGCAGCGAGAACTATACAAAACAATTTGTTGGATAATTCAAAACAGGTAAGCAGTTAGAAAATTAATAAAATGTATTTTTATACATGTATAGTTTGTAAATTAAATTTACTGTATAATTTCTCAAAGGAAGCCATTGATATTCTGCTGGTCGGTTCCACCCTTAGTTCTGAATTAGCCGATCGGGCACGCATCTTACTTCCCTCGAATATGTTGCATGCGCCCACAACAGTGCTGCGTGAAATGTGCAAACGCTACAATGAGTATATCAAGCCGCGTACTGCACGTGTTGCAGTTGGCACCTATAATGTGAATGGCGGCAAACATTTCCGTAGCGTTGTTTTCAAAGACACCCTCGCCGATTGGCTGCTGGATTCGCATGCTTTGGCTCGCTCCAAGGCGTTGGTGGATGTCAATAATCCGTCGGAAAACGCTACTCATCCGGTCGACATATATGCAATCGGCTTCGAGGAGATTGTTGATCTGAATGCTTCCAATATTGTTGCAGCCAGTACAGACAACGCTAAGCTTTGGGCCGAGGAGCTGCAGAAAACTATTTCACGTGATAATGATTATGTGCTGCTTACATATCAGCAGCTGGTGGGCGTCTGTTTGTATATCTATATAAGACCGGAACATGCGCCATACTTACGTGATGTGGCGATTGATTGTGTAAAAACGGGATTGGGTGGTGCCACAGGCAATAAAGGTGCTTGCGCCATCCGTTTTGTGTTGCATGGCACTTCAATGTGCTTTGTTTGTGCACATTTTGCGGCTGGACAATCGCAAGTAAGTGATTGATATTTAATGCAAGGATTTCCTTAAATCATATAATAATTTTCCTTCTTGCAGGTTGCTGATCGCAATGCGGATTATGCGGAGATCACTCGGAAGTTGGCTTTTCCCATGGGACGCACTCTCAAGTCTCATGATTGGGTTTTCTGGTGTGGCGACTTTAACTATCGCATTGACATGGACAAGGAAGAGCTGAGAGAAGCTCTTCGTAATGGCGATTTAGCAGCTGTTTTGGAAAATGATCAGCTTCGCAAAGAGCAAGAAGCTGGCAATGTGTTTGCTGATTTTCTGGAAGGCGAGATTTCATTTGATCCCACTTATAAGTATGATTTATTTAGTGACGATTATGACACCTCGGAGAAACAGCGTGCGCCTGCTTGGACTGATCGTTGTCTCTGGCGGCGACGTAAAGCGTTGGCCGAGTCTGATTTTGTATCATCGGAATGGAATCCAGGAAAACTTATTCACTACGGACGGTCAGAGCTAAAGCAGAGTGACCACCGACCGGTTATAGCAATCATAGATGCCGAAATCGTGGAAATAGACGCACAAAGGCGTAGAGAGGTGATACTTACATCATGTGAAGCTTTTAGTGACTTCTAATGAGTTCTTAATCTTTTTCTTTTAAATAAAATTCTTAAATAAATTTTTTAATTTTCAGGTCTTTGAGCAAGTCATTTCTGATTTGGGTCCTCCAGATTCCACTATAGTAGTGCACGTTAAAGAAACGTCTTCGTACGACGAAAACGGTCCCACAATCTACGACGAGCACGTGATGTCTACTCTCATTCAAGAGCTGTCCAAGATGGGTGAAGTGACATTAGTACGTTATGTTGAGGATACCATGTGGGTCACATTCCGTAACGGCGAATCTGCACTGAATGCGGTGGCCAAGCGCTTCACGAATGTTTGTGGGCTGGAACTTCATTTTGAGCTAAAGTCCCCCGACTGGCAGCACTTGGTGGACCACGAGATCGAGTTGTGTACCACGAATACTATTCCTCTATGCGCCAATCCGCAAGAACAAGCGCAGCTCATCAACACCACACCCGAGTTACCACAGCGGCCCAAACAGCCGCCAACGCGTCCAGCCCCAGCACGTCCACCCATGCCAATGTCACCAAAGAATTCACCTCGTCATCTGCCACATGCTGGTGTGATTAGCATCGTGCCTGATATGCTTCAGCCCAAGCCAGCTAAGCCTCCGATGCCGCCACATCCGATACCGGCCAGACCCGCGCCGATTGCAGGGTTCGGTGGGAGTGCTGAAACTTATGTTACTCAATCCTCAATGGACAATAAATCACCATCACCTTTGCACTCGGTATCATCGGGTAAAGGTTCACCCGTCGGTTCAGCGGCCGACTCTTTGCCACCGACGCCACCGCGACAAATGCAAAGTAAAAATACGACACCTGCTTCGACACCGACGCGCCACTCCAAACAATCATCACTGGATATGCAGGAAAGGCTACCACATTTGGACAGTCGAGAAGATTTTGAATATGAACTTTCTGGCAATATATACGAAGAGATACAAGACGATGTTCCGGTTCCACGTCATCCACCGCCACCTTTTCCACCCGCTGTCTGCCCTGAATCGCAGATAATGACATCGGCGGGTATGATGACCACTTCAACCGATAGTCCACGTCGTCAACCGCCTTCGGTACCTGCAATGAATAATACCGGTGCACCTCCAATGGGTCCACCGCCTCCGTTGCCAGCAAGGCGTGGACCACCACCAATTCCAACTCGCAGCGGCAATGCGCCACCGCTTCCAAACAGACCAACTAATAACAACTAATAAAGAGAGAGCGCGAAGGAGAGTGAGAAGGGAAGAGAGAGACAGAGAGGGAGAGATAGACAAAGTGAGATAAAAAAACAGAGAAAAATAGGACACAGGCGGAGTGAGAAACAGAAAACCACAGTAAGTAAGCGAGGGGAAAAGTAAAAATAGAATAAATCTAGTTGTTTTAAATAAAAGATGAGTTGCTTTCTCGAGAAAAAGAGAGAGTAATCTTCGCTTTTGTTGCTATTTTAGGTACTTAAAAGGGTTTTGTGAAAACGTAGAGCTTAAGCTTCAACACTGTACTCACGCAAATTTGCAAGTAAAGAACTCAAAAAGCTTGAACACCTCGTCATTTATTGACCGCTTCCAAATGAGTGAGTTTACTAATTCTAGTGACTATCGGGCGGGAGCTCCAAACTAGGGCTTAGAAAAAAAAGATGCATTCCATTAAAAGAACGTTACTTTTCCAAATAATAGTTAAATAGATTTAAAACAAACAACTAGAAAATTAGTTGCTGCAAAGTGTGTAAAATAAAGAATAAAAAGTATTTTATATATAGTGCATTGAAAGATTTAAAAAAAATTCCTTCCGGAAAGGAGTTTAAAGAAAGAGAGAGAGAGAGAGAGAGAAATAATCGATAAGCAATCGAACAATATATGTATGAAATTGAATATGCAAATGCAAAACAGATCGAATAATTCGATCAAATTTGCAACAATTGATTAAGGAAAAGTTAGTAAAATTGTTTGTATAAAAGTTTAGTTGAGATCAATCCTAAAACATGTACAACATGTACATATGTGTGTTTGTACAACAAAAGATTTGTTTGAAAATTTCAATTTGATCTCACTGATCAATTGTTTAATAATTAATAAAAAAAAAAAAACAAACCCATATTTAATGATAACCCAAAAAGAACATAAAATTTAAATCTGAAGCAAAACTCAAACTTAATCATTTATTATTGTTCAACGTAAACGCTAGGAATTATTTAGTTAAGAAGAAAATATATGTTAACTTGATCGAACAGAATCATCTACGAATTATATGAATACATACATACATAGTATATACATAATTAATTTATACAGTGAAAATAGATGCACTCTTTATTATGCAACACTATTTTCAGAATGCACTACGCTCAGAGCAATAATCGTGGAGATGAATTTAAATTATAATATTTATTTATATTCATATGTTTATTTTTAATATGTTTGTTTAAAATTTAAGAGTGAGACAAATTAATTTCTTCTTCGTTAGTTAATTTATTTAATTATTTTTGCATTATTGTTGTGGTGAAATCACTTTTCAGATACTCTTCTGTGCATTTTTATTACCGAGAAAATATTTCTTCAACACGAGTACTTTAAGTTCTAGTTTTTGTTATTGAAACTATTTTTTAAAAAAAGTATTTATCTAATACTAGTCAATACATAAAATTATATATAAAAAAAGTGAATACACACACACAGACATATATTTATACATACATATATAAACACATATATGTATTTATATACACGTACATATATCTACATATATATATTGCAGACCAAAAGTTCCGGAAATATTTTGTCAACCCTCAAAATAATTAAAAAGTTGCTCTATATTTGTAAAATCACTTAATTTTGTTGTAAATAATGTTGGTAGTATGTTCTAGAAATATTTTGATTTGCTTTAAAACACTATTCAAAGTGCTTAAAACGGTTTCTCACAAAAAGACAGCCATCACATTAAATTATTTTCTACCGTGTATTGGCATACAATAAATTAATTTGTTTCGTGCTTGTCGTTCTACGTAGTTCGAAGATTCCAGCAAGGCATTGCATATTTTCTCTTTTTAAATTGGGCACTCGTCCCGCATTTTCCCGTCGATCTTCCCCACTGTGAAAGCTGTATTGCGTCGGGATCAGGCAATTGTTACTATATACTATATTGTACCGTATGTTTTAATACTGAATGTCGTATTTTATTAATTTCTAAAAATCCCTTGTACGATTTAAAATTATGTTTTGGTTCGTTGTCTTGCTGCGTGATAAAACCTTTGCAGATCTGATGGTATGGCGTTGTCCTTCAGTATCTTTCGCAACTTCTTCGTTCATATGAATCCCTCGATTCGAATAAAATATTCTACTCCATTGCTTGAGAAACGTTTTAAATTAAAATTTGTTTGCATCAAACTGAATTTGCTGGGAGGAATGAAACTATATTATAATAGTTCTTGTGGTTTTTTAAGTTCTTCCTTCTACCAGCGATCTTGAATCAATTTATACAAGTGTTGTTGATTGTGCCACAACGAGAGTGGTGTTGAAATTAATTCTCTACGTCGCTCTATATTTTGCAATCGGTTTATTAATAAAGATTTGTACATTGATTAGATTTGAACGTGTTGTCTTTGTCGATGACATCATCGCCTTCCAATCTGGCGATCTCAGTACCATAAGTTGACCACTGCACCCAACGACATAAATAATATTTCGCCTCAAATTCCTCTTCAGCGGTGAGCTCTCCGCTGATCAGTTCTCGATGACTTATTCTCGACCACAGGTTATCGTTTGATATTTTTTTATTTTGAACCAAAAAAAAATCGGAAAAATTTCTTCACTTTCAATTTAATATCGGTTGGATCTGGCGAGGAATAATGATTTCACAATACTTGGAGCACAAGATACGGCCGTTGTTCGCTGTCAGGCCCTACATTCCAGAGATAACGATTTTGCAAGGGACGGAAACTTCGGTAATCATTGGAAATCTGACATAGCGGAATAGACAGATTTGAATTATAGGACGAAGAACAAAACTACATACTTTATTTAAATTGATCAAACTACTGTAAAATATACTTCAATTGAAATCCAGATACATAAAATGATGCTAATACAACCATTAAATTTCTTCACTTTCAATTTAATATCGGTTGGATCTGGCGAGGAATAATGATCTTACAATACTTGGAGCACAAGATACGGCCAGAGACCTGCGCCGAGGCATTTTACTCGGCGGCGGCGGCTAACCGAAATTTATGCGGCGGCGGCTTAAAGCCGGCTGAGAGCCGTGCTAAGTTCGGCTAGCCATTATTTTGGTGGCTGATTATAATTTTATCAACGAATGTGTACTTTTGCTCTAATATAGCATATTTGTTCTCAAAACATCGTATAATAACTTATCTAAACTTATATATCATAAAGTTCGTCTCTTACAAAGGTAAAATTAGTTTATTCCAATGAAAGAAATTCTGATTATGCTTCAATTCTGGTCCTTTCCCCACAGATTAGTATTGGGCACAGCCGATGAGAACGGAAACAAGGACAACTTCGTTGAACAGTTACGCTACTGGTTACAATCCTTACAACCTTAGAAAAAAAATGCATCATATTTTCATACATTGAATTTTATTGAAATATGCCTATATGGAAACTTTACACAAGCAATACTTTTTTATTTTAACATTTTAAGTAATAAAAAAGTAAAAAGTTAAATTTAATTTAATTTTTATGATAATGATATTAGGAAGTTAATTATATTTATAAGCAGAGACTGAAAATAACTGATTCCAATGACCTTCCTCAAAGTTTTGTTAATGCACTTCGCCACAGTGCATTTGTTCTTCAAAAGAGTTATTTAAAAAAAGTCGGCAGTAAAAGTAGTGTGGATACCTCTTATCAATGACTTTTAAAAATAAAAGTCTTCAATAAGAATTATGGGTTGACTTTTATATTTAAAAGTCGTTGATAAGAGTCAACACATGACTTTTTTGAAAAAAATTTATAAAAATTTCAGGTTCTGTTTATAAATTAACTTTTAAAAGTTAAGTTATTACATTAATTCATTTTTTTAAAATTGAATTCACTACATCGAAGTTGTCATGAATAAATAGAATTTTTTTAATACTCAAAGGATTTAAATTTGACCTTTTTGCTGTAACCAGAGACCCAGCGCTTGAAAAGCGCTGCTCCGACGTTGCGCTTGTCGATGGAATACTAAGTACTGCAGCAGCCAATTTTGCAACTCTTGGGAAGATCTAGAAACCAAAAATGACATTAGTAACTTATTCCTCCCAACATTGTTGCTTAAATATTAACAAAAACGACCATTGTTCTCATAAATTAAATGTGACTATTATTCCTTCCAACAAGTCAAACAAAAATCGGCAGTGTGTGACTGCTTTTATAAGCATTGTATAAGTATATTTAAGCTATTCTACCTCCTGATTTTTTCTCCACCAACTAAAGGCATCCATGGAATCTGGCGGTGTCGCAAAATATTTGGTGATTTCGTCTTGCAGTTCATCTGGTTTTGTGATTTCCATTGTTTTATGGACAAATGAAAGAATATCTTCCTGGATTGTATTCTTGGGTTTCTGAAAGATAGAATATTATTTAACAAAATTTTTACTCTTGGATCTTCAATGTAAAATCGGACAAAGAAAAAAAAGGGTATTGGTGGCATCCTACATACTTGTTTTTTCCCAGAGAATCTTTCAGAAACTGTTGGCAAATCTGCGCTTGTTGGTACTTCTTCTAAATGTGCTTGCTTGATTGCAACATAAACTAGATGATTGCGTGTAATACTTGGGCCAATAACATATGTAGTCATTTAAGTCCTGGTCAAGGTCTACTACATCTACTGGTATTTTTTTAAAATATTTTTCTAATATCGGCCAGTTTTTTGTACCGGATCCAGAAGTGCAGCTATGACGTGACAGGTTTTTATTACAAATCTTTTCGGAAATTGTTTTATAGTAAATGTGTACAAATTGACAGTTTCCCCGAAACAAGCGGTGGTTGCTTTTTCCTCCAAGTCCTTCATAATTTTTTCAAAAAACAAAATGTTTAAGCTTAGTGTTGGATATTTCATTCCTTGTAGATATTTAGTAGCGTTTTCAAATGTCTCAAGAAATTCCAGAAACTCTTCTGAAATTTGTTTCTCCATGGCGTTTACGTAATATTCGGTTTTATCAACCACGGTAAGTATCAAATTTATTATACCTTTATTTTTTACAAAGGATCTGTACATTGTGCACAGAGTGTTCCACCGTGTTTCGTTGGAATTTTTCAATGTTCCCAATTTCTCACTTTGCAATTATTCAACTGTTGTTAAGTTAAAGTTGTCGTCTTCGTCTAATGCACTCAAAATTGCTTCAGATTCACTTAAAATGTTAAAAATTTCTTCCTGCTCGAAAGTTTTTTGAATGTTTTGAATATGTTCGCTACTGTAAGCCAAGGTTCTGAAAATCTTTTTCAATTTTGTTGTGTTGTCTTGGAAAATTAAAAAGTTGTCATTTTGCAATATGTCATGAACAATTAACAATATTGCTGCCAGAATCGGAAACCACTGTTAATTATTTCTCATGCATATTAAAATACTTTAACGTTTCATTAATATTTAGGGCAATTGAGAATTGATTATGTGGTCGAGGAAAATATTCCGTTTTCAAGGACACGCATATTGATTTAAAATTCTGACAGTAATGGATTTTTACATTTATGTAACTTAACCTTTTATATGTATCAGTCCACATATCTAAAATCATTGCAACATGGTGTGGACTAGATTCTAATAATGATTTTACAGCGTTTTCATAAACGTCATAAACATCTTTTAGAGCAGACCGAGAAAGTGTGGTTGCTCTTGGCATATCTAATCCAGGTTTAAGACATTCACTGTACTTCCTAAAGCCCTCTTGCTCAAATATATTAAACGGAAGGAGGTCCTTACAACACATGGTTACAATCAATCTTCCGGTCGCAAATTTTTGTGACACCTTTCTGTTTATTATGTTATAGTCGCCACGTATGGCCAATTCAGTTTTTGTTTTATTACTTTCAAAATTTTTTGGACGTATGTCTATGTTATGGGAAGAACGGAGGTGATTTGCTAAATTTGCTGTTGCAGTATTCATTCCAAATCTACATTTCCAAAGAATAAATATTTGTGATAACTTTTCATTTAAACTAATTTAAGGCTACATTTTTGAGATATGGGCGAGATTTGCAATTATTTTTTTAAAGGTTTGAAATTCGTAGAAGTAAACGAAGTAAAAAATTCCGAAAAAAAATTTTTGGTCGCAATTTTTTTTTTTAAAATTACGTTATTAAGTATAAATTTTTTTCCGACCATAAAATTCTCTAATCAATTCTAGAGAGAATGCTTCAAAGCGGAAGGATCTATGTTTTGTAGTTTCCGAGAAAAGTGGAAATTACGAAGCATACTTTCCTTTCAAATACCAATTTTTTGGCTACTTGTGTTTTATTACTGCTGCAAAAATATGAAAAAAGGAAGGAGTTTAGTTCGTAATTTATTTAGTTCGTAATCTAGAATTGATTAGAGAATTTTATGGTCGAAAAAAAATGTATACTTAATAAGGTAATTTAAAAAAAAAATTGCGACCAAAAATTGACCCCCACCCCTCCCATACGATTTTTTCTCGCCTCGACCCAACCTACACGCCCTAGTCTTCTGTCCCCTCTTATGCGAAACACCCTGTATATACAGATTGCATTGTACCTCATCTATGAATTTTCTAAATGTTCTGGAGAATATATTAACCGTCAGCCATTATTAAAATAGAAAGGGAGGACAAACAAAATTCCTGACAACTAAAGCAGCATCGCTACCCGTGGACACAGATGCAGATGAAAATACCTTTAGTGAACAAAGTTTATCACGAAGGCAAATTTCATCATGTAAAAATATAATTAGCTGTATTATTATAACTCGAAACCATTAACCATCAAGTGATTTCGATACACTGACATTAAAATTAAGGAAACATACGAGCGCATAAATTTGTTAACTTTGCACTTACCCTTTCAAGGAAGGCGGATTTTTGTCGAAGCAATGCCTACATATATTAATGCGTTTTAGCAATATTTTCTGGCCGGAAATTAAGGTACCGAAGTGCTTCCACACCTCCGAGCCTGCTGCAGTTCTTTTCAGGTAAACTATGTGTCTTCTTTTTGAATTCCATATTTCGACGAATGATATTCTCGTATTTTACAATATCTTTCTGGAATTCTTGCACATTTGCACTATCCGTAATCTCAAATTCCGAATCCGAACTCGACTCTTCTATCGGGTGTTTGTTTTCGTTTTGAAAAAACGACGTAATTTTGGTTAAATTTTGCTTTGTATTAAATTCGCACATTTTCTTGCATTCTTCGATTAATAATATTCTACGAAAATAAAATATATAACGGAAAATAATTTCTAGTGTTGCCTTTAGTAAATTTGCCTTCACGTTTTTACTGTGTTGCATGTTGAAGAGAAATGGGGTAAAATCTGATGTACGTCAGTTTACCTTAAGTGAATGTAATATAGCTGCGAATTATTCTTGGTTTTTTGTTGTGTGACTTAGTGGCAACTTTGCCCGGCAACTATGTTTGATAGGATCAAATTCTTGCGGCGGCTGCATATTAGCTGAATGCAGCCGAAAGGTACGGCGGCGGCTATAGCCAAAAGTCAATTTGCGGCGGCTCAGCTAAGCCGGCTGGTAAACCGTTCGGCGCAGGGCACTGGATACGGCCCTTGTTCGCTGTCAGGCAGGTCCTACATTCCAGAGATAACGATTTTGCAAGGGACGGAAACTTCGGTAATCATTGGAAATCTGACAGCGGAATAGACAGATTTGAATTATAAGACGAAGAACCAAATTACATACTTTATTTAAATTGTTCAAACTACTGTGAAATATACTTCAATTGAAATCCAGATACATAAAATGATAGTAATACAACCATCAAATTTCTTCACTTTCAATTTAATATCGGTTGGATCTGGCGAGGAATAATGATTTCACAATACTTGGAGCACAACATACGGCCGTTGTTCGCTGTCAGGCCCTACATTCCAGAGATAACGATTTTGCAAGGGACGGAAACTTCGGTAATCATTGGAAATCTGACATAGCAGAATAGACAGATTTGAATTATAGGACGAAGGACCAAATTACATACTTTATTTAAATTGCTCAAACTACTGTGAAATATACTTCAATTGAAATCCAGATACATAAAATGATGGTAATACAACCATTAAATTTCTTCACTTTCAATTTAATATCGCTTGGATCTGGCGAGGAATAATGATTTCACAATACTTGGAGCACAAGATACGGCCGTTGTTCGCTGTCAGGCCCTACATTCCAGAGATAACGATTTTGCAAGGGACGGAAACTTCGGTAATCATTGGAAATCTGACATAGCGGAATAGACAGATTTAAATTATAAGACGAAGAACCAAATTACATACTTTATTTAAATTGCTCAAACTACTGTGAAATATACTTCAATTGAAATCCAGATACATAAAATGATGGTAATTAAATTTCTTCACTTTCAATTTAATATCGCTTGGATCTGGCGAGGAATAATGATTTCACAATACTTGGAGCACAAGATACGGCCGTTGTTCGCTGTCAGGCCCTACATTCCAGAGATAACGATTTTGCAAGGGACGGAAACTTCGGTAATCATTGGAAGTCTTACATAGCGGAATAGACAGATTTGAATTATAGGACGAAGAACAAAATTAAATACTTTATTTAAATTGCTCAAACTACTGTAAAATATACTTCAATTGAAATCCAGATACATAAAATGATGGTAATACAACCATTAACTAAAACTTCACATGTTCCCCATAGGAACATTAAAAACAACTTTAAAAATACTCAAATTTCCTACCCCTTTCTTTGCAAAGGAATGCAAAATTTCAGCCTAATTTCACAGATGGTCGTGGTCTGATTTATGTGATGAAATCTTTGATGGAAATGTTTTTATATCAGAAATGATGCGTTTACTAGACGCCCGTTACCTCGAATCAAACCATCCTTGTGAGCGAATGGGTTGAGCGACTTTATGTCACTGTTTGCTCCAACAGCATGATTGGTTTTTAGGCTGACGTACTCTATTTGAAAGGATTGTGCCTGCGCGTAACGGCGGCCGATTGTTCTTCTGCTGTCAGCTCTACTTCTATAGGCTTCCCTTTGTGTATTCGTTTTCGGAGATTATGTACATATATACCGAATAATCCAGGTCATGGATTTCTTAAGCCTTAGGTAAGTAGAAAAACGGTTAACATCTGGTACAATGAAGGGTACTTGCCTGGTGCAGAAGGGATATTTTGATTTCCTTTCGTCTTGGTTTTGACCTATGTTGCTTGCCCGTTCAGACTCATCCTTTAGCAGGAACTCTGGTCCTGTCCACCACCTGCTTTCTGCCACATATTTAACCGGGAATTTTTGCTCTAGTGGCCTTATCTGCAGGATTACAACTGCCTGGACACCATCGCCCCTCCGTCACCTTGCTACATTCTAAAATCTCTGAGACCCTATTGGCAACATTTTGTTTGTAATCTCGGCGATCCGACTGGATCCACCGTGTGACGGTATGTGAGTCTGTCCAGAAATACCTCCTTTTGACACCAATTGTGTGATGTTTGATAACTGTCTCACATAATCTCGTCGCCATTACTGCAGCTTGAAACTCTAATTTTTGGATTGAATAATATCGGGTTGGTGCACAATTTGTTTTTCCCATTACAAATGAAATATTAACTTCTCCGTCAATTACCATTCTTAAATATACCACCGCCGCTACCGCTTCTTCGATTGCGTCTGCAAATGTATGAAGGTTTACAGTTTGTAGCTTGAAGTTTGGACCATAGCAACGCGAAATTTTCAGGCTTTCGATTTGTGGTAGTTCTTCGAGCCACATTTCCCATTTTTTATGTAGATTGTCCGGTATTGGGTCGTCCCATGTGATGTCTGACTTCTATATCATTTGTAGCAGTATCTTAGCCACTACCAGAAAGTCCTCCACAAATTCGAAGGGGTAAAAAACTGACATGGTTACACTCAAAACCTCTCCTTTCGTGGGTCGTTGCTAATGAAAAGATCTGTGCGCGTGGAGTTCTTTTTTGATACTGAAGAGGTTCACTTCTCGTTCCTTTATTTATACTAATACTTTTCTATATACTTTGTCTATTTCTATTCTATATATGTACACTTATGCTACTTTTATCATATGTAAAGGATATCACAATCAATGCTTGTTTACATACAGACTAGGATACGCAAGCGTTCCCACGCATACTTAGTCCTAGATCTTATCTTACATGCTAGAATACACAGCAACAATATCTGACTATTATCGTATTTCAACCATTTGTGTTATTTCGTTGTGAACCTTGTTAAAACGCGGGCGATAACGATAGACCATATACGACGCCCGTGTAAACAACATGTTTCGGGACCGAATATACATTTTATCATTCTTTCATACTAGATAATGGGAACTTCACAGTTTGCTGAGATTATTTTTTAAATAGTTCACCCTTGATGCATGATTGTATCGGAAGCCGCAAATTAGGTGTGGTATAAACATTTGACATTTCATATTTAGTAGCGTTTTCACGTACGCCCCTTATCTTAATTGAAACACACTCAGATCTTTATGTCATATTCTGGTTATTTAACCATTGTATATCTAAAAGGCCTTCTTTATCACGCACGCCCAAATTTAGTACAGTTTGTCGGGTGACTTTATTATAACGTGTAGCAAGCTGTTATGTGCCCGCTGGCAATCGTGTATGCTACTGTTTTTTCTTTGTGGACATTTGGTCACTTGATTGTTGCTCGTGAGACAACAAAAACATGGTCCATGGTCGTCGGAACTTCTGGTGCTGCTAATACAGTTGGCCATGCACTTCTCGTCCTTGTCGGCGAGTGGCTCAGAGGCTTTGCTTCTTCCTGGTATCTGTATGGGTTGTTTGCCTTAGGAAGGTATCTTCTTCGATAGCAACCAATCCTTACTCGTGGAAATGAAGCTATTGCTTCCGCTGCATTCCATATACAAATATTGTATAACAAAGGGATAGTTGTTGGCACAAATTCTAACAAGGAATGTTCAGACAATCTGAACGTGCCAAATTTCTAACCTTACAGCTGGTTATGCCAATTATTATTAAATAATGGTGTTTTTAAAAAATATGTATGAAAACATATAATATGAAAAAATATGTTGTTTTTATTGTTACTAAGTATTAATACAAATTATTTTAATACACAAGTTACGAAAAACCATTTGAGCGGTTTTTTCCTTGATATTGTTCTGCCGGTCTTCACAATCCAAAAAGTCGGAAGTCACACCGCCGCTCGATTTTCTGCGCTGTCAAACCCTTTCTTCTGTCAGTTGCGGCACGTTCATAGCACATTGTAATTGATCGCGTTCGACATCACGTTATAATTGCGCACATTCGACAACTACCATAGTACATCTAATGCCGGATGTTTGGGTGAATTCACGACATGAATTCTGCATGTTTACTTTTACGCCGTAAATTCTAAAGTTTCGACTTTTCAACTGGATGACGGTAATTAGTTTTTTGACACCTTTGTTTCGATTATGTTTTTTTTTCTTTTCAGGCGCCAGGCCACATGCTGCAATTTTTACTAAAGCTTTGATTTGGATAACTATTCCTCGACCGTGATCGTGGTCTATATTGTTTTTCATTTAATAGTTGTTTAATAGTCTTCATTTCTATTGACATTTTTTGTTATTGAGAACTTGTGGGTAATAGTGTTGTAGAAAAACAATTACCGCAGCATTAAAATTTTCTGCTTTCAATTAAAAAATAGCATCGAATTCCCATTTCCCATAACCTATTAAATTCCCATCGTGGGAATTTTAAAATGCCTTTTTTACCAAAAAGGTAATGCTTTTAACCATTTATAAAAAAAAACAATGTTGTAAGTATTTATTCATTTTATTACACTTATATTTAATAATTACAAAAAGAAAGCAACATGTACAAAGAAAATATAAATCAGAAGCAAAACTAGTGATGCAATACATAAACACTAGAGATAAGATCTTTCTTTATTCCCAACAACAATAATGCGTTCAACGAACTCTCCTCTTCACACTGCTTCATCCAGATCGTCTTTGTCTTCGCTCCAAACCAAAATTTGCTCTTGCATTCTTTTTTGCAA
Source organism: Myopa testacea (assembly GCA_949629155.1). NCBI lineage: Eukaryota > Metazoa > Arthropoda > Insecta > Diptera > Conopidae > Myopa > Myopa testacea. Next base: position 1,678,987 of record OX451346.1, on the reverse strand, counting down.
CATATATTTATGTACACAAGTAGTACAACCCATGCAATCGAAAATCGGAGACAAAAATTGGCTCTGCGTGCGAACTCTATTATAATATCTCGATGCTATACCGTTGGTTTCTGTATAACTGGTTTTTTCACGTTATTGGAAATAACACTGATTATCTAATGCTTAAAACACCAAAAATCCCAGATCAACCAGATATTATAATAAGAAAGAGTTCAGGATTTATAAAAGAGAACGGTGACCCGGAACTTTTGGCCTGCAAAATGCATACATATGTATATGATTCTTGTATTTTATTTTACTCGTGTACATATACATACATATATGTATATATTTAAAAAAAAACTAAATTGTTTTTCAAATAGTTAACATCGTAGTTAACGCAAAAAAGTATACATAAATATTGTTAAATAAAAGAGATTATTTAAAAAAAGTAAATGGATAAAATCATATGTAAATTTGTTGCAGCTTATGTTAAATTTTATAATAATTGTAGACCTTATATAATATAAAAAAAAAATATGTAAACAAACAGAATGAGAAACAGAAACTGGAAGTTAACAAAGAAAACTAAGAAGTTAATTCTTATTTTCTTTAAGATAAAGAAGTTCTTTAAAATTAAATTAATTTATTTTAAATACATATTATGTTATTAATTAACATCAAGGTTTTATTGTTATTTCTAATATTCTCTTCACAGAATTCATTATTTTATTGTAATACAAATATTTGTAAAACATGTGCAAAGCTTAAAAATGTAATTAAAACAACAATAACAAAAAATACAATTAAAAACTAAATTGCGTATATAGCAACAACATAGCAAAGAGACAATGAGTTGTTGTTTTTAAAACCACTTTCAGAATCGACCATTTAAGACCTGAATCTCCTGAAATGAATCCATTTTTTTCTATTACAATCAAAAATCTCTCGAACTCTATTCACCGGCTTCTTATTCAAAACCATTTTGGTAAAGCATCTTGTGGTAAGTTTTTGTGATTCGGTAAAGCGGTGCATGCACGTTGTTGTCGCCAGAATTCCTGACGCTTGTTTAGAAATTCTACAGCTTCGCGCGCATAGATCGAAACATTTTCCGTTTTCGTATCAGCACGCACCAAGTCGGGATGTTTCAGTAGCTTCTCGAGGTATTCTTTATCCACCCACAGTTCGCCGAGTAACTTGCGTGCATTACGACGTTCCAATTCGGCTTTGGTGGGCTTAGGGCCACGACGTACACCTGTCCGTGAACTACTTTGCAGCGATTTCGGCGTAGTTTCACCCGCCGATTTCTGTCCTCTGGTCTTAAGTAATGAAGAACTCCGCTGTTGTCCGCCGATAGTATTCTCGATGGCTTCTTGTGTTTTCTGCACACCCAATCGGAAGGAAGCTAGCTCGGGACGTGCTCTTAAGCCGCGATGAAAAAACATAAGACTCTGTTCGAATTGACCCAAGTAATAGAGAGATTCTGCCTTCTGATAGATGGCACGAATGTTGTTTTTCTCCGTGGCTAGCGCGGCTTCGGCATCTTGAAGGGCCTTCGAAGCTTCGCCCAGCAACAGATGGCATTTGCTACGTGACACCAATGCATTAAGATCAGTGCTGTTAAGTTCGAGAGCCTGTAAAAAGAGAGAGAAAGAGATAGAGAGAACAAGAAAATAGGAATTTTCATGAGTGTGTGTTTCCTAAATATTTAACAAAGAATCACAAATGCGACCTCAGAATTTAAAGAAAATCACATCAAATCACATTATTGCCACCTTCGAGAAGAACTGCAGTGAATTCTCTGGATTTCCATTTTTCAGTTCCTTGAGACCCTGCGCTATAATTGAACTCATATCCGCTTCGTCGGGTATCTGAAGAGCTTCGTTACGGTCCAACTTCTGTTTTATCTGGAGGCTCTGTTTGATGTCGAAAAGGCCCGCACTGACGGCCGCAGCGCGATCCTTATCAGTGTAGAAATCTACGAAATTCTCTCGAGGTTTCTTCTTTTTTAGCTGTTGATCTTCGGATTTTTTGCGTGCTGCTCTCAGCTCGGATTCGATACGATTCATTTTGGGAGCGATTTTGTCAGCACTGCTTTCGTCCTCGTCAGCAGCAGCAACATTTTTCACTGGTTTTCGCTGATTTCGTTGATTTGTTACCACTTTGGTCGTTCTACGTTGGTTGTGCTGCGATTTTTGAGACTGTCTCCATCTGGATATTTTCGATTCTTCATTGGATTCATCGCCATCGCTGTTGAAGCCAACACGTACAAAACTTTGCAAGAGCTGCTGCTCTCTGTCCATATTTAGGAAAGTCTGCAGGACGTTAGACATTATTTTGTCTCTTGCTTGTCTCTAGATTTTTCAGATTTCTAGATTGAAGTTTCTTTTTCATGGAATTTAAGAATTTTATGTAACATTCTTGGAGTTCGCAGAGTTTATCGTTTTCTTCAATGACACATCAGTAATGTAAGACTACGGAGTTATTTATACATATGTATGTAATCTGTTTGTTGTCACCTGCATATGTGAGTATTTCACACCTACTTCGATGGAACAAAAGCTGTTGCTAGGACACTCACTCTCTTGATAATCGATATATTCAGTGTTCTACACATGTGGTATTTGGCATGATGATGATGATGTTAATGTAATAATAATAGTCCAGGGTCAGGACTTTGGAGAGAGTAAAAATTCTACAGATATCCATAGTTCAATAGATAGGTTTCTGTTCTGAACCATGATCTGTTCTAGTCCTCTATAAAACTTCTTAGTTGTTTGTTGCGATTGAAGGTCAGCCCACGCCTCTCCTTCCCCTTCTTATCATACAATATATCACACAAATCAAGATCCATGATCGTTGATTTATAAAAGGTTGCAGGGGAGACACCTCTAAAAAGGAACGAAAGATAGATCGAGGTGAGATTAAGGTAGAGACCTTATACTGCTCTCCTTATACTGACCTCTATACTGCTTGGAAAATTAGCCACGTGTTGGACCTATAAAAGACCCGGATGCTGATTGAGGAACGTTCACTGAGATAAGTTAGTTAGTGGTAAACAGTTTTTACTGATTTCCATTCTGAATATAATAAAATTTTCTAGAACGTACAGGTTGACATAGGTTATATTTCGATTATGTAGGTTTTTTCGATGAATTGTAGATTTTTCCTCCATCTTGTATCTATGGGTTTTTCGGGTACTCAATCAGGGTATCCAAGCATAACTTTCGAAATTTTAATTCCCTCTTTGTAGCCCATTTCTGTAATTTTTGTCGAACGATTTTCTCGTTCCCTGCTCGAGAACTAAACTCATAGTAATACCAACTGTTAAACTCGTTTTGTCTCACCGACAATCTAGCTAGTGAGTACGTTCAGTGACTGTTCGAGAATGGCTGAAGTTACTTTCGCACGACTATTTCTTGAACTACTTACAGAACTGCCGCTACTGTACTGATATTCTAACATTCTAAGGAAAATTATAATATCTATAGATATGATTTCTTTAGAAAGGCAAGACAATTAATAATAGATAACAGATCGAAAGAAGAACAATTAGTTAGAAAAATATTTCTATTGAAATCATAAAAGATTTCTTATGAAAACGCATCCTTAACCGTAGAGCTACCCTGGTGTAGAAAACTAAATTTTTAAAAATTATATTTTAAATATTCGTCAAAGTATAAAATATATTATTGTCAGCTTTTGTTACATTGTTTTATTATGAAATATAAACTAAAATCGGCGAATGTCAATGTAATATTGATTAATATATTTAAGATATTTAAAAACTTCAGTATAACGCCCTAAGGTGTAGAAAACTACACTCGTGTAAACCGCATTAGTTTTTGAATCGCAACCGTTGTTTTTACCGTTATTCTTCGGATGCTTTGGTTGATGTGACACTTGCTTCGTTGTGCAGTTTAAGTTTCAGTTGATCACAATTGCAGGACCAAAATATTTGTGTGAAGAAGAAATTAGAAATTTTGTTAGAAAGTGAAAATGAAGAAGATTTTTCCTTTACAAGTGATGAAGATTACCAAGCGGCTGAGGTAGAACTAGAGCTATCTTATAACGTTTCTCAAGGTGATTCCGTGGTACATGAAGAATCTCAGGATAACTTAGATTTTGATTCGTTGTTAACGTCTAAATATGGTATTGTTTGGAGTACATCACCTTTTCCATCAAAAGGCCGGAGCCAAGCATTAAATGGGTTTGCGAAAGAGGCCTCTTATACCTACCATCGCTTCGTCTCATGTAAAATGGTTGGAATTATGCGGAGAAACAAGTTATCAATTCCTCCAAATTATTAAAATGCAAAAAGTCAGCACTTTACAGTTCGTCCTTTGCTTTCACCCCAAATACTACCCTGATGTTGTATTGGCAGAAAAAATAAATGTACTGTCCTCCAAAGCACCTAACATAATTCAGGAGGAATTTTCGGAGATGACAGTAAGAAACTACCTGAAATAATAAAATTTTACCCCCAAAAAAGAGCGGAGTCGATACCGTCGACAAAATGGTTTTGGATTACACGATTCGGCAGTGGAAGTGGAAGTACAGTGCTATGGCCTTCCTAAAAGCAGTTATTTGCAGGAAAAGGTAATTCTTCTTTGGCAGAACGCTTGAAAATACACCAACAGATACCATTCAAGAAAGCCGAAGCTCAACGAAGTAATTGACCAAACATGGCAGTCAGCTTGATACATCAGCATTAAATGCTTATGTTATACTAGTATATAAGCCCGACTTCGCCAGGAAGTTATTATTTTTTATTTATTTCGTAACAAATATTGCGAAGTCTTTTGGGAATCGTCTTCTAAGATACCCAACTCCTTGCATGCCTCTTTGAATGTTTTGAATGTGACCCCGTGCACAATTCTCAAAACTGATATCTCCTGTCACATGTAATAGAAGAAGTCTTAGATGATATCGCTCACCTTCCGATATACTAATGTTAATTTTCTAAGCAACTATACACAACACCGCCAAAAATAGTCACAAACAAATCAAATTCAATGAAATTAAATTATTATAAAAAATTATTAAATTTTTAAATTATTAAATTTTTAAATTGTAAAATTTTTCATAATAAAATCTGACAAATTAATCAGCACAATCTAGGAAAAAAAATACAAATTTCTTCCCATTCCGATTTTTTGCAAAAAAAAAAGGCGAAGCCGTTTGGATTTTTGAAATGTGCGATTTTTCTCATCAACATTAGATGCCCAGAAACATCTGCGAAAAATTTCAGGTTTCTAAGACATGTGAAAGTCCAAAAAAAAGTCCCGGACATATTTTGCTAACAGGAACGCACAGGGATTTTATATATATAGAAGAAGATACAACTAGTACGTAAAGACACCAAAACATTCTGATCCCAATTGTCCCAAAAAACACTTTCAGAAGCACTTTTGACATCCGTTTCTAAACGTGTATCTGAAAGGTTCAAAGACTAGATGCAATTCCGAAAATAAGACGGAAAGATGTTTCTTGTGTATTTTAGGGAAAAACTTAAAAGTTAAATATAATCATGAATTAGCGTGCTGCATCTGCAAAAAATTATATCCAAAGCAATGCACAAAAGAAACATAAACCGTGTATGTTTTCATTTTAAATAGTTAATAATATTTTTAAATAATAAATTTAAAAAAAAACTGTAACACAACAGAAGTTTCTTGGAGAGTAAAGGAAAAAAAAGGAAAGTAAAGGGTAAAATCTGGGATGTAGAAATCACTTAATTTGAATATTTTTCTAGGGTAGCTAGTTAGGTAGTTAAATTTATCGTTAAATAGTGCTTGATAGAATAGAAGCTAGTGATAGAACTTGGCTGTTGTGGAAAGGTTGTTGAAAAGACTACGATTATAGATAAAAAGTTTTACGCACCTGATTGTAACCGACCAAAGCTTTATCGTAGTTCCGAACCTTCATGTGGTTGTTGGACTGGTCGCACAGCAGTTTTACAGCAGTTTCAATTGCTTCGATTGAGTCGACTTTCGGTTTTTTACGAGGCATGTTTAAATTTTTTATACCTTTTCTATACCATTTACAAAAATTTGGTCGAAAACATCAAAAATTTTGTCACGTTTATAAAAGAAGAAAATCGTAGATTATTATCGTAAATATCGTATACGATATCGTAAAAAAATCGGGTTTTTACAATAAATTTTAAAGTAAATTTAAAATAATGATACAAAAATTAAATTCTAGTAGAATAGAAGTAACATAACATAAATAATTTGAACCTTAAAAATGGATAATTTTTTGTAAATTTTTTATTGATTATTAAATTTATTTGAATTGAATTTTATTTAATTGATTGAAATTCAATCGGTTAAAATGTGATAAATTTTTATGCATTTATTTTCCTTTATTACTTTTTTAATTATTATTTATCATTTGATTATTTTATTTTTACGTTTTTTATAAAATTTCGTGCTTTAATATTTTATGCATTCAGTTTCATTTAAACGATTGAGTATTTTAAAGTTATTTGCTGTATTTTTGTTTTAGTTAACTAAACTGAATTCTTTTACTTCCTTCCTAAAAATTTACTTATTTTCTTAGGATTAGTTAGTTTGTTTTAATTTAAGTTGAATTTAATATTAATTTAATGTAAATTTCATTTTAACTAAATATAATTGAAAGTTAATTGAATTTGAATCCGTTAAAGGTTTTATAATTTTTTGTTTTAGTGTTTAATGTTAATTTATTATATTTATTTATGGTTTTTTAATTTTTTCTATTTTTCTTTCTCTTCTTTTACAACTTCTTAATCTTCAATCGTTTGTAGAATCTTTAATTTTATACAATTATTTATTATTTCGTAGAATGATGACTTTTCTTTCTCTGCCCGTTTTTATTTTAATTTTTCCACTCCCGAAACATCCGATTCTTGCGGTTATCCGACTCAAACTGAATCGTTTGCTGCAAAAAAAATTCGTACTTAATTTCGTTTACTTCATTTAATAGACATGCAACATGAAAAGTGGAAATCAGTGAGCGGGTGGAAAGCGAGGATGTCTGTACAAAAAGAGAAGAAGAAAGAAAGATAGACAGAGAGAGAGAGAGAGACAGATAGAGATAAGTTGCACGAATAGAGAGTTTGGTTAATTCGCTGACAAGTTATAATAACAATAATAAAGAACAAAACGCAATTATAATTTGGTAAACGTTTTAACCGTCGCGTCGGTGGAATTCTTTAATAAATATGTTTTATTGTTGATATTTTATTGTGGAACAATGAGCGATTCATTATGAAGCAATTCGGCATCCTTTAATTTTTTATAGTGAAAGACTTACCAGCAAATCCTTACCTCTTTCTAAAGCTATCTCATTGTTTTATAAACTGAAATTTTTTGCATAAATTAAAGAAACTTAACGAGGTAAGCAAGCATTTTCCTAAATAAACAAGCAACAAAAAATTACTTATCAAGATGTATCTAAACACACGCATTAACGCATTTTTATTACCGAACTACGTGTGAAGTTAACTTTACAACTCTGCCAACAAAGTTAATTACCATTGATTAGTGGTGCATCCACAACGTTCATAAGTTTGTCTTGATTTTTATCAATAAAATCCGTAAAACCTCCCCCTCAAAAAGAAGTATGGAAATATTTTGTATGCCCTGCTTTGGGGAAATTTTGAAAAATGTATTTCATTCGTTGTTTATATACATCTTTGTTTATATACACCTTTGTTTATACACATCTTTGTTTACATAAATACATGCATTTAAGTTATAATAAATTTATGGTTACTATGATTATTTCAGAAAGTTTGTTTCTTTAACTGAAGGAATGAGCAAAATATTTGGTGTGGGGAAAATATTATGTAGAACAGATGGAGGTGGAGGGGAGGGAATTTCGGAAAATTTGGAGATTGCGTGTCAAGTTATCATTAATTAAACTGCTCATTGTGATTTTTTGTCGAGTCTCTTGATTTTGATTCTTTTTGATTTTCTGCTTTCTAGTCTAATTTTCAACATGCTATAATTTTTACAGTCTACAATATTTTGGCAATAAATTGACAACCTTTTGTCAACTTTAATTGTTGTTGTTTGTACATAGATGAGTTCGACAGCGATTAGGAATGCGAACTTTGGGAACTACTTCAATTTATTATAAATTTAATTTGCTTACCCTATTTTTTGTCCACGATATTTTAGCAGCAGCGGTAGCAACAAGTTAATTAAATTTTTTAATTTAATTCAAGCAATAATTTGATGAAGATTTCTTACTTTTTTTGACCTTGTTTCTTTTATATACTAAATCAGACAAAACGTGCTTTAAAAAGCGAATACTTTTATAGTTTTTTCTTATTGTTGTTTTGCAAACTTTACTTGTTTATTGACAGGAAATAAAAGTTTCTTTGTTACATAAACTTTTTTAAAACTTTGCCCTTTCTCCTTAAGAGATAATAATAATGACATTATTACCCCAAAAATTGTGGGATAGACAAATATTTACGAAGCGACATCGCCGCTTGATATCCCATAAGTTTTTAGTTTGAGTATTTAATAAAAGTCTAAAGTTTCATTTTCGTAAATGCGAGTTTTGTGTGGAAGAAACAATGCGAGTTTAGTTTAAGAAGAATAAAGTTCTTTAATTATCGATTTTTTATATACTATACCTTTATTTTTATTCTTTATCATGGTATACATTTTAAACATTTTTCAGTGTTTGGTTATAAGATATACCGATTTGGACTGAAATCTACATATATATAAATATACTCCGATTTTTGGTACCACACAACGCATAATTTTTATTATAATCAGAATTTGTTTAATCATTTGGGGTCATTTTTTCTTGCAACATGCGATGGAGTTTCCTCGTCCATAAACATAGGCTCTCAATAGATCGGCTGACCATACATTTTTACCTGCTAAAAAACGTTAGAAGACGTTGCCTTACGCCTAATAAAAGTAAGTACATTTTTAAAAATTTATTTAAATTAAATTTCATCGAGTATCGTCGAAAAGCTTATAAAAAATATAAATTTGTTTAGAAAAAAATAAAAATATTATAAATAATTAAATTACAACAAATTTCTGTCCGTAAAACGTTTTCGTTTAAACTGCTTAAAACGAAGTTTTCAAGGTTTCGCCGCTTTAGCATTATTATCGTAGGGTACTAAAACTCCCGGTGGACCACCGAAAGTACCATGATACTTCTTCTCGTGTGACTCACTCGCCCGATTAACGAATAGCGGAAACATCGGTTGAGTCGATGTCGCTGCTGTGACCGCAGCATTCATTGGCCGGTAAGTGTGATCGGGATCACGTATTGAACCATCTTCTTGAACGGCATAACCGACCTTTCCATTGCCGAGCACTCCTGGAGCACCTCCAAATCTGCCCGTATAACGACCGCCCGAATTCGTGTCTGTGGTTGGATAGACGCTGCTGCTACTGGGACTTCGTGTAGGTGTTGTCTTCGTAAAATCGCTGGCGGTGGTAGGAAAACCAGCAAAAGGAGCAGAAATAATGTCAGATGAGCCGACCGGGAAGTCTGGAAAAGAGAAACGATTAACAGCTCCGGAGTATCTCGGATTATTCACAAACACTCACCTTTTTGATCCTCATTGAATACGAAAGGCTTCACCGCTGCCGCCTGTGATGGACCTCCAGAGGCTGCGTTTAGAAATATATTGTTCGTGATCACTTTGCCATCATCGCTTTTCGAAAAAGTCGTCTTGATTGGAACGTTGGAGTCATTGCTAACATTGCCATTGCCAGCACCGTTCAATGGCGGAAAGGGTTCTTCATGTCCTCCATCGGCATGAGTCGTTTTGGCATTCAAGTCACTGTCCGGTTCGAAAGGTGCTGGAAAATTTTGATTAAAACTACTTGAGGTTTTCTTAGCGTGATCGTTGCGTTGGTTGGCGACAGAGTCCTCGTCAATGGTGGGCGGTACAAAAACAATCGGCGGTTCTGTTACGGAGTCGTAAATCGGATAACTTCGATCATCGCCGTCCTCGGTATCGTCGTCGTAGTTATTGTGATTATTATGGTTATCGTTGTTGTTGTTGTTGGTACTGAGTGAATGCGTTAGCATGACATTTGATGGATGGATGGTCGTTTGCGGGGGATTAAATGAGTGATGGAAGGATGCAGGAGAGCTGGTCATATCAACCGGATCGATGTTGTCCATTGCTTGGGCATCTAAGTTTGTGGGCGGCAACAGATTATTGTAGACAGTGTTTTTTGCATCTGCAGAATCATAGTTGAAAGCTACACCGGGGCCAATATCATCATACTCATAACCGCTCAACCAGGCTGGAATCGTTGACGAATCAAAAGGATTCTCTTCGAAAGATTCGGTTGAAGCGGTTGTCGTCGTTGTGGTTGTCCGCGGAGTAGTGGACCTTACGGGAGCACTTGTTGTCGTTGTGGTTGTTGTTGTATATCTACTCGAAATTGCAGAATGGAATGGCTTGGATTGACCATGATCATTAAAACCGGACAGGAAAGGATTCCTCTGTCCGAATGGTTTCTCAGCTGGGGTTGTGGACGTATCCGAGGTCGTTGATGATGCTTGATCTGCGGCTGTAGCGGGAAGATTTTTATTAAGAAGCGAAAAACTTGGTTTGTGTGCTTGATTTGGTGTCTGCACTTGATGTTGGTTGTGGTGGGTTTGGTGTTGGTGTTGTTGTGTGGTCGTGGTTATGCCGGTGTTTGGGAATGTCGTTGGAGTAGTGCCGATTTCAGACTGGTGCGGGGGTACATTGTGGTTGGTAGTGCTTGGATTAGACGGCTTCTGGGTGGTGGTGCTGGTGGTGGTAGTAGGGTAGGCTCGGATCCAGTGTGGACGTGTCGTGGAGGCGAAAGAACCACGAGTTGTCGTGGTTGGACGTCGTGTTATCGTGGGATGCTTTGTGGTCGTCGTGGTTGTGGTGGTTGTTGTGGCTTTTGTGGAGTCACTACCACCGCCGCTGCTGGCATAGGTTAATCTGTGAGCAGCGTTTGTTGTTGGTGTCTCACTGGCTGGTGCTGTTAGCTGAATGTCTTTCAGATCGATAAACGGTTCTAGCGGAGGGAGGATATCGCGCGCAATGGTCTCATTGTATTCCTTAATGTCATCTGGTACCACATACAGCACTGCAGCATCCAGATCCGGGTCGTCAATGTCGGCCAACCATGAAGGCAGTGTGTATGAGTCCCCCGCTGCTAGCTTATAAAATGTACTCGGATCTAAGGAATCGCTGGTGGTGGAGATGACCATAGTCGCAGGCGAGATGGTGATTGTGGAAGGTTTTTGGTTTATTGAGGTTGTTGATCGCAGTTTGGCGAATGTGCTCAGGGTTGTGGGACGGTGAGTAGTGCTTGTCACACTTTTGGGACGAGGAGTGGTGGTCGTTGTCACTCTGGTGCTGATCGTCCGAGTTGAGCTGCTGCTGCTGCCACTCTGCTGTTGTGCTGTGGTAGAAGACGAACTTTGGTTTTCTTGTCGGCTTCGGATTCTTTCATCTACTGTAGTTTCGTGTCTAAGTCCCTGCTGTGAACCTGTAGTATCTAAACTGACCATAATGCGCTCAGTTCCTCTTGCCGTTGAGCTCTTGGCTGTAGCCGTAAATGTTCCGGAAACGTCTTGACCGGTCCGCAAATTTAATACACTCACTCGTCCCACATTTAAAGGTTCATTCGATTCAGTGTTCACTCTCCGCTGCATCGAAAGACTTAGTTTGACATTATTACTCTTCGGATCCAAAGGATCCTCAGTGATACGCTTTGTCATGGTATTCTCTTTGGGGACAATCTGAGTTTCAATATCATGCGGTGGTAAGAGATCCCATGCTATGACCTTCAGAGCGGATCCATCATCTTTGGGTGCATAAGCTGTAGGACCACCAATGTCGGGATCATTTAGTGCAAGTAGATAAGCGGGTACATCACTAGATGAAGCCGGTAGAAGGACGTTTTCCTGCTGTTGTTGTTGTGGCTTCGGCGCCTGTGCAGTTGTAGTTAACTCGGTTATGTGAGCACTTTCGTCTTCTACGGTGGTCGATGCATCTGTTCCAGTAGTCGTCGTTTCGGCAACTGCTATGGGATCTATAGTTGGAAGGGGATTTTGGTATTTAAATGTTGTGACGGCTTGATTTGGTTTGTGGTTGATTGTTAGCCACAATCAATTGGTAGGTGATGGCTTTTTGGGGTGATTATAATAAGACTTCGATTACTGGAGGGTGATTTCGTTTGGGGATGAATGGAGAAGAAGCCGAATAAAGACAGGAGACGGAGATGCAAACGCGGAGGGATGCAGATGCAAATACGGATGGTGTTAATCGTGCTGGTGCAGCGAGATATGTGAGGAAGAAAGTGATAGTGATTGTTTTTGTATCTTTTTTGGGGGAATTACTTTGTGTATCCCATAGTTAATTTGGATCAGTAGTTTTATAGTAGGGTTTGTATTTGATTTGGTGTTGGAATCAAGACCAACTGGTGTTGGTGTTGGTTCTGTTCTTGTTCTTGCTTTTGGTGTGGGTTTTGATCTTGATCTTTGTCTTGATTTTTACTTTGATCTTGGTAGTGGTCTTGGTCGTGGTAACAGTGTTGGTATTGGTGTTGATACTAATGTTAGTGTTGAATTAATGTCAGAATATATTTGAATTAATGTTGATGTTGGTGTGTGTAAAGAGTGTCTGTGTATTTGTTTATGTTCTTGTTGTGCTATTGATTGACTTCTATTGATTTGAATTGATTGAAACGATGTGACATTTGAGGCGATTTATTGATGACGACTGTTATTGTCCTTGTTACGGTTAATTTTGTGTTTAATATGCTTATTAATATTATATCTGTAGAAGATTCGAATTTTATTTGTTACATTAGTAATTGATTGATCATGTGACATCACATTGATTACAACTCTAGTTAGTGTCTTATTATTATTGTGATTGTGATTTTGGTTATAATTAATCCGACTGTTTTATGTCTCATTTGTCACAACAACGCTTCGGTAGATACTACGTCACCATCGCCACCTCGAGAGTACTTCGCTGGTGCAACTGCTCTGTTTTTCTGTTGCGGTTGCATTCTGTTCATTCAACTCACCAATGAATGGTGGCAGTAGATCGTCGGCCGGCTTCTTGATTTCCGTTATGCCCGAGGCATAGTTCGGTATTTCGAATTGTAAGCCTTGAGCGCTGACAACTTTTCGACCGTCGGGCGTTTCAATCGGCTTCAGCTTATCGATGGGGTTGCCATAGCTATCGATGGACGATGACCTTTTTTTGCCATTGAAATCTTCGTCTGCATCATCATCAATCAACGGCGGTTGCAATTCTAATGGAAACGTTGTGTCATTAGAATCTGAAATTGAAGTGGTTTCATGATGAAGGTTTTCGGCTCGGTTTTTCTTTTTTCAACTGGTTTGTTTTTTCGTAGTTAATCATCTGAGATTATTGGTTATATATATATATATGTACATGGATATAATTATATATTATAGTGAGTGTGTGTTTGTGGTTTTTTCTTTATTTTGAGGTGTGTATTGTACAAGTGTTCCCTTATAATTTAGTAAATGTTCGAAAAATGACAGCTTCGAAATATGATGTGACATCGATAGAGGTTCGAAAGTTTACGAACCGTTTACGTTTTTAGTTATTTAGTATTTAGTAAAGTGATGTTGTTTAGTGATTTGATGTTAAGTGATGTTGTATGGCAACATTATGTAAGAAGCGATGATACATTTTATTAATCTTTTTAATATTTATTGTATGTAGATTTGTAGATTTAAATGCTTTTTATGGTGTTAGTATGAAGAATGATACTTGAAAAGTACAGGATGAGCACCGATTTATCTAACAGTGATATTAAATTTTCATATTATAATATAATTAATATAATTTTTTATATAAAGAAGACAGAATGTGTCTTTATTGAAAGTGTGTGAAGTTCAATTCGCGTTTTCGTAAATAGCGGAGACACAAACCACAAACACGAATTTCAATTTCGCGTTTCTTGCTTATACGCTGTGTGTATCTCTCATAAAAGATATAATATTCAAAGAAAGCAACCAAAACTATTATTTTGCCAAAGTTCTATCGCAGCAATCAAAATTATACAATAATTTCTTTGTACTTTTCAAAAATATAAATAAATATAAACTTAAATATTAGCTTAACTTATTTGTTGCTTATGAATTAGTAAGTTAAAGTTTTAAGTAATTCTAAACTTTGGATTATATAATTTAATTGCGAAGTTAGTTTTTAGAAAACATCTAAATTGATCGATACACGAATTGATTGATCATTTGTTTAAGAAACAGAAACTATAATTAAAGTGTATTCATACATGAACGTGTACTCATTAAATAAAAAAAGGGATAATTTTATTCAAAATTATTGATAATTGATTGTTAGATTCCATTGAAACTGCATTTTATCACATAAATCAAAAGTTATTCAATGACTTTTGAATACAATTAATGTTATAATACTATGAAAGCCATTTATAGAAGTTACTACACTAAAAATAATAATAATAATAATAAATAATATCAAGGCTTCGTCTTGACTGAAAATAACAGAGAAATCTGATTGTTTTTCTTCTATTTTATGTGGTGTTTTTGGGTCTGTGGGTCTTCATGTCTATCACATGAATAAGATAAAAAGAATTCCAAACTACAAACATATTTTAACAGTTTGAGTCATCCTGTTTTCCATGAAACTTGATCTTAAAGTGAGTTCAAGAGTTCACAAACTCTTGACTTTAAGTTCATCAGATTCAATTCAGTTAAAAAAGGGAGTTCTTTAAAACTCTCTTATTTATAAATCTCGAGTAATAAATGTTTGTAAAATATTCAGAACTACACTTCGATTAAAGAACCATTTATTATAATCTTCTCTATTCATCGATTCATTGTTTATTGAAAAATTCTCGAATTATCGACTCGACACAATTTTTCAATTTCTGTCTACGAGGCTAATTTCAGGTCTAAAGTAAGGATGGGCCATCCAATGGTTTCTTTTTAAAATTTTATTATTTTATAAATTAATTAAATATTTCTTAAATTTTACTGTTTAATAAAAAAAGTAATTTTTAAAAGAAACCAGTCGGTGGCCCATACTTTACTTTTTGAGTCTATGGTTCATGCTTTAAGTTCACTGAAACACTTAAAGTGTTGAAAGACCTTCATCTGAGACAGTGACAAAAAGAGAGAGAGAGAGAGAGGAAGAGGAAGACAGAGAGACAGTCTGTATATTAAAACCATCAATCATCAGAAATCTGTATAAACAATGGATATCTTTATTTATTAAGTGCCAATTACAGCGTGCATAATTTTCTCAAAGGTTTTATAATACATAATAATGAAAAAACCTCCATAATAATCAATGAATTCAATGATAACTCATTGAGTAAGGTTTCATGTGTCATTGAAATCTTAAGTATTCAATTAGTTTTAAGATTATGTCGCTTGATAATTTTTGTATCTTGATTTTTGAACCGGAAAACAACATAACGATGAACATCATGATGACAGCTGATTCATTATTTTTTTATTAATAATATTGACAGCGTGCTTTTGTTCAATATGATTTAATATACATATTAAATGTTATTTTTAAAATTATTTTATAATTTCTAATGAGATTTATATTATATTTATATTCTTTTCTATTTATTTTATATAGAATACTATAGTTTCATTTATTTTATTATAATCGTATTTCAATATAGTAAACACTTTGTATAAAAGTTTAGACATTAAGATATTATAGTATATTGTAGAAAGAAAAAACCGGTTAAATAATAAATAATCAGTTATTTTTAAAGTCACTTTTACTCTAGCAGTTGTAAGTGTGTGTGTGTGTGGGTGTGTGTGGCTGTGTCTGTGCGTGTTTGTGTGTATATCCATTATAAGCTTTATAACTGACATGTAAACGAATATGTACTTAGATTCGCAGAAAAAAGTAGAAACAATTCTATAAATATTAGAATTTGCTTTCATTGAAATGTTATGAAGTAGTTTTTCCATTACAGGAAGAAAAAAAATTGTGGTTTGTAAGATTTTATTGAGTGCTCTTAATTAACATCGTTTTGCTGAACACATTTGCTTTAGTTGACATTCAAAACTTTCGTATTATAGTAAATTTCTCATTTCAAAATCAAAAGAATCAAATTACACACACTTCTTTAAATACTCGATAATGTTGATTTATTCTTTAGATAAAACTTGGATTTAGAATGATTTCTTAGAAGATATGATTTTTATGAAAATTTGTTATTATTATAATCATTATTACTTGTGTTGCAGAAGAGAATGAATGAAGTTTTTCAAGTACCAAGTTATCAAGTATCTGAAAATGTTCAACTAATTTAAACGCTTAACGGTTGTCAAAGTGTCATCGTTGTTAACTGTAAAAATTGCATCATGATGTTTGTAGTTAAAGTTTAACATTAGTTTAGGCATTTTAAATGCTTTCAAGACATTTCAAAATCTCTTTAAAGTGTCTGAGAAGAATTCATGGCTTTTCATGGTTTTTGTGTTTCAATTGCAAATTTTAAATTTGTGCTTAGAGTTGTTTGTTAAAAATAAATAAAAACAAATTAAAAAAAAAATAATAAACAAATACATAAAACGAAGAATAACAATATTTATGTATATAAATAAAACAAATTAATTTGATTGAGAATATATATTTAATTACAATAAAAACTACAATAAAAAACAAAGCCATCCACAACAACATCCATTTTTTAATTCATAATATTAATCATGTTATAACAACAACAACAATGATGACAACAACAATAATAATAGTAACATAATACTAATTGGAGTAAATAACAAAAAACTGCGTAAAGTTTGAAAAAAGAGAAGAAGCTGATGATGGTGAAGATGACGTTGATAATGATGATGATAATAATGTTAAATAAGATTCGAGGTAGTTTCAAAAACTTATGTAACAGCTTTGCAAAAAAATGGAGAAAAACGTGTAAAAAAAGAAACAAAATGGAAAAAACAACATGGAAAAAAAAAAGAATGGAAAAAACGTAACTGAAAAAAAAGGCAAATGAAAATGAAAAAGAAATACAAAAAAATAGCAAACAGTTTAAAAAAGAAGCCAACAGAGATCAACATCGTTGATGTTTTCATTATTATTATTAATAAAAGTGATGTTGTTGTAGTAATAGTAGTAGTAGTTGTTGTTGTTGTTGTCTCTGAACGACCTCTACAAGTACGAGTTGTTATTTTATTCGTTGTTGTTCGTTTATTTTTTTTGCTAAAGCTTTCATGAAGGCGCTGAGTTGTTGTTGTTGCTGTTACTACTCTTGTGCGGTTACTATTATTGTTGTTGTTATTGTTTTTCAAAAATATTTTGGTTACAAATTAAAATTTCAAGTACATAAATAAAAGATTTAATGAAAAAAATGTCAATTAATTGTTGTTCTTCCATCCAAATATAACCGTATACGAAAAAAAAAATTAGATGTTTTATTTATTAATTTTTTTTTTAAATAAGTGTGGGATGTGAAAACAAATTTTAAAAAAACAAAAATTTTATTATTATTTTTTTATTTATTATTTATTTTTAATTGCTTTTTGTTATTTTATACTTTACTAGCGGACCTGGCGAACTTCGCCTCGCCCCAATTTGAAGCCTTCAGACAAACTTTAGAGTAATAATACAACACAAATATTTAAATTTTCAATGTAATTTATTTGAATGAAATCAGTAGAGAGCGATTTGATGAACAATGTTTTTCGATTTGTTTTCCGGCGCAAAAACAAATAACGAAGACGGTTTCCCAACACGCAAAAATGCAACATACAGCTGACCGTGCGAAAAACAGGGAAATTCGAGATTAATCCCACAGACTTCTAATGTTTTGATAAATATTGCACTGAATTTTAATTGATTGTAATGCTTTTACCGTATATGGATATAATGCGTGATTTACGACAATCCGGAATCAGTTTAAAAATACTCGTATCAATTGCAGCAAGAAAAATAGCACATTTACTGTAGAAAATTACAATGCCAAAATGACACCTGTCAGATTGCGCAAAGTCTAAGTCAACGTATAACTCCTTCTATCGGATTTTGGCTTAGAACTTTCTATTTTTTCATTTAAAAAGCTATTAAGGAATAATTTCACACAAAATTTCATACAAAAACTCGATTTTCGATTTTTCAAATTTTCCGACTTTTCCGGAGGGATTTTCCAAAATTTTCTTCCGTAAAAACCTTCTCCTCGAAAATACGAACAACTGACAAAAAATTTTACAGAAATCGGCCCAGCCGTTCTCATTTTATGAATTACTATACATTTTTTACACCATTTTTATATATATAGATTATTGACTTAAAGAATTAGAAAAAAATTGTTATTAATAAAAATTTCTTAAAAAATTCATTTTAACCCAAATCAAGTCGAAATAAAAATTATAAAAAGCTAAAAACAAAACAATTAAAGTGAAATAAATAAAATATAAAAGAAAACAATAATTATAAATAATTTAAAATAAAAGAATTCAAGGGAATTAAAAGTGTATTGAACTCATTTAAAAAAAATTAGATCATTTCTGTTTTTGTGAAAAATGGATCATTCTTTTAAATTTTTTTAAGAAAGAGTAAAAATCATTTAAAAATACTTTAAATTTGAAACCAGTTTAATGAGCAATACATTTTTGGCATTAAAATCCATTATTAATAAATAATTATTTGCGGTTATATCAAAGTTCAATGAAAGTTCAATGGAAGGTCAAATAAAGTTCGTAAATAATTCCTTCAAGTTTGAGTTGAATTTCAAATAAATTGTTACTCCCTTTTTTCGGGTTTTTCGTTATTTTTTGGTTTTTAAATATAAATTGTTATTATTTAGCGACCAGCTAAAATCGGCTGGATTTTACCAGCCATCGGCTGGTTTCTTTTTAAAAATTGCTATAAAAAACACTATTCAATGTCCATTCAAATTTAAGGTTTTGTTTGGAGAAAGTAAATCTTCTGATTTAGTTGGGGGAAATAACTTTTTTTATTTTCTTGTTTTCACATTTTTCAATGTTTCTTAAACTTTATACATAATCATTTTAAAAATAAACCGGCTGACTCCATATAAGTAAAAATTTTCAAATTTAATTAAATCTTTTGAATTTTATTGGTGTTTTTATTTAAATTTCAGATATTGTCTATGCGTGAGAAGCGATCCTGCTAAATGATCTTTAATACACCAAAATCTCGATTATAAAGCGTGGGTTAGTATAATCGAAAGCATGGCGTAATTAATGAAACAACACAAAAAACAAAAAGTACCAGAAATCGTAGTCGTGGGTGCTCCATAAACCCATGTTGTGTGTGGACACAGAAACGCAACGACAAGCGCTGTTAGCGTAAAAGTCCAAACGTTCTTTGAAACGCCAAAAATCGTTTGCATTTCGATGAAACTGTTGGCGGAGGAGAGGGTGGAAAACTGTGTCACTTTTTATGGCTCCAAATGCAAAAAAACAGAATGTAATTTAAATTTAAATCAGATAATGTGTAAAACAATATGAAAAAACTATATATAACACAAATCTAAAGGGAAACAAATTCATTAATTCAACGTTATTGCAAAATATTAAGCGTTGGTCGCGGGTACAACAACAGCGACGCGACCGACGACGACAAGGAAAACGATGACGACAACGACGACTACGACGATTAATGATAAAAATCGGCGGAGATAATAAAAATCGGCCACCACTTTAAGAAATAATAACGGAAAATTCGTTTTAAAATTTCGACAAATTTGAAATTAATTCACACGCAACACTAGAAAAAACAAGAACAATAAAACAAACAATTTCAGTAAAATAAATAAATGTAAATTAACACTTTTGTAAGACGAACATCACATTATAATATATTATTATTATATTTGTTATTGTATTATTTTCATTGTTTACTAATCTGAAGAATATTAAAGAAATGAATGTTGATTTTGTAAGCAGGTGCGTGAGACACCGCAAAAATTAACACCGGCGACGACGATACTGAACACAATACATTTTTAATAAAAAACACTCTTAAACAAAAAAATTCATTTGTAAATAAAAAAAACAGTTCATACTATAAGTTTTGATCAAAAGAAAGACAATTACAATGAAGCACGTCCGAACCGCACAAAAGATCGACTTTGATTGAAGTCGAGTTCTACCGATTGACTTGCATTCACCGAGATGAGAAGCAAAGCAACGTAAAGTCCAGTGTTGCCGTGTCAACAATATGTGTCCATATTGACAATATGTATATAAAATATGGGCTCATGGACATGTTGCCTGGGAGACAACACTTCACATTTCATTGCATGTATGTGGGATTTGCTGCACGGACGACACGCACTGGACAGAAGTACTGACTAACAAGGTGGCAACACCAGACGAACTTGACAGGCCATAAGAGTTGAAGACAGAAGAATAGTTTAGTTTGTAAGAAATCACCGAGAAGAACAGAGCCACTAAGCCAAGTAGAAAACTAGTGTAAAACCAAATAGGATTAAGATAAAGAAATAAACCTCATTTTAATTAAGTCAAACAGCGAGTTTAATTAAAGAAGAATAATAACCTTCGGCGATCCTACAAAATTGGTGTCAGAAGCGGGATAGGATCGCGGATTGGATCACGGATTTGATCGTGGACAGAGAGAAAAAACAAGAGATTGTGAAAAATAAGAAATTGTGAAAATCTTGAACGCCGATAAACTGACTAAAATCATTGGTGGCACAAGTACAGTAAACTGAGTGTCGATTTGTTAAACAAACGCAGTATCAAAACTGTACAATTGTGTAATTGTGAAATTCACTGGAAAGACGTTGAGACGCTCACAAATTCAAATTGAGAACATTGTGAAATGGAACAAAATCCAGCATAAGTGCGAGTGTAACAGATATAGAGCAACACGAAGAATAACGAGCAGAGAAGTAAAACAGAACGGAATTCATCAGAAGGCAGTTCAAAGCGAAGACAGCGAACATTGAGCACAAAGAGTGGCGAAAAACGCAACAAGAAAAAGTGACAGGCGCAACCAGATGAGTGAAAACATAAATTTTGATTTGTAACTTTTTTCCATTTGTATTATTGTAAAGATATTGTAAAGTGGCTCTATCTACTTAACATTTACATTTCGATAATTTTAAGATCGATTTATAACTTTTTATTCTATATATTAATTTATAAAATAGTATACAATGGATAAAGATCATATTCTGAGTTTAAGAGTAAATGCTTTGAAAGAAGAATTAGAAAGGTTAGGACTGTTGACCAGCGGACGGAAAACGACTTTACAGGACAGATTACTGGAACATTATGGTTTAATTACAGATGAAGAAGAATCAGACTATGATGATGCAGCTAGTCAACGGGATACGGTTCCACAAGCACCTTTAGCAGTACGGTCAACTTTTACTCTTCGTGACATTGAAGATTCAATGACATTGTTTTCTGGATCTGGACAACCCAATGTAGAGCAGTGGCTAGATGATTTCGAGAGAAATGCAGCGGCAGTACAATGGAATGATTTACAACGATTCATTTATTCAAAACAACTATTGAAAGGAGCTGCAAAATTATTTGTACGAAGTCAAAATTTAATTAGTAGTTGGAGTTCATTAAAGCAAGCACTATTGAAAGAATTTGGAACATCGCTGTCAACTGCAGAAGTTCATCGTTTGCTACAAAATCGCCGGAAACGGCAAGGAGAAGACTATCGTGAATATTTATATTGTTTACTAGAAATTGGAAAATCAATCAATCTGGACGACGCCAGCGTAATCGAGTATTTCATCGAAGGCATACCGGATACGAAATCCAATAAGAGTAATTTGTATCAAGCAAAATCGATTCAGGAGTTGAAGCAACAAATTGTCATTTACGAAAAGATAAAATCTAACAAAGTTAATGCATCGGGTAGTGTCAGAAATCAACAAATGCCAACAAGCAATGAGGTTTCAAAAGAGACACGCAAAGTCTGTTTTAGTTGTGGCGATTCTACACATTTCGCGAAAAATTGTCCAAAGAAAACTATTAAATGTTTTAAATGCGGGAAGATTGGACATCGAGCATCTGATTGCAGGGCAAATGATAAAGTAGTAAAACCTGAAACACACAACGTAAATACTTTGACAAATGATGAATCTGAATTCGATACAAAACCAAATGTGATTGCAAATAATCTGATTTTCAAAGAAATTAATGTAAACGGCTCTAGTCTTCTGGCCTTGATAGATACTGGATCTGATCTGTGTTTGATGCGATACGACGCACTATTGATGTTAGGTCTGGATTTAGATTTAAATCAAGATAGACGACAGCTAGTGGGAATCGGTGAAACCCAACTCACTACAATGGGTAGTTTCACAATTCAACTGTGCATCGATGAGGTGGATCTAGATGTAACATTTCATGTAACGAAAGAAAGCGACATGAGGTTCGCTGCAATTATTGGAAATGCAGTGTTGGAAAAGGTTGACTTGATACTGACAGATCAGGGCGCTGAGTTCAGGCAAAAGGCGGAAAGGGTTAAGTTGAGTGGAAAATTTGGACCCAATTGTAAGGAAGTAATTGAAGGTGCGATGATGCACAGAGCGGTGGCTGACAAGGCGGTGGCTGGTAAAGCGGTGGCTGACAAAGCGGTGGCTGACAAGGCGGTGGCTGGTAGAGCGGTGGCTGGTAAAGCGGTGGCTGACAAGGCGGTGGCTGACAGAGCGGTGGCTGACAAGGCGGTGGCTGGTAGAGCGGTGGCTGACAAGGCGGTGGCTGGTAAAGCGGTGGCTGACAGAGCGGTGGCTGACAAGGCGGTGGCCGACAAAGCGGTGGATGATAAGGCGGTGGCCGGTAAAGTGGTGGTAAATGAACCACGAGAAGATGCAAACAGGAGCGTAAGTAATGCGTATGAAGCTGTGGCTAGTGAGTCACGTGATCAACTGCTATATAAGGAAAATATTAAAGAACTCTTAACAGAATTTCATAGTATATGTCTTTTAGCAGAGTCCACAGAACCAGTCGTCAATGTATCACACCTCAGTAAAACATTTGCTTGTAAAGTAGAGCAAATGGTAGCCAGCTATAAGCCAGCAACAAATGTTAACACAACGGTAGAAATGAAAATTTTACTGGAGGATGATGTACCTGTGTATGAGCGACCAAGAAGAATGTCATATGCGGACAAATGCATAGTCGACAAGCAAATCGAACAGTGGTTGGACGAAAAGGTCATTAAGCCTAGTAACTCAGAATATGCTTCGCCGGTGGTATTGGTAAACAAGAAGGATGGCGGGAAACGACTATGTTGCGACTACCGTCGTTTAAATGCGAAAATAGTGAGAGATCATTTCCCTATGCCTTTAATTGACGATGTCATCGAACAGTTACAGGGTGCGAAGGTATTCACAACTTTAGATTTGCTGAACGGTTTCTTTCATGTCCCAGTTGAGGTGAATTCGAGGAAATATACCTCATTTGTCACGCATAACGGACAGTACGAGTTCTCATATGTTCCGTTTGGAATTTCGAATTCCCCAGCAGTGTTTACGAGATTTGTGTTGGCTGCTTTGGGAGAGTTAATAAAAGTTGGCACAGTTATTGTCTATGTAGACGACTTGATAATTCCCTCCAAGGATAAAAATGAAGGTCTACAGAAGCTGGATATCGTTTTAAATACCGCGGCAGCAAACGGATTGCGGATAAAATGGAGTAAATGCCAATTTCTGATGGAAAGAGTTGAGTTCTTAGGTTATGTAATAGAAAACGGTTCGATAAAACCTTCGGCGGAAAAGAACGCAGCGATAAAAACTTTTCCGTTACCACGTGATCGTAAGGCCATGCAACGTTTCCTCGGGTTGACATCTTATTTCAGGAGATTTATCGAAAGTTATGCTATCATCGCCAAACCACTCTCTGATATGTTGAGAAAAGATGTACATTTTGAGTTGAAAGATGAACAGTTAGCAGCATTTCAACAACTAAAATCAGCCATGATGAACGCACCTGTGTTGAAATTGTATGACCAGAGAGCTGTAACCGAAGTGCATACCGATGCCTGTAAATTTGGATATGGCGCTGTTTTATTACAAAAGGATGTCGATGATCAACAACTTCATCCAGTTCAATACATGAGCCGGAAAACGAAACCTGCCGAAGAATTGTACCACTCGTATGAATTGGAAGTTTTAGCCATCATTGAGGCACTTAAGAAATGGAGAGTCTATTTAATGGGTATCAAATTCAAAATAGTGACCGATTGTAATGCATTCACCATGACATTGAAAAAGCGAGATGTGCCATTAAGAGTATCTCGTTGGGCAATGTTCTTGCAAGATTACGACTATACAATCGAACACAGAAATGGTACTAAAATGAAGCACGTAGACGCATTGAGTAGAGTCTCGTGCCTATTACTAGAGGATTCGTTGAATTATCGGTTAAAACAAGCCCAGCAAACGGATGATTGGATACGAGCAGTAAGGAAGGTGTTAGAGACAAACGAGTACGAGGATTTTTATGTGAAGTGTGAGGTGCTCCATAAGGACCCCACTAAGGAACTTGTCGTTGTACCAACACTCATGGAAGATGAAGTGATTAGAATGGCTCATAAGCAAGGTCATTTTTCCATTAAGAAAACTCAGGATGCCGTTGAGAAGTCTTTTTTCATTCCGCAACTTCATACGAAGGTTACAAAGATTGTCAGGAGTTGTGTCGAATGTATTATGAACGAGAGTAAGTTGGGGAAAAGGGAAGGACTGTTAAATCCGATACATAAAGAAGATTCGCCACTAGGGACGTACCATATAGATCATGTAGGACCGATGGAAATGACCACTAAGTCATATAATTACATTCTCGTGGTTGTAGATGCATTCAGCAAATTCGTATGGTTATACCCAACGAAAAATACCGGCGTAGAATCAGTGTTAGACAGATTAAAGAAACAAGCAGTCATCTTTGGAAACCCAAAGCGCGTCATCACCGACAGAGGTGCAGCATTTACTTCAAACGCGTTTAAGGATTACTGTGAAACTGAAGGTATTGTGCACTTGTTGATAGCGACGGGAGTCCCCAGGGGAAATGGGCAAGTGGAACGGATACATAAAGTTGTAGTGCCTATGATAGCGAAATTGTGTGGTTCAAATCCTGGTACATGGTACAAGTACGTTGAGAAGGTGCAACAAATCATGAATAGTACGCCACCCCGAAGTACAAAACGGTCACCCTTCAAGATTCTAACAGGTTTAGAGATGAGGAAAAATGAGAATCCTGAGTTACGAGAATTGTTAGACGAGGCTGCCTTCAAGGAATTTGATGACGAACGTGAAGAAGTACGTAAACAAGCTCAGGAAAACATTTCTCTGATTCAACGCGAAAACATGAAGACTTTCAATGCGACACGTAAAAGAGAGACTAAGTATAATCTTGACGAACTTGTAGCCATTAAGCGAACGCAATTTGGGTCCGGATTGAAATTAAAACCAAAGTTCCTGGGACCGTACAAGATAAGTAAAAAAATGGAACACGGTCGATACGAAGTTGTAAAAGTTGGTGATCACGAAGGCCCAAGGAGGACTACCACCATCGCTGAATTCATGAAAAAATGGAATCCTTCATTCGAGGCGAATGAAACCGCAGGATGGCCGAATGTGGGATTTGCTGCACGGACGACACGCACTGGACAGAAGTACTGACTAACAAGGTGGCAACACCAGACGAACTTGACAGGCCATAAGAGTTGAAGACAGAAGAATAGTTTAGTTTGTAAGAAATCACCGAGAAGAACAGAGCCACTAAGCCAAGTAGAAAACTAGTGTAAAACCAAATAGGATTAAGATAAAGAAATAAACCTCATTTTAATTAAGTCAAACAGCGAGTTTAATTAAAGAAGAATAATAACCTTCGGCGATCCTACATGTATTCTGACGATTTATCATTATTATTTAGGAGATATTTACTTAGGACATCAAACTCAAAAATTCATTGACCAGAACATTGAGTACATAAGTTCAGAAGATTTAAAAATAATATAAGAGGGTCGAATTAGATATTTTATTTATTTATATAAAAACTAACAGCTTTGGGGGGCTTTATAGTTGATTTTTATAAATAATAATAGATTACAACCAAAGTAAATATTGTATAAGTTGATACAAAGTAATTAATTTACAAAATTCAATTAATAATATAATTCAATTATAATAAATTTAATTATATATATAATTTAAGTATTTTTGTTATTTTGTATTATTTTAAATGTGCAATTAATTGAAATACTTGCTTTTGCAAAACTTGATGCTCCTTGTTTACAAATAAACGTTAAAAGCAATCGTTTTTATGAACAATTTATTTCTAAATATGGACACATTTATTTCTAAATGGATACATTTTCCTTAACCAAGGGGATCCATTCAATTTTAAGTTAGCGGCAACACTGGGACGACGACGACGTCGACAGAGAAAGGTGATGATTATGGGAAGCTTTCTTTGTTTTTGTGAAGCTGTGATTTTATGCTGTCTGGTTTGTTTTTTCTTTATTTATTATTGTTTTTACACTGAGGCGACAGCTCATGACGTTTTAATCGAGCGGTAACAACAACAACAATAATAAGACTTCTCTTTGATTTGAAAAAAATTGTTGATTATTTCTTATTTTCACACTGTTTTTGTTACTATTTTTTTGTAGTAGAAATTTTTGTTTCTATTGTTTTCTATTTATGTATAATATTATAATTTTTATTACGACGATTGTTGTGTATTGTTACTTTTGTTGTTATTGGTGGATTTTCCTTTTTTTAAAAAACAATTTTTTTTCTTTCATTTTTGTTGTTGGTGCCACAAAACATCGTGCAGATCGTGTTTGAGACGTCGTTACGATCGTGCTGATTCAGTGGCAACAATAAAAACAACAACAACAACAACTAAATAAAAATAATAATAAATAAATCAATGTAAAGTCTACACGCATAAAAAATTGGTTTGGTTTGGAGATGGTTACTTTTTTCACTCAATCGCTTACTCATTCACTCTCTGAATGGCTGACCTACTCGCTTACTAACTTGCTATCTCACTCGCTCACTTACTTCATTCCAGGTGAACATAAAAAAATGGCAGTTTTTCTTGCAGTGCAATTTTTCGCAAGGTTTTTGTGACCATATTAAATTAACTTTGAGGAATGTTGGCAACAATGTTTTTCGGTTTTTTCCAATTCTTGTTTTTTCAATAAAGATGCTTGCTTGCTTGCTTTTTCATTCGTTACTTCACTCAGTATTAAATCACTGTTATATTTCTTTTTTCTTACTTTATGTAAGTCAAACAAATCATGAAGATGAAGCAGATCAAAATGTTGTTGCTGGTTAATCTTCTTCTACTTCGTTTATTTCGTTTTCGGTTTTTTTGATACAGTAGTTTAAACAATAAATCGTGTTATAATTTAACACACTTTCTTAGCGGATCGGACGTGAAAAGGAGATAAAAAGCAATTCGAATACGTTTCCGGTGTTTCCCACATAAAAAACAAACTTGTTATGACAGAACATTGAAAATATTCAAATTTCCATAGAAAACAAAAAACGATTTGCATAAAAAAAAAATACAACTGAGAGATAAACTTCGTTAAACTTCGAAACATTCATTTATTTATTCATAAACGTCACTTAATTCACTTTAAAAAATGTTACCTTCAAACTAATAGAAAAAAAAAAAATAAATAAAAAATAAGTAAAAATACATACATAGTTTATGTCATGATATTTTGAATTAAGATGATTTTTTTTTATCCTTTTTTTTCTTAAGATTGAAATTAAAATTTTAACTCCATCTTCATTTTGAGATAATTCAAATTAAGATAATATTAAAGAAACTTGAGTGTGTGTGTGTGTGTGTGTGTGTGTGTGTTTTCTTCTATTGGTCATAATTTTTAAATTAATTTTCGGCTACATCAAATTTTTGACAGGTCAAGATTTTTGTCATCACCTTTTTTTAAAGATTTCACAAAGTTTTCCAAAAACAAATAAAGATCGGTAGGTTTTTTTTGCATACATAAAAGTTTCGGAGGTTAAACAAATAACAACAACAACAAAGCACGAACTGGTTTGTGACTAAACTAAACAAATAAAAAAAAAGAACAGAAACAAAATTGTGAAAAACCGGTTCGAATCTAAAATATCGATAAAATATAAAATGATTAAACAAATAAGAAAATATTTTAATTAAGATTTTTGTTGATTTTTTTTTCAAATGTTACCAAGTTACTGTTTATGTTGGTTTTCAGAACTGTTAACTTTGTCATGAGAAGAGTCATGTTAACTTATACAGTGTTGTTGTTGTTTTATAAAACTTCAATACATTGAATTGCAACGGAATTCTACAATGAAGTGTTATACAATCTAATTTTTATTGTATACAATTTTTCTTGTATAAATAAATATTTCTTTTTATTGCTTTAAAGTTTTTCATTTGCTTAAAATAATTCATTTGTGTTAACGAATTAAAATTCAATGCTTCCAAAGTAATCACGCATGCTATGTGAGATAATCCCACATGACTGCTGACTTGTTACATGACTGGTTACATATGTAAGCGATGATTTACACAACACTTAAAAAAGAGACAGAGAAACGTATTCAGAGAGAGAGGGAAAGAGAGAGAGAGGGAAAAATAGAAAATCATTTCAAATGCAAAATTATGCGCTAATTTTAAGTAATCATTTTAAAACATCTTCTTCGTGTAAAGCTCAAAACTCAGAGAGCGTGGAAAAGTAGAGCGACGTAACAACAACAGCAACAACAACAACAATAATAGTAACATAATAAGTGACGTGATTTGTGAATAACAACTGAATAACAAGAAACTGATTTCAATTCGATGTGAATTGAATTGAATTTAATTTGATTTCGATTCGATTTGATTTCTTTCTTTGTGTTTTTCTATTATAACGTTGTTTTGTTATGCTTTTTGTTAAAAATTTATGTTATTTAATTTGCTGTTGATATTCAGGTTATTTTATTGCTTATTTTCAATGAATGCTTTATGAATTTTTTCGATACATTAATAATGTCAATTAATTTAGAAAAATCCTAACAATTAAAATAACACAACATTACAACAACACATACAGAAAAACTAAATTACAGAAAGTTAAACAACAGAGCAGCTGCTGTTAAACTGTGTAAAAATCGTCTGCTGTTAATTTACAGAAAAATAATCTGCTGTTAATCTACGATGGCTGTTAAACGCCAGCGGTTGACAAAAGCCGGGTATTTTTTAGCTTCTTCTCTGTAAAACAATCTGTGGATCACTCTTTTCGTAATTCTGTCGATCACTCTTTTCGTCACTCTGTCGATC
Organism: Myopa testacea; assembly: GCA_949629155.1. Lineage (NCBI taxonomy): Eukaryota > Metazoa > Arthropoda > Insecta > Diptera > Conopidae > Myopa > Myopa testacea. Next base: position 1,649,695 of record OX451346.1, on the reverse strand, counting down.
ACTCTTTTCGATCCCTCTTTTCTTTATTTACTCTGTCCGTCACTTTTTCTGTCGGCTGTCAGATGAACTCGCAGCTGCACTCATAAAATGCGTGTTCGACCTCTCTTCATGTATGAATTTTCGATTTTTAATTTTGTTTTTTACGTCGTTTACGCCTCATCAAGTGATGATGTTGATGATGATCAAGTGAATCAAGTGTTGATGGTGATTCAATTCGAAATTTGTGTTAAGGTCAGGGTGATCAGGTGCGATTTTTGAATGGGTTTAAGTTTTGGAGAATTTATTCAATCTTTTGCATGAGATACGAAAGTGCATTCGAGCAAAAATAAACTAGAAAAACTGGTGACTTTTTGGGAAGCGAAAACAAGCAAAAAACAAAAATATAACAACAACAATCGAAAAACCAGTCACAAAATTTATGCTCGGCAGAAATGAAATTTTATGACAAGCTTCTTTTTTGCGTTCCTCATCTTCAAGTCAAATATAATTTGTTTTTATCAATAATAACAGTAATAAAAAAACGAACCAAAAAAATAAAAAAAAAACCAATAATTAAAACCCAAAAATAACTAAAAAATAAGAAACTAAAAAAACTGAAAATAAAACATAAGTAACTAAAAACTCACAGCCATTAAAAGCAAAAATAAATTAAATTAAAAAAGCTTTGAAATTTAATTTGTTTAAAATTGGTATTTTTTTTATTATTTACATAGCAAATGATTTTATATGTTGTTTTCTCAATTTGTCATTGAATTTTTTGCCGCCTTTTTTATTATAATTTATAGTTTCTTGTATTTTGTTTCTACATACGTTTTATTGCTTTTTTGTGGAGTTTTTGTTGTTGTATTTGAGGTATTTTATGGCAGTTTGTTGAAGCTTTATTTTTTCTCTTTAAATGTTCTGTTTTTGTTCCTTTTTTCTTCAAAATTCATAATGTTCAGCTAATGAACTGAAAAAATTTGATATCTAAAACATTTCATTTACTAAGAAATTAAATTCCAATAAAAACAAATTTTGCAAAACGCAAAAAAACCTATAAAATATTTATAGAAAAAAAAACCGATTTAATAAAAAAACAGAAACGTTTGTGATTAGTTATTAATTCCGAGAAAATACTACTTCATTAAAATCCCATGAATTAGATGATTCGAAATGATGAAAGATTAAAATCTGAAATGAAAAGAAAACTAAACAACAAAAAACAAAATTACGTTATATTCACGGATGTAACAGGAAGACAACAAAAACAACAACAACAGCAGCGAAAACAGCGTTTTTGCAAAAGATCACGAAACAATATTAAATACAAATTCGAAAATTATTTAAATCTTCACAGTTATTGACATTTTTTTAAACATTCTTTGAATTCTGTGTAATTTGCGTAAAAAAAAGAGGTTCGGTAAGCTTTTATTTCTTGTTTTGATGATGGATTTTTTGCTGATGATTCATAAACTATCTTAAATACATGCTTCCCCGGTAATGAAAAAGAATGCATGGTAAATATTATATATTTATTCTTTGCCGAAATATAATATAATTTAATACTAGGGCTCTAAAGCGAGGATAAAAATAATAACCGAGATTATCGACCTAATCTTGATAATTACGCATACAAAAGTTAATCTTTTCACAACACAACCAAAGCTGTGTTTAATTGGTGATTCAGAAACTATTGTGAATACGAAATTGTCAATAATTAGATGTGCTAAGCTGCTGATTTCATAATCAAACCGACGAACAGAACAACGAAATGTCAAAATACAGTTCAAATAGCGGTATAAGTGGGATTTATAAATAAAAAGATTAAGTAAATCACGCCTAATTAACTAAATTTGCGGTAGAAACGTCTTAATTCAATACAAATTTTTTTATTTCAGGGCTAAGCTATTGTCAGCACCATCTATACGTGACTGTATAATAATCATTATGTTGGCAACGCTGTTGTAGTAATTTTTGCCAACATCAGCACAAAAAAAAATGCGGCCAGCAAGATTATTAAAAAAAGAAAATTGGGCGAAGAAAAGAACTACCTAGAATAGAATTTCGAAATTTTCCACATTACAAATTAATAAAATTAGATTAATTTATTTAATTAAGGTAAACAAATACAAGTGCTTGTAATACTAAGAAGTATTAAGTTAAAAGTGCAGTAGAAAATTGTGCATTTATTTGTTTTTATTGTTTTACCATAAAAGCAGGGACACAAGTGAAACATCTGCATGAAATGTATATGGCATTAAAGAGAAGTGAATAATATAAACGATACAACAAGCAGCTAATAATACGTGTTCCTTAATTAGTATAACTTGTAATCATTGCTGTTTAATTGAGTTTTTTATATGTATTACACCATGTAAAAGTTAGGTTATGTCGCTCAAGTTCTGCCACAATTTCATCGAGTTCATTATTGCCATGCTTTATAATTCTCAAGAGTTTTTTAATTGCCTTAATTATTGTGTTGTTTTCTTGTTCATGATCTCCTTATATCCCTTAGAGATATGGCTGACTCTGATGATGAATACGATCGCAAACGGCGCGATAAATTTCGTGGTGAGCGCAGTTCTGGTGATAGCTACCGTTCGGAGCGTCGCGATGATCGTCGTGGTGGCGGCGGTGGTGGCGCTGGCGGTCCACGCGAGGACTGGTCGGATCGGTAAGCCATGACTTTGAATAACGTTACAAGATATTTGTAATAATTTCAAACAATTTTTTAATAGTAATCCTTTCCGTGGTGGTGGCGGTGCACGTGCGCGTCCCGATTATCGAGACTACAGACCTCCCCGTGAGCGTTATGGTTCGCCTGGCCGGGAAATGCCACCTGTAAAGCGCATGCGTCCCGATTGGGGAGATGATTTGCGCGGTGCTCCACGTTATGGCGGTTTGTCGAAAGCTCATTCATTATTTGTTATGCTTTATATTTCATTGATAATTTTTCTTTTCGTATCATCACCGTGCAGCTTATGATCCGTACCTGATGCATGCGTGGAATGAACATTATGCTGCCCATGGTTTGCACGGTGGCTTCGGTGGTCATGGACCAGTTATGCCGCACCCTCGTGAACAAAATATCGGTTCTGATGTACAAACACAGCCGGCCATGTTGACGCTTAAACAGTTTTTAGACACTCAAGACGACGGCATTTCCGACTCTGAAGTGTTGCGTAAATACAGCGAATATAAATTGGAATTTAAACGTCAACAGCTGAATGAATTCTTTGTGGCGCACAAGGATGAGGAATGGTAAGCCAAACACTTCAGAACAAATGAAATTGAACAAATTACTAAATCGTTGTAATGCACTTCGCAAGTCCGAACAACATTCTCACTCAGCATAGAAGAACATTTGTCTTCCTAACTGAACTGGTTTTGTTTAATTTCTTTTGTTTCTTTTTGATTTGATACTGTGAGCCATCAGATCAAATCAAAGCTTTCCTCCTTCCCCCAGAACATGCTCCTAAATTAACCACAGTTTTGTGCTCTGTTTTGTTATTCCAACTAAATCAATAGACTTAAGTATTTTATTGTATTATTTTATTCAAATCAACAAAAAACAAATCTATGTGTATAATCAAGTTTTTCTCTGCAGCTATTTGCGTATGGCGTACATAAGAATTTGCTGTTAAACTATGAATAAGCAGCATATATCAATACATATATGCGTACATACTACACACGCATACTGTACTGTACCTCCTTCTCCTCGACTGTTGTATTATTCATAGAGAATTAATTATTTTTGCATAACTTTTGCACTTGGCGAGCAATGCCAATGTGTGTGTTTTTTTAAATTACCGCGTTTTAATTTATTCGCTTTTACGATATCACTCGAAACACTTTTTAAAATAAAAAAAAAAAATTAAAAGAAGAAAGAGGTAAGATTTGGGAAATTAGCTTAAATTACTATTTAAAAAACAAACAAATTCAAAATATAAAAGTGTAACAATTATTTGCTTAAAAATTATATTTAAGTTTGTTGTATTTATAATATGTTTCATTTTAAGCAAACACATTTAACACTGTTCGAAAAAAAGGACCGTACATACGACGAAGTTACAAAGAAACAACGTTGGAGTTCATTTATTGCTATAATTTCATTAATGAATTCTTTTGTTAAGCTGTTACATGTGAATTTGACAAACACAAACTATTCTATTCTACTTCCTTAACACTCAGTATCTGTTTGTTATTATCTCTTTATTGTAACACAGGTTCAAGAATAAATATCATCCAGTCGAGAGTGTTCAACGCAAGGAGGAACAAATGGGGTTTCTACAGGTAAGTCAACTGTACAACTAAATAAAATGTAAACCTCGTAAGATTCAGTTTACTTTTAATGGAAGTCATTAAGAAGAAGTTGTATAGTATAAAAAACGAATAAACTGTCTTCGTTTAATAGTTTTGATTGCGGGTCATCGCTCTTTATTTTATAGCGAGAAAAGTTGCGATGATGACCTACTTACACGATTTTATACGTTCGCATATGCTTTGACTCAGTAATGCTGTAAACACATAGAATGTAGCTCAGCGACAATGTAGCTGCATCTTGTCAAAATTACACAGGCTCTTATGGAAAACGAGAAAAAAATAAAGTGTAGCCGCTGCCTCTGCCAATGCCGGCGACAATTTTGGAAAATTTTCCAATTTTGTCGCTGTCGCTGCTCTTGTTCTCCTTCTCTTTATGATTGTTTACATGGTATTTAACATTTGAGTTAATATTTAGAGGCAAAATCGTACTGTGTGAGTTTTTATATGATAATTATATTAAATTAAGCTTTATTTATCTATTAGTTTTTATTTTAGAATGGATTTTGCAGATTTAATTTTGTAAAAATTGAACCCTCTGTTCTCTGCGGCGTCTCAGCAGCGCAGATTTTTGACAATTTGCTGAGACTGTTGTAGCTGAGCTACATTCTATGTGTTTACAGCATTATTGTTCCTGAAAACTATATATAAAAAAACTAAAAACGAATTATGTAGAAAAAATAGCTCCGGAAAAAGTCTGTCATTATTTTTATTGTTTTATGGAAAAAAGATTAATTTTGTGATATAATACGATTCTTTGTAATAGATATTGAAAAGAAAGAAAATTCTGTATAACTATTTTTTAATACATCTTAAACAGTTATATTCCATTGTGATGGATTATTTTACTCATTTATATCACAAATTTGACGTATGTTTTGACTAATTTATATCACGTTGTCTAGCGCGTGTACAATTTAAATTCCATTCCAATTTTATCGTTTGTATTTTAGAAACGTGTAGATGTTTTTAACGAATTGTTTGCTAGCGGATACATTAAGACTGTCTCCATTGATACTACACAACAAGATCCTCTGTTGAGGTTACTTGACACTGTTGTTATAAAACTGGAGGGTGGCACCGATGAGGATCTGAAAATACTTGATGAAAAACCAAGAGATATTATTTATCCAGATCGTATAATCGAAAGGAAAGTCGAAAAGGACGATGATGTTGTCATCACATCCGTGGAGAAAAAGAAAAGGATTGAAGAAGAGCCTAAGATAGTATCACCGCGACCAATTCGACGTGCAGCTGCTCCTTCCGATGATGAAGAAAATTGGGATGAAGATGATGATGCAGGAGGAACAACTGCGTCAAAAGCATCACCAACACAACAGAAAAAAGCCGATGGCGATTATGACGATGATGACGAGGATGACAAATTCAAAGACGACGGTGATGAAAAGCATAAAGGAAAGAAACCAGAAAGAAAACGAAAACATTCAGATTCTTCTTCGTCATCATCATCCGATTCGGATTCGAGCAGTTCAACTTCCAGTGATGACGATGATGAAGATAAGATCACTAATAAATATGATTTGGCAAAAGTTAAGCAAGAAAAACCGGATACTGATGAAGGAAAAAAAAATTTGGACCATTCTGAAGAGACGATGCTGATTGATGAAACGTCGAAAGTGGAGCGTAAGAGTTTGGATGACAAGAAAGAACAAAATGGATTGTCATTGGAGGATAAAGACGACCACAACGACTCTAGTGATGATACTCCAAATGAAAAGAAAACCGATGACGACGACGAAGAAAATAGAAAAGATAAAAATAAAGTCATTAGTGAGGATATGGAAAATAAGGACGACGAACAAATGAAAGGAACTTTAGAGCAGAATGATAACTTGAAAAAGGGTGCCAATGAAGGGATCGAAGAAAAAGACAATGGAAAGGCCACAGATGAAGCTAAAGAAGACAGCGAAGTAAACGTCGCCGCAAAAGACGACCTGGGAACTGCCGCCAGCCCAGTACAAGAAACTATCGATCTCGATAAGGAAAAAGATATACCTCGACCACGTGCGCTACATCGCACTTCGTCCATATTCTTGCGTAACTTGGCTCCGTCCATAACAAAAGCAGAGATCGAAGCGATTTGCCAGCGCTTCGATGGCTATCTGCGTGTTGCTATTGCGGATCCTTTAGTGGAAAGACGTTGGTATCGTCGAGGTTGGGTTACCTTCAAGCGCGATGTGAACATCAAAGAATACTGCTGGAATTTGAACAATACGCGGTTGAGGGATTGCGAAATGGGAGCCATTGTTAATCGAGATTTAAGCAGACGTGTTCGCCCAGTGAATGGCATGACATCGCACAAGACTATCGTCAGATCGGATATTAAGTTGTGCGCTAGGATTGCTCTCAACCTCGATGAAAAGTTCAAATTGTGGGTGAGTTCTAGATACTTACTTACATACTAATTATATGAGCTTTTACGCTGGGTGCTATTTGGGTGTCAATATTTATAATATTTTTCCCGTCTGGTTTTGTTTTTCTTCTTTTTTATTGTTTGTCTACAGATGAATGAAGTCTCCGAAAAATCCAATAGAAATCAAGACTCCAGTACATCTGCAAGCTATGGATTCAAATCGAATAACCCGGTGTTGCAAAACATAACCGATTATCTAATCGAAGAAGCTTCTGCCGAAGAGGATGAACTTTTGGGTTTGACATGCAGCACAAATAAGGATACTGACGGCGAGGTGGTCGAACGAGACCCACAACTGATTTCTGTGTTGGACTGCCTTATTTTGTATTTGCGTATCGTTCATTCGGTTGATTTCTACAATCACTGCGAATATCCGTACGAAGATGAGATGCCCAATCGTTGCGGCATCATCCATGCACGCGGACCGACACCACAGAAAGTCACACAAAACGATATCCAAGACTATATAAAGAATTTCGAATCGAAAATGCAGACATTCCTTGCGAAAACGACAACCATCGAGGAGGAGGATTTGAAGAGTCTCGGCTGCAAAGATGCCGAAGCGGAGGTGGAGAAATTCGTGCAGGCCAACACACAAGAATTGGCGAAAGATAAATGGTTGTGTCCGTTGTCGGGTAAGAAATTCAAGGGGCCCGAATTTATACGCAAGCATATCTTCAACAAACACATGGATAAAGTGGACGAGGTACGCAAGGAGGTGGAGTTCTTTAATAACTATTTGCGGGATCCGAAGCGACCACAGCTACCAGAACATCCTGGAAATACGAAACGAACCAATTCAGAATCTAGTGGAGGGTAAGAAAATTTCAATGGTTATCAATAGTGGTTAAAATTAAATGGTTTTTCTCGTTTAATTCATATTTAATAGGTATCGACCTCCTGCATATCCTCCAGTTTATCCTCCTTACGCGGCTTATGCGCCACCCATGATGATGCCGGGTCGTGGAGGGCGTGGTTTCGGGGGACGCAGGTAAGCGACATGTGCAGGTTTTCGTCTTTTTTTTTTGGAATTGCAGTTTTTAAATATTCACTGGGTCTTTGTACTGTATATATTTATGAAATATATTTTCTTTTCTTTAATCGTAGTTCCTTCTTATATTTTGTAAACTTTACATTATTGTATATTTTTGTGTAATGTTGCTTTTGTAGCTTGAGTATATTTGCATCCGTTTTATTTATTTATTTATTTACTTAATTTTTGTTGTATGAAACTGTAACTGAAAAACGCCAAATCTGTAAAATTTTGCAGAGAATTACCCATGGAACACCAGCGTCGCATTATCGGTTACCATGATTTGGATACTCCAGCGAATATCGATATGTTTGACTAACGATTAAAGCAATAAAACACGAGATGTACTTTTGAACTGAACTTTTAAAGATACCTAAAGTGCTCTGTTCGAATTTTTAAATGTATATAAAGCAAATTATATACAAATTTATATACCATACATACTCTATATGTATATATGTACATATATGCGATTTAAAGCCATAGCTTTATCAGTAACACCATCGATAAATATTGTAACGTATGTGAAGAACCCGCTTTTTTCCTTAAATCAAGAAATTAAACAAGTATTTTAACATTTTATATTAAATTGAATATATTATGAATCTTCTGCATCTTCTACAGAACTATAGCCGGATTTTATTGTGGTAGAATGGAAGTGATTATCAGCTTTTGAAAAACCTGTTGAATTTGCATCTCTTTTGCATTCGTTTCTTGCACTCTTGTTTATTTTTTATAGTCTGTATAAATCTGAAAACCAAACTTTCTCTAAAATAAACAAAAACTAATTTAAAAATAAAAAAAAACTCGTCAATCATGTTCCTTATTTTTGTGCTTCTATGCTTGCAGACCCGGCGGCGAATATCGTCAGATAATACAATACAGAGATCTGGATGCTCCACAAGATCCAGTGGATATGTTTAATTAAATAAGTTTTTAATACACATGTATGAAGTATTTCTAGTAATCTTATCTATACATTGTTATAATGTATTAGTTTATTATGTATAACAAACAATGACAAAGCGAACAACATGTAAACTTAGTGTAGTGTATATTATGGTGACACATTTACCGAGTTAAAAAGACCGTTTAATTAATTAATAAACATGTTCAAAGCGACCGAAGAAATGCGGCGAATTTTGATTTGAAATGAAAAGTTGCTCTAGGTTCTTATCCTATATAATCTGAGAAAAACCGTTGAGGTATTTTGTAATGTGAGTGAGGAATACTTTTGAAATTTAAGCACTCGCTAATGGAGGACAATTAATAGATGGATGAACGGTATGGATACATTTCCATTGGACGAAATGGCTACATTTTCTCCTTTTTGATATTTGAACGTGTTTACTGCAAGTTATACTTCTTGATACAATCTCTAATTTAATGAATTAATCAAGTCTTCAACTTCAACGATCGAGCTGATCACCGCTTCGCTTAACTTGCTACCCGCCACATTATCCAATTCCTTTTCCAGAATTTTGACAGCCTCCAGTAAGTGATCGTGCGCTAGTTTTAGTTTCGCGTTAATGAGCTCAAGATCTTCCGGCTGTGTGACGTCAGTCTTGGCGAGCAGTCGTTTCGATTGTTCGACCAACACCGTGTGCATCTCGTACAAGATGATGCCAACATAAATCGACAGTCGAATGGTGTCCGGATCCAGTTTCTGGCACACTGCGTACAGTTCTTGACATGTGAGCATCTTCTTCTCCAGCTGGGCAGCGTTTAGCTGAGCAAGAGTGTAACCGGCTTCGGTGCCGTACAGTTGTATGAGCGAATGCTTGAGACTAAAGAGATGATAATGATTGGGGTGCAGAAATTTCGAGAGCTTTTCAATCAAAGCCTCCACACGCTGAAGGCTGGGCTTGCGTACTAGCAGGTTATCCACCTCGTCGGCCATTTGAGTCAGGAGGTAACGTACCTGTTTTAAGAGGATCGAATGGATAAAGAAGAGGGAAACCAATCGAAATTCGTTGATTGCTTACTGGATTTCTCTAAGCACTCACCTCTTCGCCACTGATCTCTATCGGACACTCGTTGCACGCCCAATCCGTGGTCGTCGACAGCGGATCCTTGGGCAGATGCATGCCGCCACAGTCAGAGTCCCCGTCGCCCATACACCGCATGGCACTGAAGTAGGTTCCGTACTCGCTGGGGTCGGAGCAGCGATCGCACCGGCAGAGGAAATGCTTGGTGATGGCCAGATGCTCGAGTCGCAGTTGCGTGCCCCACAACATGTTGGAGTACATGATCTTCAGATGTTCGCCGCGTTCGATCTTGCGACCCGCAACGACGGAGATCTTGAAGCCGTTGCGGTGATTAAACTGGAAATAGCAGTTCGGACGACACGCGTGCTCCATCATGCAAGCTGTGTAGTAGACGCCGCTCAACTCCAGACCCGTCGGCAGGTTGATGCACATGTAGTTGGTCTCAATGATGCCGCAGATGCGGTGCAGCACCGTGGCGTCGTACTCTTGCAGGTACTTTTCTTTGGATTTCTGCTCGACGTGTTGAAGACGCTCCAGAAAGTTTTTCTGCAGATAGGAGACGATGCGTTTGTCGGCATCTCTGAAGAATGGAAGTGTAAAAAACAACAAAACAAAAAAGAACACACCAAAAAATATGCGAAAAAGTGGAGATAATTGATACATTTTGGGAGAAATTCAAGAAAATATTAATGAATATCGATTTACTGCTGTAGATGAGCTGTGCTTGGTACCTCTTCAATTCGGAGCCTTCGCGTTCCTCCTCATGACTTTGCATGTCCATGAGCTCGGTCCATTTTTTCTTTTGTTGACGCTGGAGCAATAAGCATTTCAGCACAACCAGCGCATCCGAGCGATAATAGTCGGTCAGCGAGCGAAGATCTGTGCGACTAGCGGGACCGGGACCTAACATTAAAATCGGACACTCCAAACCATGCAGATTTGGGTTCTCCAAGCCGGCACAACTGGCTGAACAAGCAGGCCAGCGGCATCTATAATAATGTAGGAAGAGGGGGGGAAGAGAAGAGACAAAGAAAGAGAGGGAGGGCGGCGGGGAATAGAGAGAGATTAATTTAAAAAAATGTACATATATTGAAATCGAAAAAGGTTTTTGGTTAAATTTGGTTTACTTTGGACAGTGATTCGCATCCATGCGGCATGGCGTAAAACAGCCAACGCACGGCATCACAGGCACCTTTTCCTTTTCACGATCGGTGAGATACCATTTGGGACCGACGATCAGTGGAGCTTCGCTGAAGATCAGGCTGCCCGCTGCAATGGGCCGCGTCGCTGTCAAATGCCGGCCCAGAAGGGCATCGGATGCTATGCGGAACGGGCGACAGGAGGGTTTGTGTTGCTTCCAGTGTTGGCGTTGATGATCGGCGCCGCAGTATTTCACCAGCTTGCAGGCAGAGCAAAAAAGCTGCGCGGGTACGTGGCAGACAGCACAGCTATCCGTGGGGCTGTTGTTATCGGTGGGGCTCTCGTTGAGTTCGTTGGACATTTCGGAAGGGGGAGAAAAGTTCAGTTCGTGTATTTCTATCTTTCAATATCTTCGAAAAGTTTCGTGTGCATATTTTATACCCTGCAACTACGCGTGTCAAAACTTTCTAGTATCATGCATCCGTCTTTAGGCTGTCATAAATAGATTCTGGGGCGATTCGGAGAATTTAATTTTAGAACTTTTATAGTTTTGCGTTTAGTGTTGAAATAACGATTTTGTATGTATTTTCAAAAATTATATTGTAGGTATATTGCATGTATTAATCATGTTATTTCACATCACTATTGTTTTCAATTTTATTTAATTAGGTTTTATAAATTTTATCCGCCGAATTTCAAACTTGGTTCTCATTACATATTTTCTTGCACTTTAATCGCATTCTTTTGGACGCCCGGAAGAATGTCTTCGCTCACGCATTTCTAAACGATTACTGAATGAAATGAATGCTGAATGATTTGCTGTCTGGTGGAATTTTCTGGGAGGAGAACGTTTTTTAGGAGACGTTTTTCGTGGCCAAGGAGAGGCGATTGAAGTTAATCGCTCGAGATGAAACGAAGACAGCAGATTTATTTTAAAATAGATTTTTCCTCCCATTTCTCATTCAAAAGCGTAGAGAAAATCTTTGAGAATAGACAACATTTGAAAGTGGTTTCTCATTCCTTCGATCAGATGCAGTAAACTTTGAAAATTGAGTTTTTTACTCATTTTGCTAAAAATGTAATAAAAACTCTTAAAGCTGTTTCTAATTTTTGAATTTTTATTCTGATTTTATTTTCTTTTCTGATTAAATTATTGACTCTTAAAAAATTCATTCGAAAACATTCAGTTAAACAAAACCGCATTTTAGTAAAAAAAATGTAATTATTATTTATTAAAATAACTTCTCAATGTGTCTGTTAACTTTATTATTTTAGATTACAAAATTTAATCTTTTGAAAAGAATTTTTTCGATATTCCTTCAATGCTTGATTAAGTTTTTCACATCACGTGATCTCATTTGAAGCAAATTCTCACAACCACGCGAGTGACCGCATCGAAATTTCGTTGATGGTGGATAACAAAAAAAAAATAAAAATTCAAAAAAGAACAACAAAACCGAAAACTTACTGCACTCTTTCTCTCTTCCATTCTCGCTCTTCACCAATCTGTCTGCACTTAAAACCAAGTCGATTTCGTATGATTTTCATGAGTTTTCCCAACAGAATTCAGCACTGAGTGTTGTTGCTCAGCTCATAAATTTTATTTCGAATGGCTTGGTTTTTGTAGCTCTTCTCTTCCCGTCACTCTTCATATCTGTTTTCCCTAAAAAAAGTTTCAAGTAGAGAAGAGCAGACAAAAGCTCTTAAAGTGACGCTTTGAAGGTGAAAAAGGATAGAAAAGTATTTCAATAAGGACGAAAAATGTGCGTAATGAAAAATTATGATATGTTTTGTTTCTGTTTCTTTATCTTTTGCCGTTATTTATCCATCTTTTCTTTCTTGTTGTATTCTTTTATTTGTTTATTTGTTTGTATGTTCAATCATAACACTTCACTAACTTTTAGTTTATTTATTTTTCCGTTCTTTATAGGATTTCGTTTAGAAAAAGACAAACAAAAATATATGTATGTCTTAAAGATTAACCGAAAAACCACTTTGTACAATAGAACACATTTTCCCGGAGTGACTGTAATAGATGAAAAATTTAATGATGAGGACTTTCTTTACCTGTGGGAGTTTCTCGGAGAAGGTGACTTTCTCGAAGAGACCATAAATTATGGGAAACTCTCAGGGATGGCTACTTTCTCGGACTACTGTCTATAGAAGAGTCTGACTCTAGAAGAAATCGACTTGAAAAGTGACTTTAAAAGACGTGAAGATCTCCAAAATGACGATACGGAAAATGACTTTAAAAGACGGGAAATTTTACGGATGTCACCTTTCTGGGAATTAATTTGAGAGGTTTGGAGATGGAACTCTTGAACTCTTTAGATGTGTCGTCTTTCTTGTAGGCACTTTGAATCAGGGAAAACTCTCAGAAATTATGACTTTCTGGAAGGAATTTAAAAGACGGGAAAATTTAGAGATGACAAATTTCTCGGAATGCCTTTAAAAGACTTTCCGAGAAGTCGACATGAAGACTCTCCTAGAAATCGACTTGAAAAACCCTCCGAGATGATGTCGTTCTGTGAATTTAAAAGACTGGAAAACTATTCGAGATGATGATGTTCTCGGAATTATTTGGACAGGCAGAATTCTATCGAGATTACAATGTCATCGGACTGACTTTCAACGAGGGAAAAACTCCCCGAGATGATGACATGGAAGACCATCAAAGCTAACGATTTCCTTATGATTATTTTAACAGACAAAGAGTCTGATCATTGAGTGAGAGAGAGAGAGGGTGAGAGAGATAAGTTTTATATTTATTATTTAACCCTTTTTTTTCTATACTTATTCTTTCATGTACAGTATAACTATACTCAGATTCAGTTTAGGTTTCATTTCGTCTCATATTACTTTCACCCTAGCATCGGTGTCTATTCTTGTCTCTCTTCCTGTCCTTTCAAATCCCGTTTCTTTATGTTCATCTTTTTTCAATTCCCTCATTTATACTTGAATAGCTTCCTCCGTCTTTTCTTTTCCTGCTGTATGCCTGTAAGCAAAATCTTCTTACAACTTTTACCAATCGAATTTCTTTATTGGAATGTACCCTGAGTACTGACACCCTACATATTGAACACTCTACATGCTGTTACTCAAAAATCCATGTATACATTAAAAAGGAAAGCGATAGTAAGTAATTGGAAGAGGAGAGGCGAGGGACAAGTGGTTGTGATGGTATGAGTTTGATTTCTATTTCTGTCCCAAATATTTACATCAAGGACATATGAATAAAATAAACAAATAAACGATTTCCTTTGTGATACACAACCCACAAAATAAGCCAAATAAGAGGAGAGAAAAACAAAAGAAACACTGAAAACACTGAAGCGTTGTGTGTGAATTGAATGTTAAACCATGTAAAAAAAGGATGGGATCAGATGCTAGAGAAATATAGAGGACGATGAAGAAAGATAGATGGGAAGGAGAGTGGTTAAAGAGAGGCATAGAAAGATGGCAGGGCAGACAAAAAATTATCACAGTCTCCGTTTTTAATTTAAGGTATAAATATTAATGGATAAACATTAATATTAGTATTCATGCGAAGATAATAAATTCGAAGAAAACCAGTCAAAAGAAAAATACGTGTTGAATTTAAGCTGGATTTAAGTAGAGAAGCTGGCTTCTTCCTCTCCCACTCTTTTTTCCTTTTCTTTCTCTCGCTTCGACCTTTTAAGTAATCTCTTCAGATCCACATGTGTATGTGTGTATGTGAGCATCTGACCAGATGTATTGAAGGATATCTTTTCAAATCCTTAAAGATTTTCGTATTATGAAAGAGGTCAACAATTTGACTGAGAAAAAAAAGCCGTACAGGCGAAAATCTGTGCTGGCTTAAAAAAACAAATTAAAAAGATGGGGACCAGCAGCAAAAGCGTTGATGTTGAGCGTTGCCACTTGGAGTGATTATGTCACTCATACACGGACATCTTTTTTAGGTTGTTAGAGTTCCTAATGAAGTCCATAAGAAGCTATTAAGAATATATATGGACAATAGATACAAATGCTTATAGATGGTTATAATATATTTGTCTGAAGTGAGAGTATTATTGCTGAATGGACATCATTATCATCGTGTGTTTTTGGTCTTTTGTCGATTGTGTTCTACTCGCACGTAAAAGATGCATAATATTATTATAGTAAATAAGTAAATATTCTCTCTAGGCTACCCTCCCCCCATGGACGGGGAGGGGTATGAATATGAACCAAACTTAAAGAGGAATGTAAAAAATAGGAGAAAAAATTACTGGCTATATAAAACGGAACTTTTTTGGTTGAATCAGTAGAAGAATCAAATGTTTGAGTGAATAAAGGAATGAATGAATGAATGAATACTGTTTACCTGAGCTGTTCAATAAAGCTGATAATCGACTAAATGTGTACTAATTTAAACGAATCAAAAAGAGCCACAATTTTTTATTCATTGTCCACGACTTTGTCTTTTATATTCAATCGAAGCAAAATTTGGTGGTAGATGGTTATTATTTATGAATTGACGATTTGTGGATTGGTGATGAATGAATGAATTGGCGAATAATGAATGAATTGGCGATAAATGCATGAATTGACGATGGACAGATGGATGGATGGATGGACCGACCTGATAAATACGACATTGTATACGAAAGGATTCGAACGCGTTGATTTGTTCAACGAAAGTGAAATCATCGAAGTGAAAACGCCAAAAATTAATCAACCGCGTTCAGATAATTGACATTTTATCCAAATATATGATATTTAGTATTTGATATTTTATCCAAATGGTTCATGTTCATTATTAAGTCATGTGAAACGAAACAAAACGAATTCGTTATGTGAATGTCATTTTTCCACCTCAAAAATGTGTCCATTTTGACACATATGTATGTGTCCAAGCAGCGATATTGTCGGCAACACTGTCGGTTGAATTCGAATGCGCAGAGACAACAACAACGACAATTGGAAGAAACAACAACAAGAAAACAACAAAAAATGTATGTTTGTACTAGTAGAAAAGCATTCATACTGGAATTTGTACTAAGAATTGGTTGGTTTCTGTTCAATTTAAAATATTATTTTGATCCTTAGCCCCCGACATCGACGAATTTTTATGAGTATGTGTGTTTGTGTTTTTATACTGCTTGTGGTTTTTCGGAGGCAGGAGAAGGTGGGGTGATAAGCTACGAAAACGCTTGGCGTCAGTTGTATGTATGAAAATATGCTCCATTTAAACGCAAACACAAAGTTTTACAATCTCTCGCATTCCTTAAATTTAATTAAATTGGAAATGTCAAAGCAGAAATGATTCAAGAAATTTATGACTATTTTTAAGATAATTAGAAAACCGTCAATAAAAATTTCTAAAGAAGTATTGATTTAATAACAACTCACTCAACATTTTTTCGCTTTTTAACATTTGTTTGAAAATTAATGTAGCAATAAAATAACGAGAGTACGATTTGAGTATCAACTAAATGAATGTCAGCCGAATTTCAATAAATGTCATTGCATATTGTGGAAAAATATTTGGAGTTAAACAACAACAAAACACATGAGTTAGAAAAGAAAACAAAAACAAAAAAATGTCTCCGAGCCGATCGTCGTCGGGTGCTCGTTCGTTGCTGTAAACAGAATCATGAAAAAAAACATTTTATTGTGCATGAAATATTTTTATTTTTAATTTTGTTTATTTTTTAATAAACATTTGTTAGGTTTTTGTTTATTTTAAAATTTATTTAAATGTACCACTGGTTTTGATAATAAGTATTGTTTTTGTTCTGTATTGAATTGTTTTGAATTGAATGCTTTTTTAGTTGAGCATTAATACTTCGCTCTCTCCAAACACTGAAAACTGTAGCTGAAAAGAAACATCGAGAAATAATTGATTGTATTAAAATGTATTTAAAATTAAAATTAGATTATAATATAGTATATTTAACGTGCACTGTTTTTTGTTGATTTTGTTTCCGAAAGTGCTTCAAAATTCGATTAAATTGTGTGATACACGAAACAGAAAAAGAATTAAAAAAAAAAACTAGTGAATTAGTAGATTCCACTAAAGCAGTACAACAACAACAATAACAACGGTATATGATTTTGGTCAAGAACTAATTTTTGTATGTATTCCAAATAAATGTTATTTCTGTCCAAAATATGAAATCTCCGCCTCCTTCTCTTTCTAACTCTCTCTCTCTCGTTTACCAGCTCAATTTAAAGTTGCTTTTAATTAATTTAAACTAAACGTAACTTAATGAGTTTTTAATATCAGTTTTAGAAGGCTTTTTACTCTGATTATTCGACACTCGTGAATTAATGTTTTAAATGTTAGTTTTTGTAGAAACCAACTTATGTCCATGTTATGTAATATGTCCATATACATGTATGTACTAGTATGTATGTACTCATGTGCTTATGTATGTGATTAAAAATGTCACAAAGAATTGTTCACTTTTTACCCACTTTGTTTTTTTTTTATGTGGCCACTTCACTGCACCTCAAAAAGCCGATTATTTTGAAGCGGTTTACATTTTATTCACTCGACTGACTTCGAAATAAAAAATGCCAAAAAAAGACCAACTCATTCTTTTTTGGTTTTCTTTTCACTTTTTTTTAGTCGTTATCTTTGTGCCACGTTTCCGTAGTTTTCTTTGATTTTATAGAAAAGCATTCAAGTGAGATTTTTTGCTCGTGGAATGTATGAAATTTTCTTCATTTAGTATAAATGTATACGTAAATAAATAACAAGATTAAACATCGATTTAACACATCAAAGCATTTTATTAATGTTTTCTATTTCGATATTTCATAAATTAGCCATTTAATTATCTTAGATTGAAAAATACATTTTATAAATAATAATAATAACACTTTAATGCTTATATACTAATAATAATCATAATATTTAAGAAGCAACATTTAATTAATACATTGTATTTATACAAACATATATGTACTGTGTATGCATGTATATTTAATTAATTTCTATATTATTTAATTCTTTTGTTAGAAATTAAATTCTGTTGAATATTTATTTATTCCATTGAATTCTTTTCGATTTAAATAAACTTCAATGAATTCGTTCCAATTCTGTGATAAACAACAATTATTACAACAATACTTAGATAAAGTTGCGTATATACACCATATATAAATATCTATGCATGTGTATGTGTATGTGAGCGTGTGAATATGTGTGTGTTGCTACGTAGGTGTTTGTGTTTCTTCTTCTTATAAATATATAGTATTTACAGCCTCATTATTACTTTACATTAAAAGGATTTTTAACATTATTATAATATTTTTTTACATACTATTTAATTGTGCGATATCTCTTAAACTTAATAATTAAATTTTTTGTCTTTTTTGTGCTGAGTTAACGGTGCTGATCATCGGGTTAGTTTAGCTTTCTTCAATACTTTATTTTTGGTGCCTTTTTGTATATTATTAAAATATATTTACAGAGTTTACACATAATAAAAACGATAAATAAAACAAAACCAAGGGGAAAAATTCGTTTTGTGCAATAATTTTAATATTATACAAGTAACAAATAACTAAATGAATGAATGAATGAATAAATGAATAAATAAATGAATGAATGAATGAATAAATGAATGAATGAATGAATATATGAATAAATAAATGAATGAATGAATAAAGCAATGAATGAATAAATCAATGAATGAATAAATGAATAAATAAATAAATGAATGAATAAATCAATGAATTAATAAATCAATGAATTAATAAATAAATAAATAAGTAAATGAACAGATGAATGAATGAATAAGTAAATGAATGAATGAATAAATTAATGAATAAATGAATGAATTTATTAATGAATGAACAAATTAATGAATAAATAAATAAATAAATCGTTACATAAACTAATAAATAAACAAATAAATAAAAAATAAAATAAATAATTTTATAGAAAATCGAATTATATAGAAACTATATAGAATATATACGAACTGAGAACTGTCAAAATATCGTGACAGATTTGCTCGCATTTGTTGCCGCCATAAATACTTCAAGGTGATGATAGCGTGACATAGACTCATCCTTCCGTCTCTCTCTAATCACCCACTCGCTATCCACTTTTTACTAATGCAAATGTCTGTATTTTAAATAACAACAAAAGCAACCACAACATTAAAAACATGAATGTTGTGCGTCATCGATGGAAGCTGACTTCAATTATTTATGAGAAACCTCAGTTTCCATCCTCTTCTTCTTCTTCTTCGTACGTCACCCCTGCCCCTTCAGTCATTCTCTGACTCCTTCTTCATTACATTCTATCTTCATTTAAAGAAATTCATCACCTTGCAGCACTACGGCGGCAACCGTTGTTCCTCACCTCTTATCGCTCATTATGACGCTCTGACGTGTAGGCGACACACAAACGTTGACGTTTGCGTTGCTGCCGATAACAGCTGCGCCGCTGCACTGCAACTGCAATGATTGCTGCCGTTGCAATGACTGCTGCCGTTGCAATGACTGCTGACGTTGAAAATTCCTGCTGCCAGCAGAATATCGCGTGGAGCTGCTGCCAAAGTAACTGTGATGGTGATGCTGGTTGTAACTGGAGTGGTTGCTGCTGATGTTGTTGTTGTTGTTAAACTGCAACGATGACCGATTGTAGTTGTTGGCTGTCATCGAGCGTCGCATTGACATGATGCTGGTATCCACGCCAGTCGCCGTGGAGTGCTGACGTAAGCGCGGCGCTCGCTTGACGAACAGACAGCAGAGATAACGATTGAAATGCTGCCGGAAGACGCCGGACACACAATACAAAGCCACCGGATTAACGCAGGAGTTGAGGAAACTAGAGGAGAAGAAAACAAAACTCGAAATTGTTTAGTTTACTTTATTTTACTCTATTAAATCAACAGTAAACAGTTCTCAAGATTTAACAAGCGAGTATGTAACAATTACGAGTACAATTTGAAGCCATGAAAACGATTCAATTCGAATGGCTTTTTATAGAGAAATCATGTGCCCACGATTGCATTCACAATAATTGTGAACGAGCATTCATTCAACACTGAGCTTTCAAGCCCTGAACACGACTCCAGGCATTACTAAAGATTAGTTAAAAACTAAGAAATAATGCAGAAATTAAATTAAATATGACAATAAAATAAAATAATTAAAATCATATTAAATTAAATCAATGAAAGTTGCATTCAGTTAAGAAATATAAGAAATAAATTGAAAAGATATAAAAAACACATGTTTTTCATAGCAATTTCAAATCAATGAAATTAAATTGATTCAATATATTATTTGCATTGAAACATCAAATTAATTGAATTGTCTTTCACTTCTCTGAACTCAGTAATAAAATAATCGAGAATAATAAACGAAAACAAGGATAGTAAACAAAAACAAGGATAATAAACAAAAACAAGGATAATAATAAGGATAATTAAATGAGTGCTACTGAAAATTTCCAGCATCCAAGCGTCGTCGTTGCTGTTGTTCCTTGTTTGTTCTCTGTTTTTATTACAATTGAGAAAATTACATTCTAGAAATCCACTTAATATTGTACAATCATATATGAATTAAAGGATATTAAAGGATATCAACATATTTTCAAATTAAGCAAATTATTTGAGCTTCTCTAAAAAGTCGACCAAAAAAAAAAATTCAAATCTGGAATAATCTGAAAAACCAATTTCAAGTAATCTGGAATTTTTTTGTTATTTCAAATGTTTGTCATCACATTAAATGCACAGATTCAGAGCCGTTAAATTGAAGATTCCTAATCCTCAACCCACCCCGACACCATCCTACTCCCTCCTCCTCTGTGCTGGAAGAGTGGGTTCGGTTTTGTTTTCCTCTTCATCACACAATCATCTGCATCGCTTCACTTGAGTCCTCGTGGGTGTCAAAACCGTCGTCCCGTCAGATCATCGTAAATATCAGAGAGCTCATCATAATGTCATGGAATGTGGGTGTGTGTGTGTGTGTGTAAACAGAAACAGAAGAAGAACAAGCGCAGGCAGAAGCGAAGCGACTCGCTGAATGCATATCATTTTGTCATTTGCTGCGCTTATCCTTTGTTGTATCCTTTGAGTGATTGAGTGGTCGAACAATCAACAGTAACGACAACAATGACAACAACAAATACGTGCCTTATATTGCATTAAATGGAATCAAGACGAACCCACACACCAATATAATAAGTTCTCTCACTCTCTCCCTCTCTCTCTCTCTTTAAAAGTGTTTATACTAACCTTGTACAGAAACCGATTATCCTCACTGCGTGCCAGAATTCATCGAAGTCCTCGGCTGCTGTGGGATTTAAATGGAACCACAGCTCAAAAAGATGATAGGGAAAGAAACACGCAAAGAAAACTGAAAAAAAAACGGCGAAGAAAACGATTATAAACAGCAACGATTGCAATAATACGTACATTGATAAATAAGAAGAAAAATAAAAGGACATTAATAGAAAAAATAATAATAACAATGAGAAGTTCGAGAATAAGCAGAAGAAGAGGAGGATGTAGAGGAAGAAAAGGAAGAATGAGAAGGAGAAAACAATGATTCCCAGAAGAAGGTGGAAAAGAACAAGAAGAAGGAGGAGAAAATCAAGAAGGAGGTGAAGAAGACGAGCCCAGAATACGAATGAGGTGAAGAAAAACAAGAAAGAAAAGAAGGTTAAGAAGAAGAAGTAAAAGAAGTGGAAGCAGGGGAGAAGAAAACCAGGAAAAGGGAGGAATATATAGGAAATTGAGGGAATTTGTTGTATACAATGTTGATTATGCAGATTTTGTTTACAGTGTGGAGAAAGTAGATTTTATTTCTCTTTTAAACAGTTTTTGCACCAAATGTGATGGGTGGTAAAATCTTAAATATGAAAACTTATATTTTAATTGCTTGAACTTTGTTCTCGAAAAAGTTTAATGGACTTCATTCCAGGAGGAAATCGAAGCATTCGTAAGCGAAGAAACCTTATAATGCTGAATAAAATTAAATCATAAACACAGGCACATTCACAGCCCACGTCCGCTGAAGGAGGCGATCAACTTACCTACAACAAAAGCAACAACCATCCGGGCCACATGTCGTCTCGCTCTCGCCTGTGAACGACTCTGAACGCCGAGTGTCTCGCCTGGCATATCGCGGGCGCTGATGTGCAAACGTTTGGCTATCAAAATGTAGAGAGCGCTGATTATTGACAGCGGCAACAAGTAGTAGATGAACGCTTTGCCGATGACGGTGTATCTGCGGGAGGAAAACCGAAGAAGAAGAACAGAAGAGGGTGCCGGGTGGGAGGTGGGAAAAGAAAAACGATTATTTACACCACTTTAACGAAATGTAGGTCGTTTAGCTTGGTTAAAAGAATCTGAGAAACTTTCGCTTCAAGTCTTTCAATCTTACACTCACTCACACAACCCCAACCTCACTCACACAACCCCAATCTCACTCATACCTTCTTATTTATTTTATCCTATACAAATAACTTGGGGAGCTTAATTTCAAGATCTTTATATAATATATGGTTTTTCTGAATATTGATAGCATTTGAATCCCATTTTGAGAACTGTGAGAATTTCAATTTTGTGTTCTTACTTTAGTCTATAAACAGACTATTTGTTTGTATTTACTGAATACTTTATTTGTTTCTGTAATGGACTATTCATGTACTAAATTTCTGATTACGATACTTGTCTCTTCTCAATTTTTTGTTTGCTGTGAAATGAAATCCTTTTCGATTTTAAACAAATCCTTACGGGAAAAGTAAATACGTTTTCCTGTCATTTAACAGACTTTATGGAGTATTTCAAGAGTTTTTTCAACGGTTGCTTAACTGTCCTATAACAGTATTTTAAAAGGAGTTCCATTACGGTTATAATATGAGTACATTTCCAATTCAATTCCAATACAGACTTGATACAGTTCCAATATAGTTCCATTGCAGTTCTAAAGTAGTTGTAATATAGTTCCTATACAGTTAGAATTTAGTTCCAATACAGTTCCAATGAGTTCCAATGCTATTCCAATACATTTCCAATGTAGTTCCAATATAGTTACACTTAAAATCCAAGACGTTCCTCATCAATATACATATATTCTGGGTAACACCTTTATACCACCTCCGTATCATCCCCACACTCTTCAGTCCCCACTCTGGACTCTTCTCTTCTAGGACTGGACTCTGCATTGGACTCTGGACTGGACTTTGAACTGGTCTGTGGACTGAACTATGGACTGATCCATGGACTTTACTGTGGGCTGGGCTTTGTACTTTGGATTGAACTTAGACTGACCTATTCAGTGGACGGGATACTGGACTCTGAACTCTCTAGCTTACGTAGCTTGTATTTCAGATAGAAACAAACGTACCTATTTAACCATAGAACTGTTGTTTTTAGTTAAACATTTCTACAAGGGTATTCACAGTCTAACAGTTTCCACACAGTCTTGATGATCTTTTAATTTTCACCAAATAACTTTAAAATAATAAACGAAATATCTTGTCTTTGTTCAAATATTAGATTATGTGTGTTTATTCTCTCTCTCGCAATAATCAAAATTGATAATTTCAATTGAATTATTTTAAGAGAGTGCATAAAATATAAAAATTCTATGATTTAATTTAGTTTTTGATAAAATTTGCCTAAAAACAAAAATATTTCTCAAATGAAAATAAATTGATTTAAAAACTTTTGTGGAGAAAATAACGTGAAATGTGTGAAAAATGAGAGGTGGGAAGGAGAGGGAGTGAGTGTGTGAGAAGAGTACATGGGTGAGTATGCGTAAAGAATGTCAAATGTTGATTCGTATCAAAATTTCTCACTCGTGTTTACAAGACTAACAATTTTAAAACTTGATTAAATCCGGAATCATCTGTGGGACTGAAGTTATCCGAGTGTGTGTGTGTTGGAGAGTGTCGATGTGTGTGTGTGTGAGTGTTTGCATCTGTGTGTGTGGGTGAGAGAGCATGTGTACCTTCATGAAGCAATACGTTGTTGGAATTTGTGATATGTTTGCAGAACTCCCGGGTCGAAAATAATCATCAATCATTCATGGATTTCTTTTTTGTTTCTGTGACATTCGATTTAAATTTTGACTTTAGTAATATAACTGAGGTGTAAATACCAACATGTTGAGTACAATGACCCAAGAAAAAAAGCAGATGATCATTTTGAATGAGTCAATCGTGTGTCACTTTTATTCTTCGCCTGTTTTCATTGAGTCACCACGATTTCTATTACATTTCTTGAGAATTATGTTTGACCTGACCTCATTTGACCTGATAACCACTTTAACCCCCTTGCGAAAAAAATCCTACATACTACAATTCCATTCACTCTTGAACTCTTCTATAAAAAGTGATATCTTTTGTTTGATTCTTCCATCTACTGACCTGGTATAAATATCCAAATTCGTACGATTCCGGCCGAACGGTGTACAGACCAGTATAGTCAAGTTCTGGCTGTTGTTCAATTGGATATCCTGAATGTCGGAGACAACAAAAGATGGTGTGGCTAAAAGGATGGCAAAAATCCAAATCATAGCAGCTGTAAATACCGTTAATGGCTTTGTCTGTAAGAAGAAAAGGAGAGAGCACACAAATAAAGAGAAAGAGAGGGAGAGAAATGGAGAATGATATACAGAAGTAGACAATAAAAAACAATAACAAGGAGATCAGATATCTAAGCATACGTTTACCCCGAACACAACCAGCCTCCCACCCACACACTCTCCCCTTGACACAGTCTCCCCCTCCACACACTCCCTCCCTCCCGCGTTCACTCTATCAATACTCACCTGCAATTTACGCAATGGATTGACAATTGCACAGTAACGTTCACCGGAGAGCGCTGTCAGCGTGAACACCGATACGCCTATTGAGATGTCCTTGAAGAACTCGCTCACACGGCACAGATTTGCGCCGAACGTCCAGCTCTCCTGGGTGTACACAATCGAGGCTAACGGTACACAAATGATGATGACCAGCAGGTCAGCCAACGCCAATGATAGAATGTAACTGTAATTGGAATGAGATCTATTAAAGGAGATATGAAATGGAGGTAAACAAAGAGACGGAGAGAAAGAGAGAGGAACAAGCAGACAAACAGAACACAGGTAGACAGAGAGAGTGAGAAGGAGAGAGAGCGAGAGGAAGGAACAGAGGTAGATGTAGAGTGAGAAGCTGTCATTTCGAACGTGTTTAATTAAGAGCTGTTATTACTTGGATTATGAATGATTAGCTCCAGTGATAGCTCGAGATCGATGGCAGATTTTCATTTAAATTACAGAGTTAAAGAGTTGCCAATTGCTTGAGTACTCAACCTTTAAAAAACAAAAAAAAAAAATTAAAAAAAAACCAAAGGAACAACAACATGGAATTTTATTTGATCCTTGTTGTCAAATATTATATTTTCGAAGCTCCTTTCAGATGGCTTGCATTTTCAATCCTGAAGCTATAATAAATGCAGAGTGTAGCAAAAAAGACGGTTTTTCTTATTCTTTTTTATTCGTTTGAAAGGATTTCGGAGAATTTGAAGAATTCAGTGGTCCCACAATATTTCGTATGCCTGACAGGAGGATCGTAGAAGAGGGAGGAGGTGAGGGGAGAAGTAAGTAGAAAAACGAAATCACGTTCTCGGTTTTGTTGTATGAGAAATAATGCTATAAACCTATACAAATAAATCTATGTATATTTAAATATAAGGATATACATATAAATATTTGTGTATGTGTGTGTGTGTGTGTGTGTGTGTGTGTGTTTATGCCTGATGTCCTCGAGCGTATGGCCGACCATGAGTACGATATGAATACGGACAAAAATGTTATCGTTCTGAATTGATATCATTTTATATTTCGATTGTTGTTCGTAGATCAAAATTCGAAATGCAGAAAAAGGATGAACAGTTAAAGAAAAGCAGGAATAGAAGAAGAATAAAAAAAATGAGAAAACTACACGAAAACAGGAAGCAAACTACGAGTAGAGAAACATTCGACTTTTCTACACTGAAAAAATTAAGAATATAATGCCTTCTGTATATAAGTGAGTATTAATTATAAATACAATAATAATAATAACAATAGTAGTAATAATAATGAAACTAAATTATATTAATAACCATAATAACATTATTTATTTATTTATTTATTTATAAAGAAAAGGAAATCTAGAAAAATTACACTAAATAGATTTTAATTTTAATTATATTGCAATAAATTATAATCTACAGGATTATAACGGCATGTAATGGGACCAAAAGTTGGGGACGTGTAGGTTGGGAAACAAATCGCAAGGGAGGGCTGATCAATTCCCCCTCGTTTAGGCGGTAGACGGAATTTTCTCAAAATTCAACTTAAAATCGAGAAAAAAATCTCCAAAAATAACGGCAACATCCAGATCATTTCTGGGTAGTGTTTTTTAAAGCAAAATACTTGCCCCTTAACATATTTTTCGAATGAGGTCGATAGGTTAAGTAATTTTGAAGAAAATTCATGCTACACTTGAAATTTTGAAAAAAAAATCTTTAGTCTTTTCTTTCAGTGTGCTTGTAATCCATAACATGTAAAGGATATAAATCTGCTAAATATGTGTGTGTATAAGTGTTTATGTCTGTGTGTGTGTGTATAAGTGTGTGTGCGTGTGGTTATTTGAGTGCATATGCGGCCATAAACGATGCCATCAGGAAGCAGGCGTTCGTAGTGCCAATAAAACGAAGAGATTTAATGTTAGTTGATGACGTTGACTGCATGATTATCGTTTCCGATAACAATGTACGAGAGGGTAGAGTTGTATGTATGTGTGAGTGTTAGTGTGAGAACCAGAGTGTGTTACAGGAACTAATACAGTTACACAAACACACACACATAGTTTTATTATAGGCAGATGTTCTTGAAATAAGAACTCAAGCGAACTTCTTCTGGGTTTGAGCTCGTAAAACTTGTGTACTTTCACTAAATTAAATTGTTTTCTTTTCTTTTTATATCGATGAGCAAAGTCAGCTGTTCAGATGCGGAAGCGAATACAGACACAAAGAATAAATATCAGATAATTTTTAATGGCCTGCAACACTTGATAAGGTTCGGCTTCCGTTAGCGTCAGCGTCATGCTAAATGTAATGACTTATTTTGAGTTCCAGGTTTGCATGTGAGCTGCCAATAAAAACCAACAACATTAACAATAACAACATCGAGACTAACAGGAACACCAACAACAACATCAACAACCATACTTTGTTGTTTTGCAATTAAATTGAGGTTAAAAATGCTCTCATTTTTTTAACATTAGCAGCGGCGACAAGTCGTCGTCGTCGTGATTGTGCTTGCTTACAAAGAGAACGAAGGAGCTCTGGAGCAGCTCTGCTTTTCTAATGAAAGATTTTGGATTTGGCTCCAAATATTTTTATTGCTTTACTTTATTGTTTTAAAAAAGGGAGTGTCAATTAAATTTTGCTTTTATTTTACAATAAATCTTATGCTTCATTTCAATTTGACAGAAATGAAACACAACACATTCGATGGTTAGTGAAAATGTTCAGTCATTTGGCAGTCGGCTGAATTTTTTGCTTCTTCTTAATCGTTGCCTTGTGACCTCTTTCCGAAGTGCTCGAATTGGTCGTATTTTAGGTCGTATTGCGAAAGGTGTGCTACGAGCTTAACGAGTGCATGACGTTCGTGTTATGATTTTGTATTGTTTTTGCAACAACAAAGAAGTCGTGGATGTGGTGGCTGGGTGCGTGTGTATGTTGATGTTTTGTTTTTGTACAAAACGAATGAAATGCCGTCATTTGTGAACTTAAACGAAGTCGAATTATAATAGAATGAGAAGAATTTGAAATGTTATGTCTTAATTGTTTAAAATTGTAGTATGTATGTTCAAACAAACAATAACAAAAAACATGTATTTCATAGTTCATTCATCTCCGCCTTAGAGAAAAATACTAACAAAAATTATGACTCTGAACCACTCAAATTCATTGCATCAAAATGGCGTCGCTGCAACAGCATCAGTGTTGCTGCTAGCACATAATTAAATGCGTCCTCTACTTCAGTTAAATGTGTCCATATTCAGAAATCAATGTGTCCATATTTTGAATATTTTACTTGTTATTAAAATATTCTCATTAAATCTCTTTACAATATGTTGCTTTTACTTTAACTTGCTCTGGCTCAATTGTGGAACCTTATAAAATCTGTCTTTTGATAGCTTAGTGCTTTAGTTCCTTTTAAACATTCACTTTGCGGTTGCTATTTTCGGAATTTTCTATAAAAGCTTAATTGTACGTCTTTAGAAGAACATCCATCATGAAAACTCAAAATCATTTAACGTTCAGCACTCGAATGGGCCATTAAAAGCGCACCACCTCCTTTCCTCAGACTGAAATGGCTCTCGCACACACAATAATCTCTCTCTCTCTCTCCCTCTCTCCGTCCCTATCTCCCATCTGTTTCTCTTTTTCACCATTGTTTGATGGCAGGTTGACTGAGTTATTTTGAGTGATCATAAACGTCATACTAATTCTGATCCTCTTCCTGTTTCCCTCCGCTCTCTCTCTCTCTCTCTCTCTCTCTCTTTCTCTCTCCCTCTCTCCCTCTCCCTCTCTCTCTCTCTTTCTATACAACCGAAGTTCACGATAAAAATAGCAACAGCTTATCCTGGACTTGTTTGCAATTCAGTTTTTACTGCAGCGAATGGAAAAGAAAGAAAAACTATAAAAGAAGCAAAACAAAAGCAGGCTGCAAAAATCTCTATAAAATAATAAAAGAAATCTGAAAGAAATACTTCATGCTTTTCAGTTCTCTTTCATTCTTTCTCTGTTTCTTTCTTTTTCTCTGTATTTCTTTCTTTTTCTCTCTCTTTCATTCTGTTTCTCTCTCTATTTTTAGTGAATATAAATCAGTAGTCGTTTAGTGTCTGGTGGATCTACTAAGTTGCTTGTTTTTGTGCATTAAATTGATTTAAAGACCATTCAACATTTCGTTCGCTTTCGATTTTCTGCTCTTGATAACTGCACAGAACAGAAGCTAGTTTTAAGAGTTTTATAACCTTTTTTATTCCGGCCATTAAACGGTAACGGAACCGGAAACACATTTCTTGTGTTTCTCTCAGTGCATTCGGAATAAAAGCCGTCTTTAAACCGCCTCCTTGCCGCCTTGCAGTCGCCGTGGCATTGGCTTGGCTTTGATATTTTATTGCATTGAGTTTTAAAATGTTAAAAGAACTCTTTAAGTGGGAAAATCATTAATCACTGTACCCTGTATCACCCTGTACCCTGTATCACTCTGTACCCTGTATATACTAGTGTATGTGACCTTGTAACTACATAGTAACTAATTAAAATTTTCAAAAAATGTTGTTGTTCTTTTCTCAACTTACGTATTCGGTATATTTCTCATCGATCGATGGCGAAAGAATATAATGACCAAAGTACCGTTACCCAGCACGCCCACAATGAAAATGAGCGTAAAGAGAATGGTTACGATGTACGTTTCGGGCCGCTGCGAGGGCGGTACGTAGTCCGTAACGGGATCATAGTAGTCGGCATCGTTTTGTGCCACGATATTGGACACGCCTCTCGTGCTGAAATCCGTTTGATTGACAACAACGGAAGTAGCGGTAATTTTGGCGGCTATCGAAGCGGCAGCAGAAGAAGAAGCAGCAGCAACGGTAGCAGCAGCGGCAGCGACGACGGTGCTGGTGGTGGTGCTCGTGGTGGGCGTAACAGTTGTTAGCGTGTGACTAACATTCACTAATGTGGTGAATATATTATCGTACATATTGTTGTTGTTCTTTTTGTTATTGTTCTTTTTGTTGTTGTTTCCTTTTATTCCTTTTGTTGTTGTTGTTCAGCAGCTGATTTGTTGCCGAGTTAATAATCTCGTAATTCGCACTCTTCTCTTTTCGCCATCGAATGTCTCTCAACTTTTTTATAACTGTACTTGTTTCCCACTGCTATTTATTTCAAAAGTTCATGAATTTTCATTGCATTTCCATTGATTTTCATTCGCTTCATATTTGAATCAATCATCATGATGATGACGATGATTTCCATGGTTATTTTGGCGTTTTTTTTGTTGCTTTATTCGCGCAGCAGCGCTGCCCGCGTCGACGCTGACTGTTTAAAAGCTGAAATGGAAGAAAAAACAACAACAAAATGTAGTGTAAAAAAACTAAATCGGAAGGAAGGAATTCATTCAGAAAACTGAAATTGAAATTGAATTAAAAAGCGTGACTTTAAAAAGAGTTGCCAACTAATTTTAATCGGATGTGCTTCGTTTCCTGCAGATGCTCAAAAGTAGGACGGGAGGAGGAACAGAGAGAGGGGGGGGGAGAGGGGGGGGCGCGCATGAAGTTTTCTGAATCGATGTTTGTTGGGAAAATTATGCAAATTTAATGTTTTTCCTATTTTTTGTTTTTATGTACTTTAAGGAAACTTTAAAATAAGAGAATTTCTTCGTAGAGTTCGAATTTTTTCAGTAGGTTTAAATTTTAAATTACATTTTAAGTGTAACTGTTTTTTTTTTAAACTCACAAGAAAAAATATACTTTAATTAAAGAAAAGCAACATGAAAAAGGAATGAAATCACGGTTGTCCTTGAGCCTTTTTTGGAACCACCAAAAATTATATTAAAAAAACAACGAAGCAAAAAAAATCATTCATGGAAAAAATTTCATTTAATCAACGGAGGTTCATTTAACACGCTTTCGTTCCAGCCCCCTTCCCACCCTTCCCCGCCCCTCCCATCCCACGGCCATCCATTTTGGTTAACCCAGACTTGACAAATGTTAACAGCAGCCGCAACAACAATGACCCGGGGCAACAACAACAGCAACAAACAATATTAAAACTGTTGAATATTTTCATTAAAATCATAAATCCATCAAACATGTTAAATGTTTCCCTTCACTCAACTCGTGGCTCAGCTTTATTAAGTTACCACATGATCCTGCCCTCCGTCCTTCCATTTCCTCGTCCCCCCTTTCCTAGCCCCCCTCCCCCTCTCCCCCCTTTACACTACTTTCCACGTCTCTCCCCCTTTCGAATTCTGCCTTTTCTCTTCCACTTTCGTATCCAGAACAGGCTAGTAAAATATCCCTCAAGTGGAATAGGGGCAGGGGGAGCAGAGGGGGAGAAGGGAGTAAGGGGCCTTTCTTTATTTTCACTTAAATTTAATGTTGCATTTAAAACACAATATTTTTGAGCCTCGACATCGTCGAGAAGAGCTTCAGAAGTGCTTGCTGTCGCCTGTTGTTGTTGTTATTATTTATTACTGTCGTTTGTTGTTGTTGTTGTTATTATTTGTTGTTATTATTATTTTTTGTTGTTGTTTTCATGTCTTGTTGCCGTTTCTGTTGTTGTTGTATTGCAGCTGAAAGTGCTTTTGTTGTTTTTTGTGTTTGCGTTTGCGTTCGTGAGCAAGAATTAATTTTGAAATTCGTTGGGCTGTTAACTAGAGTACACATACAAACTTACACACACACACACACCCACATACACACACACATCTACATACACATTTGTTATTATTTACTCTGCTTTACCCTTTCATTTTCTATTTAATGCAGCAGCAGCTGGTTTTTGCTATTCTATTTGCTGTTTGTTTTCTCATGAGATTTCTCATAATTTGAACCTGTTGATGGAAAACAAGAGAAACACCAACAACACTAAGAAAATAACAACAACAACAATAGTAACAACAACAACGCTCGCTCTATAAGAATAATTTTATGGATCGTCCGATCTGGCGATTTATTTTAATGGAAGACTTGATGTCGTTATTTCATTTCTGAAACTGACACTCTCTTGAAGCCATTAAAACTGGAATTTAAAGGTTGAAACCCAAAGTTTTTTGAAAAAAGAACAGAAAAAGAAGAAGAGAGAATAAGAAAACGAGGAAAGAGAGAAGATATAGAAAAACTAATAGGGAAAAACTATAGAAGTAGGAGCTTATATACACTTTATTAGCATAGTCTTAAGTAGGTTCAATTAAATGTGACGAGTTGAATGTGAAAAGATGACAACAAGTTATGAGAAGTCACAAAAAGTGACCACAAGTTATGAGAAGTGACAACAAGTGACAAGAAGTTATGAGAAGTCACAAAAGGTGACAAGAAGTAATGAGAAAGTGAGGTTGAGTGAGGTTGAGGTTGATATCTCGCTGCCACATGCTTTGGTTGTGTTTAAATGGGTTTCTTTATTGTTGTTGATGTTGTTGGGTATCTCATTTATTGTGAATATTATGACTATTTTTGTTGTTGCTTTTTATGGCATCGCTTTGAGAACAAAAAATCAACAAAAGAGAGTGATTTTGTGAAATATAAATATGTACATTAAATAAATGAACTTAATTTCTGGTTTTCTTTCTTTTTGTTTCGGAAAAACATAAAGAAACAAACAGGACAAACATTTGTGGAAATTTTACTCAATGTAAACGTTTAATATTCTAAAAGAAATAAATTACAAAAGACGAAAGAAAGAGTATAAAAATAATAATAAAAACTTTACACAAAATCTACAAGAAAACTTCCAAAAACCGTTGTTGTAAAGAAAAAACTTTATAAAATATTGTATTTAAATTTCTATTTCGATTTTTCATGCAGTAATATTTTTATTTCGCTTTATTATTATTCGTTTTCGTTTTTCTTTCTTTTTTTTTTTTTTGTCAATTTTAGTTTCCATTCAAGGTTTGAGTTTGTTTTTATTTAAATTCGTTTTTATTTGAATTCGTATTTATTTGAATTTGTTTTTATTTTTACTTTTTTCATTTGACAATATTTTTTTTATTTTTTTATTGAGTTGAAGCGATGAAGGAGAAGAAAAGAAGCAATAATAACCACGCAATCTTCCTGCCAGGAAGCCAAAGCCAAAAAAGATGACGCCGATAATGACGATGCTGATGACGATGATGATGGTACAAGACGTGTTTTCGAGTCATGATGATAATCAACTTTTGAGCTATGAATGATAGCCAACAAACAAACAGACGTCATGGTTGCAAACATGAATGAGACTTGATATGAATTCTCTGAACTTATTTCATTTCTAAATTTCACTAAAAGTAAAGCAAAGGAACTCTTTATATAGATATTTATTTTTGTTGTCGTTGTTGTTCTTGGTTTTGATGTTTAGCATGGAAACCTTTTAAATTACGAGCTGATATTCTTTTTAGTTTTATGTGGACTGAAAATGTGTGTAACTTGTTTTGAGTAAAGTCTTTAAATGAGTTTAGCATCGAGTTAAACTAAAAGAAACCTTCTACTAAGAGTTCCGATGTCATTCTAGTTTGAAAACCAATTCTAATAAAAATATAGTGTTTCTAGTATAGATTATAAATAAATTAGATATAATCAAATGTGTATAAATTCAAAATAATGAAATCATACTAATAAAAATAGTAATTATAATAAATCTCTTTCAAACTTAATAAATGGGTTCAACGTTGCGTATGAGTAACTTTTAATTCGATTATTAATCGTTTTTTATGATTTCTGTTCAAGAAAATTAATGGAGAAATTTTTAAATATAACTGTATTATATATACATGCACATGTAGATGTATGTAAATGTATACATACTTCTGTATATATGTATAAAAACTCGCATGTATACAGTTTAATCGAAAAACTCTACAAAAAAAAAGGCTGTCAAAAGCTTAACAGCTGATCTGAAAAAATCACCGATAAATGTTGACAGTTTAAATAAAGTAAACAATAGCAAAAACAATAACAACAATAACAATAAACAAAAAAATATCATTAAAAGTGTTTAACAACAACAATACAACACAAAATTCTGAAAAGCAATATAATAACATCCATAATAAGTAAACAAAAACATCATTATTACCATCAGCAGCAGCATCAACATCAGTATCACACCCACTACACATCACCCTCATCAGACAACATCTTCACCATCATTACAACCATTGACCATCATCATCATTTCTTCGCCTCTCGTCATCTTTCTCTATCGTCATCTTTCTCTGTCGTCATCATCATTATTATTACCATAAATGTGCGTGATCATTATAACATCATTATCACCATAACTGCCATCGTCATCATCATTAACAGCATGTTTACTACTATCGTTGTTGTTGTTATTATTCAGTCATTCATCAGTTTTCAGTACGACTTTTGTTCCTCTCTAACGTAAGCTTATTCAGCACTGAATGAATGGTTGATTGTGTGTGTGTATATATTCGTGTATATGTATGTGTGTGTGTGTGTGTATGTACATGTTTGTCTACGTTATTACGTATTTAATGCCACACAACAGACGTTCCACAGTGATTAACACGATTTCTGTACAAATGTATTGACAATAAATGACTTTATTAATTAATATTCGAGAAAATGGAGAGAAAAACGTAGAACAAAAGCACTGACAATCACAATAATTTGTGTGTTTCAATGATTTCGGTTTTTATGCCCCACACCGGAAGGTAAAAGAGTGATAATTAAATTTATCCTTAACTATAATTATCCTTATCCTCATTGAGTAACTGAATGCAATCGCTACATAGTATTATGAGCTACAAATGGGCGTGGTCCGTCCAGTTCTACATATTTAAAGTATCCGTTCATTTCGTAGTGGCTTCAAAAACCATTACATAGAAAAAGAGGATAAAAAGGGAACCACAAAAACATTCTCAAAAATAACAGCAACAACAACAATAAATAAAATTATCCCAAATTACAAAAAAAAAAATATCAAAGAACAAAGAAAACTTCACTAAATGAAGTTTGAAACTAATTTCAATTCTTCCCCAGCTGCTGTTATTTAGTAGTTAATCTAAGTTAATCCTCCTTCCCTCCTAACCCTCCTTCCAACTTCCCCCCTACTCACAAATTAAATGGACCACAACAATGGGCAGTGGCTTCAATGGACCACCAATGGTCATCATGATGAGAACCACTTTCAAAGCCATTTAAAACGGTCCAAATTTATTGTGTATTGCATTTTCTTCTATTTTCTTTATTTCTTTCTTTTTATTCGTAATTTATTTAAAGGCTTCGTTGATGATTTCTAGTGGTTTTTCTTGGGATTTTAAGGATGCTTCTGAGTAGATGAGGGAGCGAAGAGAGTTGGAACATGGTTGCTGTTTTTATGGCCCTACTATAAAATAACTTATAAATATAATGAGGAAATGAAATAAATATAAATTCATAAATTTTGGTAATATGAAATACATATGTACATACAATAGTACGCATTCATATATACACACACATATACTCACTCATACACACACTCATACACACACTCATATACACACTCATATACACACTCATACACACACTCATATACACACTCATACACACACTCATACACACACTCATACGAGCAGAGGTCATTTGAAAGGATCAACCATTTTTTTGTCCATTAAATGGTCCATGAAGAGTGAAATGGAAACAAATTGTGACGAATTATTGACCCAAAGTTTTTTAAATTTAATTCCGGTGTTTCTTTACTTCTTCAGCTTTCATAATTTGTATATATGTGATAAATATGAAAATAATACATGAAAATAATGAGAATCAAACTAAAAAGTAACAAGGAACAATATTGTGAGCAATAAAAAAACCGAAAATTTTAAGAATTAAGGCGTAATTTTCTCAAAGAAAGAAAAGCGAATGAAAAACTCAAAATCTGAATAAATAACAACAAATAATTTTTCCAAATAATAACAAAATAACTGAAAAACACTGAAATTTCACGCAATAACGAAAGAAAAACAAAATAATATCATAAAAAAAAGTACAAGAAAAAAAAAACCAAAAAACAATAAAATAAATATAAAAAAAAATCAAAATATAAAAAGAAAAAAAATGAAAACTACAAATACTAAAAACAAAGCAAAATTCTTTGAAATAGTTTTTATTAATTTCTCTCCACTTCTTAATTATTTTTCGGTTGTGGTATTTGTTAAAAGTGTTGTTTGTTGTTGCTGATTTCCTTTTATGCTCTTTCTTTAACACTTTATAAACAAACAACAACAAAAAAATTAAAAATACAAAAAATATACATACATACAATAAATATTTGTACACAGAAATATATTTGTATAAATAAAGTGCTATGCTTTTCTTTCGTAAAAACAAGAAAGGAAATTAAAACAGAATTTCTTTTATACACCACTCAAGTTCTCCCTCCGTCCTTCCTTCCATCTACTTCTCAACCTTCTCCACAAGTTGCCAGAGTATTTTTATTTTATTTTTTTTTTATTTAATTCAAAAGTTTGTTTATTTAAAATTCGATTTATTTATTTAAAAGCATCAAAATCATTATTGAGACAATAAATTTTAAACGATTACTCTTAATTTTTCGGCGATCTTTTTCTTCTGCTTCTGCAGATCTGCTTCTTTTACAGATCTTGAATTAAAGAAAAGTTAACAAAAAATCCGGTCTTCAATAAACAGAACATCATCAACATCAAAACATGAACATAAAAGGTACGAAGTTTAAACAACTCATTTTTAGATAATAAAAAGTAATGCGTAATGCTTACTTTTTAGCGGCGTTCTTAAGATTTGCATATCTGAATCTTTAGGCTTTTGTTTTTTCTTTTGCGATTCAGCACACATTCAGCAACAGAGTGTAATTAAAATTTAAGCAAGTACCAAGAAAATATGTATTTCTTTGTATTCGGAATATCTTATGTAGTTTAATGTTATTACTTAAGATATTATTTTTTCAAGTGACTTATTTTTAAGAGAGATTTAAAGATGAGTGGATGCTGAATATGACGATGATGTCGCTAAATATGATGGTGATGGTGCTGATGTAACGGAGATTTTGCAGGTGGTGCTCACTAAGATCATTGTGTCGCAGAATCTGATGGTTATAGTGCTGAATATAATGGTGATGGTGCTGAATATGATGGTCGTACCGCTGAATATCGTTCTGATGGTGTTGCTGAATATGTCACATCAACCAAAATAACACTCTATATAATCGTCGAGTGTTTAATTTTATATGATGTTGTTATCATTTAAACTGATCTCTTTTAAAGACACGTGAGACACTTTTTATGGCCAGTATTTTTCACTCATGAAACAACAACAAGAAGGAGAAAAGAAAAGAAGAATATAAAACGGAAAAGAAGAAGAAGAGCCAATTGATGATGAGGGAATCGTTTTGTCGTCTGTTTATATTTTAGTCAACATCTTAACGGTATCTTAATCGTGCAGACGTGACATGTTTTTATGGATATTTTAAGACATGTGAGAAATATTGTATAAAGAGCAATTCATCTACTCTCTCCCTCGCTTCCTCTTTTCATTGTTTCTGTTTTTCATCACTTCTTTTTATTCATTCATTCTGGGAGATTTGTGGATTTTTTACAGACTTTTAATGCTGAATGACCGATAATTTGTCTGATTTTGTATACCTTTTATAAAAAAGAAAACCATGTTAAAAATTAATATGAAAATATATTAAATATGTTTTTCAAACTTGATTGTATCGGGTTATATTTTGTTTTATATTTCGTTTTACTGTTATTTTTAAACGCCAAAAAAATTAATTAAAAACTTCCAATTAAGAAACAGGTAAAATTTTTGAAAGTTTGCGTTGTTTTTTGGTGGAGGTAAAAAACTTTTTAAATGGCGTTGCAAACATCGTATTTTTCTCTCTTTCTTCTTCGGTTCTCTCCCCGTTCTTGTGTTTCATTAATTTTCTTCTTCTTCGCAGTTTAAAACGCATTTTGTTGCTTCTTTCAAAGTTCAACCGTTTAACTTTCTTTGCATCAAAGCGCACTAAAAATTAAAAAAAGAAATCTTAAACTTTTAACCTCAAGGAGCAATACAGTGTTTTGTTCCTTTCTCCCAACACTTCTTCGTCGTTCTTCTTCTCCATCTTTTCTTGTTCTCCATCTTCTTTCTTGCCATCTTCTGTTTCTTTTGTGTTCCTTATTATTTAATCCTTTCGATTTCTTGACTTGCCTTTCTTCCGTTCGGTAAATTTTAACTGTTTTTCACTAAACAATCCTGCGATGAAAATCGAAATCCTTACTAATTGGGCTCTAATTAAGAATGAGGAATGGGCTCACAATTAGCTTAAGTTTTCTTTTAGAAGTTTTGTTTTGTTTTGCCAAAATCAACCCCAATCAAATTGAAACTCATTCAATCATTCGGCATCTCATCCTGATGATTGGCAGTGAACAGTTGTTGCTGTTGTTGTTGTTCATTAAATACCACAAAATTCAATTAATCACGTTAACCTTTAACAATCCTAACCACCTCATTATGACTTCAACCAACTGGATGTGACCTCAGAATGACCTTTTGTGATGATGTCGGTTGATTGATTATATTTTGCGAATTTAATATAAAATATTTAAGTCCAGTAAATTAAATGTTTCGGATTTTTAACATTGAACTCGGTCATTCTTTAAAGATGGTCTTCATTCCAACCTCGTTTTTCTTGAACTCTTTTTTTTTACAACGAGTTTCTTAAACAAGATAACAGAATAATCAACAAAAAATTACATCAATTTTATGGGCTTTAAATTTTGAATGATTTCAAGAGTGTTTTAAAATATAGCAGATGAATGTTTTGCTTCCTCGATCGAAATCCTCACATTTTCATGACAGAACACCACTTTAATACTCTACAGTTGAAAGGGTGAAAGGTTTATGTTAACTTTTTCCCATCATTTGGTATTATAACATTAGACGATACACCTTGTCAAGAAGGGGCGTGGCATGCCCACCCTGACATTAAGTCTCCCAGCCCTCTTTAAAGCGCTCATGTCCCTGGCACGCTACTTTTGCCTTTGCTGGAGGGTGTATTTAAGCTTCGACCAGACCCGACCCTTTTCTGTCTAGTTATTTGATCTTATTTCTCTTTTATGTGGTTTTTATGACTTTCAACTTTGACGTTCTACTGAGAGATGCGTTAAAGAAAAGGTTACAATTTGGTTGGAGTCATAAAAACCACAGAAGTCGATGTAACACAAAACAATAAGAATATAAAAATAATTCAGAAACAAAAATAATATATTTGTACAAGATGATAATAATAAAATGTAAGATATGTAAATAGGCGAGTGTAAAGAGCAAGACTTTTAAAAGAGTTCTTCAAAAATTTATTCAATGAAGAGAAACAAGATTAATTCTTTGAACAAATGAAATAAAATAGGAATAATAGAAAGTTTTTATATAAATCCACATAAATAGTTATTGTCTAAAAATTATTGTTAATAATAATAATTTTCAGAAAAATAATCTGTCTAAAAGGAGTGCCTTAAAAAATAATCAGCCAACAAAGTCCAAATCCAAAAATCATCTGTCAAAGGATAATCTATGAAAAGATAACCTGTCTAAAAAGTAATCCCTTTCGAAATAATTTGCCAAAAAAGCTGTCTAAGAACAAACTCTGTCAAAACATACGAATAATTTGTCAAAAGATTGTATAATCAACCAAAAAACAGTCTGCCAAAAGATGACCTGTCAAAAGATAATCTGTGTATAAATAATCTAATTTAAGATGATCTGTCAAAAGATAATCTCTCAAAGATAATCTGTTGAAAGACAATCTATCCAAAGATAATCCCTAAAAGTAAAAAAAAGAATATCCAATGTAAAATTGATTGTATTATAAAATAATCATCAAATAAGTGTATATAATTATCACAAAAGTTAAAAAATAGAGAGTGCAAAGGAGAGAAGAGAATGAAAAGAGCTGAGAGAGTGAAAAGAGTAGAAAGAGAAAGAGCAAAAAAAGAAGGAAAAAAACAGAAAAAATGAGAAAAACTTCTTTCGTTTGGTTTTGTTTAAAATTGACTATAAAAAGAAGATTATTTTAACAGACGGAGTGTATTAAATATTGTTCTTGTTCCTAATTCTTCTTCTTCTTATCTTTTACCTTAGAAATTTTCTTTGTTAAAAAAGAAAGTAAAATTTTTCTTTTTCTTCAATTTTCTTTCTTTTTTCACTGAAACTTTGTTGAACTTTACACTTCAGTTGAGTTCAAGCAGCTGTAAAAATTTCACACTAAAGTTGTACGTAAAGTGATGGTGATGTGATGGTGATGACATTAATGTCACATTAAGAATACATCATTTTTATTTTTTCTTAAATATCGGAATTACAATGAAATCAAAAGCGAACGAAATTAAAAAGTTACGTAAAATAAAAGAAAGAAAAAAAGACATGAGTTCAGGTTAAGTAAAAAAGAGAGCTCGGTGTTGTGAGAGAGAGAGAGAAAGAGAGAGAGAGAGAGAGGGAGAGGGTGAGAGGGAAAGAATTCGGTTGATTGCATTTTTATTTTCGAATGAAAAGAAAAGAGAAAAAAAAACAAATTACGAGTATTGAATAAAAAACGGTAAAACAATTTTGAAATATTTCCCAAACAAAAGTAAACAATTTTAAAATATTTCTCGCTGAGAGTTCAACTCTTCAGAGTCTCGATGAACTGACCAAAGTCGACAACAACAACGAATCGAACAGCAACAAAAACAACAACGAAAGCACTCAACACTCTCATTAAGAATCCATTACGTGTTACGTGAATTTAATTGATATCATGTTATTTGTTAAGATATTGAAAAAAATCGCGGAATTTTTCAGAATTTCAAATCTTCCTTTGGTGGGAAAATAATTCCCCAAGATTCTTATTAGTGAGAAAAATGTTTATTCATTTTCGTCTGCAATTTTTTTAGAATTCAACAGCAATATATTTGAATTTTTTTCTTTTGTTTTAAGAATAATAATAACAGCAACATGAAGATGAAGTAGAAGAGCGAATTCTTAACTATTAAATTAATAAAAATATTAAATTAATGAAAATACGAAAAAATTGAGTAATTTTTAAATATCTTTTAAAATAAAAAAAACTATTTAAATATAAAAAATTTCGTAAAAAGATTAAGAATTTTTTATTTGGTGTTTTATTTATTTTATTTGCTTTGCTTTAAATATTGAATCAAATAAATTTGTATACGATTCCGTTCTTTTGTAAATCCATGCGAAATTCCCAAAAAATTGCGGAAGCC
Organism: Myopa testacea; assembly: GCA_949629155.1. Classification (NCBI taxonomy): domain Eukaryota; kingdom Metazoa; phylum Arthropoda; class Insecta; order Diptera; family Conopidae; genus Myopa; species Myopa testacea. Next base: position 1,608,831 of record OX451346.1, on the reverse strand, counting down.
AAACAAAAACAGTCTCTGAAAAGAGGTACTTTTTGTTGTTGTTGTTTGTTTCTTTTTCTTTTGTTTAACCCACTCAATGCCACGAACTCATCTCTCGTCGTTGGCTTTGTATTTAAAGCAATATTATTTTATTATTGACTTTCATTACATTCAAATTTGATGTGTTCAAAATTTATTCAGATGCTTTTTATAGCATCAAATATTTTATTGCTACTTCGTGTTTTATTATCGTGATTAACATGGAACAAGAACAAGAAATGAGTCCTTTAATATTATGATGTATTCTCTAGCAGAAGACAAGGAGATAAAAATGTATAAATTGATTGTTTGATGTTCTTGTAACTTGCTACGAGTACATGCCGCATGTAGCGTATATCTTATGTAGGGGTGTGTGTGTGTGATGATACGAGAAATTAAAATAAAGTGTGGGCCATAGTCTGGTTTCTTTTTAACGTAGCCTTTTTTTCAAAAAATGAATGAAAAAAAATTTATATGAAAGATAATAAAAACATAAAAACAGTTATAATTTTTAATAGAATAGAGTATAGAGAGTATAGAGTATGTAGAATAGAGTAAATAACGCAACCACATTAATACAGTTAAATGTACTTATAAATAAACTTTACTGCAGCATTTTCCAAAAATAAATAATAAATTGGGACAAATTTTTGTCTAAAAACATTGGAGTAAATATTGAGAAACATTGTTATAAATGTTATTATAAATATTGCTATAAATATTCCCAAAAACATAATTACACAAGCTGATTCTTTAAGCAGAGAATCTTCGAAAAATTGCTTTTTATTCTCATCAATTCTCTGTTGCTGAATAAATTTGTTCATTTCAAATAACAACAACAACAACTTAATTTATCAAGTGAATTATTAATAATGTCCGGCGTTGTTCTTGTTTCCCTTTTAGAAGCTACTTTGGATTAATTTTTAATGCTTTTTGAATGAGTTCTGCAAATGTTATCCCTTTTTTTATCCTTCACTTTCCCTTTATATTTTAATCTCCCGTCCCTCTCTCTCTCTCTATATATATCTCTCTCTCCCTCTTCTCACTATTTCTCACCTCTCGAATGCAGTCACTTTAAAAATTTCCAAATTTTTTTTTTTTTTTTTTTACAAATATTTAGCAATTTTCTAGTTTTTTATGCAATATTTTAGTTTAATTTTTATTTAAATTATTAAAACTTATTTTTCTTTTAATTGATAATAGAAGAAATCATCACCTCGATTTGGGTTGCTTGTTTTTCACTTATTTTTTGTTTGTTTATTTAACAATTTATTCCTCTTCTTATTTACAATAAATATTCAAATTCTTTTATTTGATTTGCCGATTTCATTATTTAAAATTCTTTCTCTTGTTATTTTTATTTAGAATTATTTTTGTTTTCTACGAATTTTAATTTCAGTCACATGAACGACGCGCTGAACACAACGACGACGACTGCTCTGAAGGAATGCAAGCGAAGGACTAACTTTTGTGGCATCGACTGAGTTCCGTTATTGCTAAAGTTACCGTTAGACCGGTTGAAGGAAGCAAATGAAGCACAACGAACAAGCACACGAACAAAAGAAACAGAAACACACAAACACTCAAATATAAAAGGCGCCAAATCATGTTCAAAAATTAAATTCATTTCACAGTCCACAGTCCACAGTTCATTATGCCGTTCACTAAAAAAGCCGAATGGTCGGCCAGTAAAATTGCTACTGAAATCGTACGGGGCACGCTTGACCCCCCCCCCCCCCCTCTTCCCTTCTCCTCGTTCTTAAATAATTACGTGCCGGCTGAGGATTCGTGCCCACTCGTGTGCATGCGATTCTCTTTTCCTCTCGCGAAGAGAGAAAAACTGCAACTTTCAGTATACTTACAATCCACATACCACATGCTTGTCGTGATGATGATGATGATGATGATGACGATGATGAGAAGGGAGTCGTATTTTTTCCCGCAATATAAACAAACAACCAAGTAAACTTGTTGCTTTTTCATTCATGTTCTTTATTTTTGCATCACTTTGATTTAAGTTTGATTTAAAAAAATCTAGAAAAATTACAAAAAAATTTTTAATAAATCATTTTCTCCTGAGGTTTTTCTTGGCTTGCTTGTTCTTCGGAAGTTCTGGGATTTTTAAGATTATATGCATATGTAAGGTAATGAATGAAATTTAATAAAAGTTAATAATTCTTTATATTTTTTTTATAGAGTTTTTTTTTATAAAATATAATTCTTTATATTTTATGCATGTATAATACATATAGTAAATACATATTATGTATATGAACTTCATTAATGTATGAATGTAATATAATAATACATAATAATCTATAATAATACATAATAATCTATAATAATAACAATAAATAACAACGTACATTAAAATAAAATTAAAATTTAATGTTTTCCGCTAGTTTTTGAGTTTCTTTGAATTTAAGTTGACGCATTGATTGGAAAATGTGATAAATACTCGTATTATCATTATCATTATTTTTTTGCTCTGTATATTTTACAGTATATGAATTTGATGGTATTTAATTATTCTATATTCAATACTGATGCTGTCTATTCTATATTAATTATTCTATTAAATAGAATCTATTTCAATTAAGTGCTGAAATATTTTAATTACTATACATATTTTTTGCGTAGAAGAAAAATAAACTATTTGAGATTCTTTACAATCTCGCCTTTTTTCAGAATATAGTAAAAAGAATAGAGTCAAGACTCTTTTCTATCACTCTCCATCTGGCAACAGTGGAATCCATGATTTTCCAAGCACTGCTTATATATTTATATACACTGAACGAAATGCATTTTTGATTGAAAATCTTATCACGCAATTCTGAGGAATGAGTTTGTGAAATTTTCACCTGCTCAAGAGAAATCTTTTCTCTTCGAACTTAATTTCGTCGTATTGACTGACTTCATGGCCAACCTGCAGCTGTTACGGATACGTAGCACGTAACGTAACACGTGCCGGATGCTTCAACACCGGGTAGTTTTTCTTATACTGAATATTATTTTATTTGAGGTTACGATCCTTTGAAATCGAGTGATTTCTATCTTTTATTATTCATGTTTAAATGAGGTGTTGTTGTGAGGGGGTGTTTATCGCTGGGTATTTGTTGTTGTATAATATATTGTTGTTGTACTCTATTGCTGTATTTTGTTGTTGTACTTTATTGTTGTATTTTGTTGCTGTATTTTGATGTTGTATATTTTTTATAGTTGTCTCCTACTTGTTTGTTGTTGCTGCCGATCACGCACTGATGCTTTTCAAGCTCTCAAAACCACCCTCGTTTTTTTTCTATTTTCTTTCTATTTACTATCCCTCCGACAATCGTACTTATGAGGTGGTTGACAATGCGTCGTCGTCGTCTGCCAGCCGGCCGGTTGCTCTTTCTTTACACACCCTTCGCTATGTACATGTATATTTCTTTCTTCTTAATTATCGAAGTCGATTATGTGGTCTTTTTTAACACATTTTCTACTGAATTAATTCCCCCTTCGCTTAGATGTACTCTAAGGACATCATGTGTGTGTAATTATTGACTATTCGATAGTATTAATCGCTAATAATAATTGATATATAATTGGTTTCAACTTCCCTGAGTAAAGATTGGTTTGGTTCCTAGTTAAAACATTATATTGACTCGATTTCATTAATCGAGATAGAGATCGGAGATCGAGAAAGTCTTTTTTAAGCTGTTTTACTTAAGATCATATCTATCACATTAGAATTCACACATCCATTGAGTCACATCTACAATCAACTAGACATCTTTTGACATATGTACTTGTATTCATACGTGTACTTGTATTCATACGTTCAAATGCCGGTCCATTGACTTGGTTAGAAGAAGTTAGAATAGGCCAGAGAGCGCTCTCCCAATACACTATCTTCCCATAGGGCACTCATACCCTTTACGAATGTCCCCAACGCGGTACCTGAGACTGAAGTCTTCACCATGGCAAAGAGGCGTTGATCGACGTCTCGTGTGGATTCCGAGAGTGAGGTACCACATGGATTCTATCGTTTTATAGATCCAAATGAGTACCATATAAATTAGAATTCATTTTTTCACATTTCCATCCATTGGATTACATTGAATTGCTTGTAGTAGATAAAGACTTAACTTAAACTATCTACAACTCAGAAATCATAGAAAGTCCAGAAAGGATGTTGGATAGATTGACATCAACGTGCAGGACACACGAGTAGCGCAAACACACAGCAAATACACAGCGCAACTCTCATACCCTCAAATAGATCCAGTGCTGGACCACTTGGATTGCATGAGTATACTATCCACGGGACATCTGTTCCGTAAAATGTCATCTGTTAAATAAAGGTTAAGTGTTTAATCTGTCGATTCAAGTAAGAAGTCCAGAGATTTTGGAATTTTTCTGGTCACACTCACCATAGTTTTGTTTTAACCTATTCAGTTACTTCTACAAGAAGTTACCAAGCTACAAGAGCTTTCAATAACTAAAACCACATCCTTTTGAGTTTAGAGAAAACAAAGTCTTGGAAAAGTCGTGAAGTAAAAACATCGGAAGAGTCTGCAGTTTTTCAACTTCATAAATGCACATCTTAAAGCGATTTCATTGTAACAACGAGGTCTTCAAAGTGTTTTGGATGAGATTCTCTTTGGTACAAGCTATCCAAAGATGTCATGGCCCATGTATAAATGGATATCAACTTCAATTCAATTCAATATAATTATGAAGCATATCATTCGGTTTGGCATCCAAGAAACATAGAATGCAATTAATTATAATGAATAAGATCTGGTTTTTGAAATGTATCCTGATTTCTCCTTATTTATGTATCTTAAAACAAATCCAATTGTCCAAGAACTTAAGTTTTTTCTGAATTTAGTGCTTCTCAGTGTGCATTTTTATAGTTTTCTAAAAGAGAATAATTTTATTACTCTGAATTTATACTAAGTTTATTATTAATGTTAGCTCTATAATAGTAATTACTTGATATACGGAATCGATCACTAATTGATTTAAATCCGTTTATTTATCAAAATCCTGCTGTTTTTCTTTCGTCACATCTTCTTTTGGATTCGTCAAATCCAATTCATGTCAAAAGAAGTGTTCAGCAAAAGAAGTTTCTTCGAAAAAGCGGTATCCTAAAAAATATTTTTTCATATTATTTGTCATTTCTTTGATTTTTTTGGTTCTACCGATTTTTATGTATATCTTTGAAATGTACTCACACTTGATCCTGATTCATATTCAACGATTGGTCATTCTTTTTGTTTAAAGTTGTTGTTTTCACAAAAATTAATGAAAGAAATTTAAAAGTTGAATTTTTTTTTATACTACTAGTAAAATCGGTCAATATTCTGTCCATTCTGCAGCAAGGACTTATACTACAATAACAACAACAACTACCAAGTGGCCAACAGCAACTCGTTCAGTGCGAGTAGTTTGTCGCACTTTTTTTATTTCATTCGATAGAGAAAAATTACAAAAATGTTGGTATTTAAAAGTTATCAGAAACCAACCAACACGATTCTATGTTTTATTTATACACAAATACAATTAACGAATACATGTACTCACACACACACATAAACACAATCACTCACACATACAAATCCTTAAGCAAACACATATACTTAAGCAAACACAAACACTTAAGCACACACAAACACTTAAGCAGACGCGTACACTTACGCACACACACTTAAATATACTCTGTCCGAGGCACAGGTTCACCACAATCAAAATCATTGACCCAAACGTGAGAAACTAACTGTTAGTTGGCCAGCTACCACATGGCTAACATTCCTTATTAGCCATTGTATTTGTACACTGTAAAAAATGAAACTACTATAAAATATCTTAAAGATTACAACATCAAAGAATCGATTTCGTCTATCGTTCGTTTCTTGCTTTTTTTGTTAATAAAAACTTGGAAATTTGTATTAATTTATATATTTTATGGTATTATATATAATTTTTAACATTGTTTATTATTTACTGTTTATACTTTAGTTTTTTAAAACTATTTCCACATTATTTAATTACTAATAATAATAAATAAAATGCTAAAGAAATATTTGAAAATTTATTCTTATGATTTATAAATAACAAATTGTTAAATTATTTTTAGAGTGATTTTTGGAAGAAGTTCAAAATTGTTTACTATAAAAATACAATTCTTTTATAAAATTACAAATGTATTTTAACTCTTGAATTATTATTATTGTATTTTATGTGGTTGTGAAGTGAAATTGTGTTTTTTTCCCGTGTCCTTCATTTGTCTAAAGTTGTTTCGTTGGCCAGCGCGATTGTTATCACCGCAGCAAGGATTCGTCGTGGTGTTTCGAATAAAGTGAGGTACCGCGAGTAACGCGAGTGCATGAAAGCGTCCACTAGCTTGTATAGCATGTGGCCAAAACGCACTCACACACTTAAACATACTCACACACACAGACACACACAGTAGTGCTGCACAGTTTTTCCCACCGCCAGGATTTCCCACTACTTTTAAATGACTAATTTTTTATTGCCTGCCACCCTGATGACCGAGAGCAGGTGGCAGTAACGCACCCCTCGACTCCTTTCTTCACTCACTCCAGAACTCACTCCTGTACTCACTCCTGCACTCACACCCGCACTCACTCTGCACACTCTGTGCTTTCTGAACCCTTCGTGGAACCCTTGAACCCTTCTAGCCTGATGTTAGCCATGGCTAGAAACAGCAGCAGCAGCAGTAACTCGCCGCTTTGCAGTAACCTGCCTCCGTCCAGCAGTCACAAGTGTAGAGGAACCGTTTCAGTTCGTTGTTGTTGTTGTTGTTAGATGCCTTGATGCCGATTTCACTTCCTCGCACACAGCCACAGAACGGGCGGCACGATAGTTAAACTGGTGACGCCGACACATTCAGATCGAACCGATTCAAAGGACCGACCGACCGACCCATTTCGAGTTTCATGATTTTTGTAAAGAAAAACAATAAATTTTTAATAAAAATCTATAAATTAAAAAGTTTCCGCAGTAGTGAACAAGTAATATTTAAATAAAAAACTTTAACTAGATATAAAAATTAAATAAAAAACGTCACAAATTTTAATGAGTGACTATAATTTCAGTGATTAATAAATATGGAATGAATTCAGTTGATTACTACAGAAGAAAGTGATGAAAAATGAGTGTTATTTAAGGAAAAATCAAAAAATGAACATTTTGTTTGCTAATAAATTAGTTAATAAAAAATGAGTTGCTGTTAAAAAAACAATTTAAATACCTTTACAAGATTTGGATATAAAAAGGTGCTTATTATAGAAAGTATATATCTATATACCAATTATATTTCGATTTTTGAAGGTGTTTTTCGTCTTTTTATAACCTCACTTATTTTATAAAAAAATTAAAAAAACGTTTTTTTCATAGATATAAAATAATTACATATTTATATATTGACATACATATATTCATATATGTATATCATTCATATATTGTTAATATATATAAATCTTATACTGTATCGATCTTATGTTGTATCTATCTTATATTGTCTCTATTTTATATATTGTCTATCTTATATTGTATAAATATAAAAATATTATAAAAGATCTTACATAAAGTTTTAAAGAGTGGAAACTTTTTTTTATAATTCCGATTTAGATTTAAATTTATGAGCATCGAAAATCTTATATAGTATACTTAGCGATTGCGCTGTAAGAAGCTTCAACTACGCAGTACTTCAGGCTGACTTGCATATTTAAATCACCTGTAAAATTCGCCACTAGTCGATTATTATACATATATACGTACATATATATAAGCATACATATATGATACATGTACTTACATATATGTATATGCATATGTACATTCTACCTTCTTACATATGTACAAAAGTATTTCTCTAAAGTCTCATTTTATATATCATTTGTGGTGTAATCGAAACGGTGTCCTTTTCGAGGACTTTTTATACATCTTTATTACCTAAAATGGGCGTGGTTAATTTAGAATACATCAAGTATTCAAATACAATACGTATTTTGTGTACATACATAGTTTCTGATAATGAAAGTAATTAAAAGTCCATTAAGAGATGAGGCAAAATTAATACAAAGAATGAAAGAATTAACACAAGATACATATTTAATGTATAAATACCATTTGTAGTGAATATAATATATAAAACTTTAAGATAATATATCGTATATTATTTTGGACTTTTAAACAAATACAATTTTTCTTGTATAAAAATGTTTGGTGTCTATTAAGTGATAAATTAAAGAAATAAAATAGTCTATAAATAGTTTGTACAGTAATCGATGATGTATTATATATACGTACGATAAATAAAATTATTATAATTGAAAGGACTCTATATCTATAAAATAATATAAATATTGTATTAATATACTATATATACTATGTTATAGTGGAAGTAAAAATGAAAAATCGACATTTTTTTAAAAATTTCCGGCTTTATTACGGAAATATGGTTACATACTTCTACTTTAAAGAATTGTCCATCCCTAGCCACAAATTTTCAAGGAGGTACACCCGATAATATTATATGTGTTTCGAATCGATTCCATTCCATTCGGTTCTACACGATTCTATGTAATTTTATTGAACGCTAGACGATTCAGTGCGATTCTGTTAGTTTTTGACGAAACTCTCATGGATCCTCTTCTCTTTTTATGCTGTTTAGCATAAGATAATGCGGATATATACGATTCTATATGATTCCATATGATTCTATATGATTCCATATATATGATTTTCTATATGATTCCATGATATTCCATTCTATATGATTCAAAAAGTGATTGTATACAACTCAACTCTGTTGTCTTTTCTGTTGTTATATAATATAGACGATATTCGATACTATACTCAATTCTGTTTGATTCTATTCGATATTATATTCTTCCGTTATACATATGCTTCCATTCAATTCTATCCACTTCTCTGCGATGCTGTACAATTCTATATATCTCTATATATACAATTCTATTACTCTCTACGATTTTGAATGATTATTATTGACTTTTAACCTATCGATCGATAACCTATTAGATTCTATTAAATGCTATGCAATTACAATCGATTTCGAAGACAAAAATTCTTCTAAGATTTGCCTCCTTAGAGTAATAATAATAATAATGACATTTTTATTTGCATTTCAGAATATTTTAGGAGTTAACCTATAATAATTGCGAGAGTTTATATTATAGATCCTTACACAGGAAAGGGTTTATCTGTGTGGCAACCTGATTATCAAATCTAGATAATAAATCACCAATAAATCAATGAAATGTCAACAATTTTTGTACCAAGCATTGAATCGAGATGCTCAAATTACAAGTCGGACCAAAGCATGGGAAACGAAAAGGATTCGGATGATAATTTGGACTTCATTGTGACTTTTTTGAATCTACCAGAATCAGAAGCTATGAAAACTCAGAACGAGCATGAAAATTATACCGAAAAAAGTAAGTATTTATAGTAGTTTGAGTACTTAATTAGTATTTTCTTAAATATTACTTTCTTTTCTTGGGAAAGTCATATAAAACAACGAATTTTTTATTTTCTTCACCACCAGATTCTTCACCTTTTGTAGTTTACGAAAACGGTGAATTCAGTGCAGAAACAATAACAACAACAGCAACAACAACGATGGAAGGCCAACCTCAGCACGAGCAATTCTTGCAAATTCAAGTGCTTAATAATAACAACAGCAACAACTACGATAACTACAATAACAGTGACGATGATCAAAATGGCAACAACAACAACGAGAACAACATGCAAATGCAAATAGTTGATGAAACAACTGTGACAACATCGCCGTCAAGAACACCGTCAACATCACCGCCAACAACAACAACGATAACTACATTCGAATCTTCACTAAACGCCACAACAACAACTCTTTCTCTTCTCCCTCTCCCCGTTATACTCTCTTCTACACAAGTTTGTGGTGCTGATGATGTAATTGAATCAAATGGAATACAAGATCGAAATACAACAAAAAATTTAGAAGAGGATCAGCAAAAACAGAAGCAGATTCAGAATCAGATTCAGAATCAAAATCAGAGGAAAGAACAGGATCATGAAGAGATGGAGGGCATCGAAGACGATGACAACGACGATGAAGAGGATGATGATGATGACGACGATGGTGAGAATGAACTTACGAATCTCACCTGGTTGACAGAGCTGCGAAATCAGTCCATCACCTGGCCCAGTTCGATTAATCCAACGATTCTGGATGATAACCTGGACTCGTCTGTGGCTGGTGGTGAAAATTGCAACACCTTCGAAGCGTTGGAAGCGTCATCATCATCGGCAGGATCACGAGGCATGAATGGTGCACAAAAACAAATGACGAGCAGCAGCAGGACATCGAAGGCGAAGTGTTCATCGTTGAGCCATGATGCCAAAATGCAGTCTTCTTCAAGTACGGCAGCCAAAAATGGTACCGCAGCTGGGACAGCGGCGCAGATAAAGCGTCCCACCCCCGCCGAGCGGTATCAAATATTTATGGACAAAGTTAAAAGGTGAACCAAACAAGAAATGATTTTAGGAATATTAAATATTAAGAAATCACAAGAAATCATTAAATAAAATAAAAATATAAAGAGTTGTCCTTACATTCGATATCTTTATTGACTTTTCTTCAAGTCGCCCATTTTTTCTTAATCATGTTTCCTCCACCATCTCTTTCAGTGACCTCCTGGAATACCAACAGTCGTCCATCAATTATCAATCGGACCCCACGCAGAAGCCGCCGTTCAACTACTCGCACATCATCGGGATGGCGATGTTGGAAAAGGGCCGTGTCACACTGCAGCAGATCTGCTCCTGGATCGAGGCGAAATTCGCTTACTTTAGAGTACGAAAGAAATGGAATGTGAGTAGATTTTTTATTTATTTATTTATAAAAAGATACCTAAAGATTTATGTCGAAGTTGGGTGTATTTTTTATGTAATTTAAATCAAAATTATAATCATTACAGAATTCGATTCGTCACAATCTTTCGCTGCATCATTGTTTTCGCAAAATCAACCGGAATAAGTACGAGAAGGGGAAAGGCGGTTACTGGGAGATCGGCCTCGATCCGAAGAAATGCGATCGCAAACGAATACGCAATCGGAAATCGACGAACTCAACGCACAAAAACAAAACAGACGACAACAAGATGAACACAAACAACGACCATGACTTGAACTTGAACAACAAAAATAACAGTACAAGCAATAACAATAACAGCAACTCCAACTCTTCCTTTGAAATACAAGAAGCAGCAACAGCAGCAGCAACTATCACTGAAATAACAGCTGCTCTCCCAAGTATAGGAACACCGCCAACAAGTCACCATCTTGAAATGGAAATCGATGTGGGACTGCCGACGACTGCTTTAGTTCAGGCCGAGCAGATGTTGTTGGATGATTTGGATGTTCAACAGAATATTGATGTAAGCAGTAATCAGCAACACCAACAACAACAGCATAATCATCATAACCAACACCACCACCAACAACAACAACACCAGCCTCATCATCATCATCTACATCACCAGCAACTGATTTCTACTGATCATCAAATGCAACAGGAAGAAGCTTTTATAGCCAATGTTTTTGCCAATTGCATTGAGTTGGATGGCGTGGCAACAACTCAAGATGTGGTCACCGATGGAGTCGTCTGCAGCAGCAGTAACAGTAACAACGAGTTGTCGATGACGCTAACATCAGCGGCTTGTATGCCGCAATATCAGTTGGGTACCGTTATCATCAGCACCTCGGCCGATGATCTGGCATCGTTGGATGGCCCACTTCTCAGCACGTTGAATTCGTTTATTTGCAACAACAGCAACAACAACACCAACAACATAATGAGCAACAACACCAGCAGCAATGTATTTTGCTCCACTCAGCAACAGGATAAAGTGGTGAGTGTTTGAGTTTTTGATCAAATCAAAGTCGGTTCTATTCAATTCAACTGAATTTTGATCTTCTTCATTTCTTGATTCTCCTCGTAGCTCTATCGTGAAGATGAAATTCCGTCCGCCAGCGAGAACATCATCGTTTCTTCATTCCTCAGCGACTCGCTGGATCCGCACTCGTCATCGTCGTTTGTTTCAATGCCAAATCAGCCAAATGTTATCGTTGAGCCACTCGAACCGTATTATTCGGTCATCTCTGCTTCGGCAACCACTTTAGTGTCAACCAATACCACAGGCGGCGGTGTTGGCAGTGGCGTCGGTGGGGGAGAGGGCGGTTTTCGCCCCTACATCGATGGCATTGACGAAGCTTTTCAGTATCTGCGTAGCATGGACAACAACCGCAGCGAAGATCTGCTCGATAATCTGCTGGACATATCAGTCAGTGATTACTAGGGACTAGAGACTAACAGTTAACTGGAAACTACAAACGAAAGTACGAAACTAGTCATTGTATAAGGACTGGTTAGTCACTGGCTAGAATTTTGAAACTAATTTGTTACGCAATACTCACTGATTTAGTAACTAGTTCTATGCAGAAACATAACTAGCATCTCATTCGATACAAAAATAGAACTAGAACTAACGAGTTCAATACACAACTATGACTAGTTCAATACAGTTATATAACTCGTTGGTCATAGACTTGTTATACAGAGATATATAAACTAGTTACATATATATATCTAAAGTAGTTATATTTTATGGAAGTAGTAACTAGTAACTAAAGTAATTAAAAACAACTGGTAACTTGCTCTATAGTTATTAGTTAGATTAAAACTAATTAATGATTGGACTATGAGTTACTCTGGACACACATATGGCCCATTAGTAACTACTTTGAGGATTTATTTTTTACTTGAAGATTTACTAGTTACTTTATTAGTTCATCATGAGCTCAGAAACAGTTATGGAAACACATATAAACGCCTAAATGGACCGATATTATAACGGGTGTATTGTAACGAGTGTATTGTAACTAGTATTGTGTACAATTGTAGTCTACAAACATATAGTCCATTACTAACCAGTCCGTTAATACATACACATAGTAGTCTATTCGTGATGAATCTCGTTACTAACTGATAAAAACAGAACTAGTTATCAAGCCACTAGTAACTTTTTATTCTAGTTATAGTAACTATGAAATAACGATTATAGGAACTCGTTGGCTTTTATTAGAGTTCTATTAGAGTAAATAGCAATTATATGAACTATTAATTAGTAACGAGTGACTCATAGCAAAATATTTTGTGTTTATTTTATAGAAACTATCATAACTAGTAAACTAGTCATTTTATTAAAAGCCTAGTAATCACTAGAGTAGTTAATAACCAGTAACCAGTTGATAATAGAAAGTCTCTACTTATTATTTAGTTTTTAAATTATTTTTTTTTTATTTTTAAATTATATCTGTCCGTGTTGTATTGACAAAAATTCTTATAATGAAGAAATGATTTTCTTTTTCCCTAATAAATATCAAAAGAATATGAATCTATAGTTTAATATAATTATTTTAATTGTAATTATTTCAATGAAAATTTAAATTCTAATGAGTATGAAATCCAAATGATTAAATATTGTAATTTGTTATTTTAATTTGTAGGTGCTTTTAATTTATAAAACGAAATTAAAATAATAACAACTAAGATTAAGTATTTATTTATTTTTATTATTCTAATTTTAGAGTAATTTAATTTATTAGTTTTTGTATTATAAACTTTTTATAATTTGTTAATTAATTATTTATTTTATTGTATTATATTACCGTTATATTCAGTTATACACACATATTTATGCATTTACATATATACTAATTATTTTTATTGTATTATTCACTGTATGGAACATTTTTCTAATTTTAAATAATAATATTTGAACTCTTCTATTTAACTATTTAATAACTTAAAAATTTAATATTATTTTAAGTATTTCATAAGCTTACGATTACCAAAAGCAAAATCGAAAAAAAATGTTAGTAATTTTAATCCATGTCCCATGAAAAATCGAATGCTCAATAAAACCAAATTTGAATTAAATCAACGAAGGATCTTCTCATTTATTCAAGGAATGGGAAAATATTCTGGAATATTCTGTCCTCAAAATCTAAAAGCTTTTATATTTTCTTCTGTCAACTGAAGAAAGAATATAAAAACAAAAGCAATGTCGCTGTACTCAACAAAAAATGCTTAATTTTATTCAATATTTTTAGTGGAAAATCGACAAATATTAGGAACAAGCTTAAGAATGTTGACAAGCAACACACACACAATATATACATTTATGTATCCTCTTGTCACACTACATGGCATTCATGTGTTTTTGTTGTGTGAATACGGCATCATTTCCATTTTCGTTGAGTTATCGAAGAGTTCCGTTGATATGTTTTTATATCGTCTGTGTGTTTGTCTGTCTGCCTGTTTTTATGTCTTTTTGTCTGTTTATTTTTCTGTTTCAGTTACGATCGTGATTTTAATTAAAAATGCGTTAATAATTAAACTGGAAATAAAACAGCCAACGCAAAAGAAAAGAAGGAGAAAAGAGAAGGACAACATATTAATAAACAAAGGAAAAACAACAAAAAAATGGAATAAAAACAAAATTCCAAATAAATAAAGGAAAAAACTCTTAGACTATTAAAATCTAATAAAATTGAAATGCAAGGACAACAAAATAACCCTAAAAAACCAAAATAACTCTAAAAAACACCAAAAACGAAGACACTAGAAGAGAAGAATTCGTCTTATAAAAACACAAAAAACAGTAGAAATCATGTTTGTGACATAAAAACAAGCAACAAAAAGGAAAAATAAATCTCAAGAATTCGAAACATAATGAAAACGTGGTTAAAGTATCAGTTGTTAATCCTCTGTCAACACAACCATAAAAATCCGTGAGATAATAATAAATCAACAGCAGAAACAACAACAACAAAATAAGCTCACAACTGCAACACTTTCAAACAATCAAATAGCAACAACAACAAGTATCAAACAAATTCATCTTCTCGTGTAGAGAGGCGATTCATTGTGAATGACCTTCAACAAGCAATTGAAACCTGCAACAAAAAACAAACAACCTCTGAACACAACCACGAACAACATGTACCACAGAAGATAAAGAAATGTTCTTTACTAAATTTTCTGCTGGGTGGATCGTTAAACTTTTATGTGTTGGACTTGTAAAAAGAAGTCTCAGAAGAAAGAACCTCATGATTCCTGTAAACCGTTTTTGATGAATGTTTTTCCTTTCTTGGGTGTCCATAAAAGTCAGTTTAAAAATTATGTTTATTAAGGAGGTGTTAAAAATGATTTTATGAACAATATAAACAATACACAGTATTGCTTTTTAAACAATAAATTTCTATCCAAACCACTGGACAATCGGTGAAAAAAACAAGTTCGATCATTGTATTTAGTTGAGTTGCATTTAATCGTAGTTACTCTGGACGTAGCGCAACGTACTGGAGATTCAGTTAATTAAAAAATCGATAAGGGAAATTTCGCTAAACTGAAAATCGCATCAAACTTCATTGCACAACGTAGCATAATGAACTATTAATGAACTATATAATAAAGGTCTGTATAAAGGTAATAAATAATTTGTTTATCTTTGGCATGTATTATATTAAAAGCCTCGTTTTAAGTGGTATAATATAAGTTCGAAATAGATGCCTTTAATGTTGTTATTGTCTTCATTTGTTTTTTTCTATTCTAATCTTTCTATTCTACATATTCTAATGGAGTTTTTAATTTTTCACAATTTATTTCTGTACTTGGAGCATTAATTTAATTGCTGTTATTATTATTATTGTTTACTACGCGTTGGCTGACATCGAAACTGCTTCGCTTCAATACTGTATTTTCGCTTCATTGATTGAACGTCAACGATGAAATTTTGGTTAATGAATGCCACTGACAATGAATCTATTTGAAGGACAAATGAAAGAGAAAGAACTTATTAGTAGCTGAAGTACTTAATTCAATTTCAAAAAAGTTAGACAGAAAAATTATTAGAGAAAAAAATAATAAAGAGCTACTTTACGCTACAGACTATTGATTCCTTATAATATAATATATGAATCATATGTTGTATTGGTTGTATATAATATATATAAATCAATCTTGTCTTATTGGCAATATATTATCAATTGTTTTGATTCTATTTTTAGACAATAAATTCAGTCTCTGGTCTGATGATGAAGCGAAAACAAAAGCGGCAGAAAAGATAAAAACAGAAACAATATCATCAAAGGATTGACGAGCTTCGTTATTTATGTGGGAATCGTTTCGATGTCATTTACACAAATTAAATGTTAAATGAAAAAAATTTTCAAGGTTCCAGAATTCTTTGTGAAAACAAAGAAAAGTAGAAGAAAAGAAGCACCTCCGAAAACTATGCTGGTTAATACTAAAAAATCCTTGTGTATTAAATAAACAAAAAAATATGTGTGTCTCTCCTTCACTATCACTCTCTATCTCAGTCTCTCTCTCTATTTATTACTCATTGTGCATTTCAGTTTCGTCTCTTACATAAAAACAATTCAATTTCATTTCATTCATTTACTAATCATTCATTCATTTGTTCGATCATTCATTCATTTATTCGATCATTCATCATTTGTAGAATATATTAAATACATATTTAATAGAAAATTAATCTTCTTTCCTTTCCGGTGTAAAAATTTTGTTGTTTCAATCTTGTTTCGCTCAAAAGTTGTTTGAGTCCCTTCTCCGCATTCATTCTTGGCCTTCTGCGCCTGTCTCTTTCTCTCTCTCTCTCTCTCTCTCTCTTCAATCATCAAACTTTTAGCAATGATTTGTCACCCGTTCAGACAAGTGCAACCTTTAGCTGTCATGCTGCCTGTCATGGTAAATATTAAATGATGATATAGTGGAAGAGAGAGAGAGAGGCAGAGAGGAGAGAGAGAGAAAAAAAACTATCGTTTAAAGTCCTTGATGCTGTCTGGCACAGCAAACATAAAAAAACGATTAAAGTTTTTCATGTCGCAGTAGTTTTTTTTTTTTTGTGTTGAAGCTTTGTTTGTTCTTATTTAACATCAGCTGAAATTCGGATAATTTTTTGTGACTGTTGCGGTCTCTTTTTTGGCTTTACTGTCAAAAGTTTTGCTTGCTTGGTTGTTACAACAAATAAAAAATAGGTATTAAATTACCACTGTTGATGATGACGGCGTAGGGAAGAGGGGAGGAAGGGGTGTCTGAAAACGAGGTCAGCCTTGAATCAGATGAAATGTTATCGAGCAAAAGGATGAAAAGGATTCACTTGATGAGCCTTTTTGTACTTCGCATCGAGTGTTTGTGGTTATTTGGTGGTTGTTGTTGTGGTTATTTGGTTGTTATTGTTGTGGTTATTTGTTGTTGTTGTTTATTAGTTAGTATTTTTATTATTATTAATATTATTATTATTATTATTTATGTTTATTATTATTGTTTTTATTTATTATTGTTATTGTAGTTATTATTGTTTTTGTTGTTGTCGCTACAACTCGTTTGTTACTAAAAAAGGACTTTACGAAAATTCAGTTTCATCATGTAAACGCTATAAACTGAATGTGCAGCTACTCAAGGACACTGAACTGTTGTCCTTTCTATAAAAACACAACAGAAACTGATAAAAACCGGTACTCGAAATAGCGTTCTTCTCCCCTCCACCAGAGCTACGCTAATTCGTCGCACTGTTGACGTCGTTGTCCGTCGTCCGATTTATTAACTTTCAACGAGTTCACTTTTCAGCAGAGAAACGAACCCAAATCAAGGAATCCGTTGAACGATGTAATCTTCAATCATCGGCTGGAATTCCGTCTACTTTTTAATGTGTTTCTAAAAAATATTTTCTATCATATTTATCATTATTCCTGGCTTCAACATTCCTTCATTTCTTCATTCATTACATTTGAGGAATTCTCTGTTGAATGCTTAAGAATAAACGTCTTTTTTCTGAGGCGGCGCCGCTCGTTCTGCAGACGTAACAATTTTAAATAAAAAAAAAACATGTCAACAATGACGAGTAGAAGAAGTATTTTAACACGTTTGTGTTGTTGTTTTTTTTGGTGTGTGTCCTTGAGAGAGTTTCGCTGCTACTGCTGCTTCGTTGTTCAGATGTTAGGATATTCATTAAAATAGATGTTTTTTTTGGCTGAATTCTTTTTCGGCCATCAAGAAAGACGTTTGCTCAAAGGATAGATAGAAATACTGATGAGTTTTCTTGTTCTTCCCCTTCAGTAATGGATCGGAATAAATTATCCTTGATTCTATTAGAATTTTCTATACACATCTTATATAATTGTGTGTACAGATTTTAAGGTATTGTATTAAAATTATTGCTTTCTTTTACTTCTTAGTAAATTATTGCGTTTAACTTTACATAACTTTAGTTAAGTTAAGTTAACATAACTTTTACTTAACTTTTGTCTATTAAGAGAACAGATCAACATAGAAATATATATGTTAATAGAAAGGTATGATGTTGAACTTTATTAACATTTGCTAAACTCTCTTGACGTTTATTAAATTTTAATAAATTGATAAACTTTCAAAGACCAAACGATTCGTTGTAGTTTTCCGCTATTTTCTTTGCTTATTTATAGTATGTAGATTTAAGAAAAACAACATGAATTGTTGACGGCGACGTAGCACAATCCCACGCTAATATTTATAATGCCCGTTTGCGGGGGAAGGTGGGTGCGTCTGAACGTATTCTCTAGTGTTGTCTGCATAGTCTCAGTCTACAGTGTACCGAAGATGACGATGATGAAACTGATGTGTTGTTTAGAAGATACGGTGAGGGGTAACGAGACCACGAGGTTACGAACGGTAGATTCTAAAGAACAAATAGGCAAGCAACGATTAGTATAGCCACCAGCAAACACCTAAAATGGTGGAAAATATAACAAGCCACATGGTGGAGCCGAATAACAAACAACAAAAATCATGCATCAGTACAAAAACAATTGTTATGTATGGGGTGCAACGAACTGCTGCTGATCTGATTCGTTCGTTTTCTTCCTACACACGAAGACGACGACGTCACTACGGCGATAGAGAAGCTGCGTCAACAGAGCCATTATTCACAATTGTGCGGAACTTTCTTCTTGTATTATTTTCTCCTCAAATATTTTTAAAATATCCACATCTATTTATAAACATATTTATAAACATATATTATATATGTATATAATATATATACATATATATACTCATACAGACTCTCCTACATCCATTAAAAAAGATCTCAAACGCAACACTTCCGCAGGATTTCAGCGTAATTATGTTAAACTATTTGTGGGTGTTTTTCAGTTTCAACCCAAGAATAACCTTTAGAAAGGAGAACTGAATACAAAATAAAGGGTAAAGATTAATCAATTTTTCTATTTTCTAATTTCCAGGGACCTTAAAGCAACGAAATCTAAAAGTCCAACGTCCTTAATGACGTCTCGATGTGTTTATCTCAATACTCTCACTCACACTCTCCCCACGAAGAAGTACCACAGGGAGAGTGAGATCAATTTGTGATAAAGTGAGTGACTTCTTTCGCTCTCGAAAGTAATTTATTTAGAGAACAATTTATTAATGTTATTAATAAATAAAATTGAGTTCTTTGGCCATCTTCAATGCTAAAAGTACTTCACTTAATTTAATCCACTTGACTTTGTTTAATATTCTCTCTCTCTCTACCGCCCTCCCTCCCTCTCTTCATTTCTATCATGGATAACCTTTTGGATGAACTCAACTCGTTGGCAGTCGTTGTCCTTTAACCTGATTACGAAAGAATTCTACGATTATTCGATAAGATATCATTTTTAATGTATAGCATGTATTTACATTGTTTCTCATATATTATAGAAAACCATGAACCCAGACTGTTGCATACCTTAAGGAGTTCTACTTCACCAACGAGTTAGGGTGCTTGTATTCACTGTAATGCTCTTTCAACGAAGAGATTCAATTGAGTGACAGTTGCTTTTTAACAGCTGGTATGGAAATCATTATCATCACCCTGTAAAAGTTGTTACACACTGAGTACCCAAAATAAAAACGTATAAAATTCGTATAAAAGTATTATTAAAATTTTATAAGTGCACAGATCATCAGAGATGCGGTTGAACTCATCCAAAGATTTACTTTATACAGTATAAAAACAACATATAAGTCATTCTACCATCCTTCCTTTCTTCCTTCCTTCTTTCTTTGTTTCTTCCTTTCTTCCTTCCTTCTTTCTTTGTTCCTTCCTTGCATTCCTTTCTTCCTTCCTTCTTTCTTTGTTCCTTCCTTCCTTCTGTCCGTCTTTCTTGTTTCCTTCGATCCTTCCTTCCATTCGTTTCCCGCTTTCCTTCTTTCCTTCCTTCTTTCTTTCTTGTTTCCTTTCGTCGTTTCTTCCATTCCTGCTCTCTTCTCCCTTCTTCCTCATTCCTTCCTGACTTTCTTCTTGCTTCCATGCTTCCTTCCATTCCTTCATTCTTATGTTCTTCTTTTCATTCTTCCATCTCTCCTTCCTTCTTGCTTTATTCCTTTTTTCCTTTCTTACTTAATTTAACTCTTCCGTTCCTTCTTCTTTCATTGCTTCCTTTCTGTTTTTCCTACATTCCTTTATTAAGTACGGTTTTCAGATTTACCTGCCACTATATCTTCGTGTATGCGTGTGCGTGACTGTGTATCTGTGTGTGTGTATGTGTTCTGTATTCAACCCTTGAGGAAGAAACGTGTTCATCGTCTTCTGTTTGTCTTATAAAGTGTTGTTTTATAAAGTGTTTGTAAATCATTTATGAGCAGAGATGACAGTTTATTGCTGTAATGAAGGATTGCGAAGGATGTGCAAATATTTCCCTTTCTGATAACCCAGACGAGTGATGGATGAGTAGTGTATAACAACATTTTAAATAAGACTAAAATGAAGGAGCAAAAAAAATGAATACTCGAATAAGAAAGAAAATACAAGGAAATACTCGTGAAAGAAACACAACAAGCCACATAACAAACATGTTTGAGAACTCCTTTGACAACCTATTAAAAAAAATAATTGTGATTTCGCATGACGCAATCCTCGCAGGTGTGAATTTGAACAGATTTAATATTGTAGCTTATAATAATATTACAATAATAATAATAACAATTACAATTACAATATTTCAACAACAATTATTTCACCAACTCACAGAGCAAGGATTCAACAAGGATATTTTCAGCAACACCGAAAGCTGAAACTTTAAATTCTATTTTAATTAATTTTCTGTCATTCAGAATGTAATAAATGTCAATAAATTTTCCATTGATTTTTCGTTTCCTGTATTTTGCTTTTATTTTCACTTTTTGTAGGACATCTTTTTTTGCACTCCCTGTCGTGCAACACGTAGCAAGCAACATCAGTAACTCAGCCGCATTCTTAACACTTTCAATGCAATTCAATTAACTGAAGGAAGCTGCATTGAAAGGCTCTTCTTCTAGGCATTCCATGATTATGAAGATGATGAACATGATGATGATGATAATATTGATGGTGGTTATGTTATGGTTATATTATTATTGATATCTATATTGTGTTTGCATGTTATGTTTATGTTTGCGTTTATAGAGTGAAAGTTCCGGGAAATAGCAATCGTTACCTCTACAAATCATTCTCTACTTATTTTCTCTTTTTAGCTGTTCGTAAAGTATATAGAATAAGAACAATGATTGCATCGACTTCTTCCACGACTCCCATCTTGCCAGAGGGAGTTGTTTTATAGGCCATTTCCAATCAATTCGAACGCCCTAAAGAGATAACTTTTTATAGACTTTCCCGATTCAAGTCGAACTTTTCTTTAGATTACTTTTTATAGGCCTCCTTAAAATAGTTCGGACACCTCTTTAAATGAACTTTTGTACAACATCTCGAGTCGGTTCGGATGTTTCTTGAAAGACTTTTTATAAACCATCATTTTGGACGGTTATTTAGAAGACCCTTTTATAGACCTCCTCGAACTAGTTCCGGGCTTCTTCAGATGAGCTTTTATAGACCTCCAGCTTTCTCGCATCATTTCTGAATTTTCTTTAAATGAACACAAACCTAATAAAGTCGGTTCGGACGCTCCTCTAGAAGGACTTTCATTGACCTCCCAAAGAAGTTAAGGAAAAAAGTTTAATGGTAGCATTCGTGTCATTCATTTGTCAAAATTCCCTTTAATTTGTGCCAAGTGAGAAATTCAAATACGTTTCCACTTGATTGATTCTAGTCGAGTCTTTTATTTTTATATGAAGTCTAGCCGTTTATACATATATGTAACTCCAAATGCTCTCCATGCTTTAATTAGCTAATATTAATTAATTAAAAGGTGTTAAAAATAAACTCGTGAAGGTAGCCGCAGAAAAAATTTATTGAACGACGTTATCGCAAAAGAATCTCGCGACCATCGATCGAGTTTTAAAGTCCTTCGGCGTAAATTAAGTCCACAACAGTTGGGAGAATTCGATTAGTTTTAGTTGGTCTTCATTTCTCGGCTTCTTTACAAGTAACGAACATACATCACGATGGTCTCGAAGCTGCAGAGTTTATTTTTCACCTGTTTCTACTATTATTCGGTGCTCCTTGGAGTTACAGCGATCTATTACGACCGTCGCTCTGGCAGACCTAAACGCTCCAACTTCACGAATTACTACACGATTGCGATGAATGTAATTATGACTCTGTACATTCCAGTGCTCCTGTACCAGGCCTATCGATTTCTCGATACTCACTACTCCCTCAACAAGCTGATGAGGTGCAGTAACTACATCAACTTGATAAATCGCGGTCTGGTGACCATTTACACCATCTGCTCGCGTTGGCATCGCGATGGTCAGCTGGAAACAGTGAACATAAGAGTGCTACAATTCGACATCGAATACCCGAGGAGGAATCGAGGCCGGAAAATGTGTAAAAACGTTGACTGCAAACTCAAGCAACTTCGGCTGTTGTTCTACCTGAAGTTGGTGGTGTTTATCTTTCAAAATTTCGCCACAATCACCAGCGGTTTTTCGATTGATGACTATGAAGTGTGGCAGAAGCTGGCTCTATCGTTGATTCTCGTCAACACCACAAACATTTTGGCTTGCACCATGTACACTTATTTTCTATATATGTGGTGGGCATGTTGCACCTTTCATCAGTTAAATGTGAAGCTCGTGGAGTTGTTGGGTGCACGCCACGGAGCGTCATTGCTCGAACTGCAACAGTTGCGTTGCGCTCATTGGCGCCTCAGTAACATCGTTGAGCAGCTGACCAGGAGCTATCAACTTCAAATTCTTGCCAACAACTTCACCTGTATTACGTCCAACATTGTTAATGGCTACTATGCACTGGTGTTTGTTTTCCTGTTGAAGTTTCCAATGCTCTGGACCGATTGGGCTCTGAGTGCCGCGGCGTATTTGTCACTAGTTTTGGACATGTATCTGGGTGAAGTTTTGTGTGAGAGGGTGGTGCAAAGCTATCGGGAGACGGGCGCGTTACTTCGACGTTCCTGCGAGTTGCCTCTGGACGAGGAAGTGAGCAAAATGGTGAGCATCCAGTTTGATATCATTCTGGCTTTTATTTCTGTTTTTCTTCGGCTTACTTTTCTTTATATAATTATATTCGTCCTTTTTTCCTCCTTTTCCAGGTCTAGTGATTCTTTCTGCTCATTCTCTTTCTTGATCTTATACTATTTTCCTTTGTCAATGGCTTTTTCTTGTAAGCATCTCTCTCTCTCTATCTCTCTCTTCCATTCTTATATTCATCTCTCTTCTTTTCATTATTAATTCGAATAGTAAATTTTTAATATTTCCTTTTTTTACTCTACAGTGTGATCAGTTTGCTTTACAAATCGGTGCACGTAAATTTTACATCAACATCTGTGGCATGTTCCATGCGAACAAAAGGAACTCTTTCCTTATCACCATGAAAACTATTTACTATACCATTTTACTGTATCAATTCGATTTAATTTTGCGGGATAAAAAATTGATTTAAATTACTAAATCTGTAGTTTTTTTACCAGAGTAAAAGTTGAACACAAATTAATCATTTCTCAATGCGAACAGTGGGACAAACACTCTAGCATTGAACGTGAATGATGAATTAATGTTAAAAATATTAACTCATTAAAATTTTCATAATAATAATGAAAAAATTAATCATTTGTTTGTTCAACATACCTATGGACAGACAATAGATTATTATAGTATGTATTATGATAATTTTATATTTGGTTCCATTATAGTATATTTTTGTGTATATGATTTGCTTTAGGAATACATATTTGATTTAGTAATTAATATCCACAGGAAACAAAATAAAAGAAATCTTATTGAATGACTATGAAGATTTACAATAGATTAATTTATCTATAATCTGTACACTCAATGGAAAAAAAATATTAATTTAAAAGTAATGAGAAAAGAAGCAGCAGATTAAAGAGAGAGAGAGAGAAATATAGTGTTAGTGAGGGGCTGGAGGGTTAGGAATAGTCTTCTAATAGAATAATTGAATCCTTGATCCATATCAATGTAATAATAAGTTTATCAACAGTCATTAGTACCACACAAATGCTTAGTTTTTTCTAACCCAAAACTGTTGGCTTGTTGGTGTTCCATAACAATATGGATCCAGACTTATTTTTACGTAGAAAATGCGTCGTTCAACACGTTGGATTCTTTTGTTCTCGTATTTTTACGCCATCGCCGTTGGCGTCATGCACTTTGCTTACGACTTCAAAACCGGGCGTGCTTACAAGAAGGCGTGGCTCACTTGTTATAGCATGGTTGGTAATGTGATGGTCCTGCTCAGCATTCCGCTGGTCTACGACGACAAAATACGCCTGACACTACAAACGACAACGGCTTACTTATACCAAATAATCTTCGTTGTCTTTGTCGCCGTGCGGTTGCTGGCTGTGCTGCTAACAATGGTGCTCAACTGGACGAAGCGGAAGGAGGCGCTGCACGTACTGCACAAAATTGAACGACTGCGACAAAAATTTCAACACGTGCAGGTGGTTGTCGATCACACGGTGTTTCGAACCTCGTTCAATATCTTTCAAATCTTTCCAGATTAACGATCGTATTCAAAGACACTTCGAAACTGCCATCATTACGAAATTCGTGTTTGCTTTCACCACGGATGTGCTTATGATGGCCGTCACAGTGGACTTGTTTTGGGCTCAAATGAATTTTCGAGTGCTGCTGAACCTGCTGCTGTTCGCAGTATTGACCAGTATTTTGCGGGTCACTGTACAAAAACATTACTACGGATTGCTAAAGTTTAACGTTTATTTTCACATCCTCAACGATGAACTGCTGCATCTGCTGCACGCTGCTGAAATTTGTGGTCTTCGCCAGCGACAGAGTCGGAGTCGTCGTGGCCACATTGCAATGCAGTTCTGTCAGCTGAGCGACCGTCTGGATCAAATGGCTGCTCTCTACGGCGAACACAAGCGACTGGCTAATCAATATCACAAGCTTTGCCAGTGTCAGGGACTGACAGTGGTACTTACAGTCTATATCTTCAACATAGCGACTATGTTTTGGCTCTACACTTTGGGTAAACCGGGAAGCCACTTATTGACCATGAACGGCTCAGGTTTATTTATGTGTCTATGCTCTCTGGTGGCTTTTTTCTGTGACCTAGTGTGTTTTCACTACGTGGTGTTCCAGGTGCTAGAAGCAAGTGACCAGAGCTCGATAATATTGCGCCAGCATATCGTTTTTCACCCACTTGATGAACGCTGGGAACGTAGTGTAGGTTCAAGTTTGTCCAGTGTTTCCACAGAGATTTTGTTTAATGAAACACCTGCTTTTCAGTGCGATCAGTTCTTCATTCAATCGATCAGCGAACCGCTGTGCTTCAGTATGTGCGGCCTGTTCGAGTATAACAAGCCGATGGCTTTCTCGGTGCTGGTCTCCACTTTGATGAACTCCATAATGTTGCTGCAGCTCGATTTGAAAAATTTCAATTAAGATAAAGCATCTTCCTTTACTTCATACTGCATAAAATTCAGTTTAACCAGGAAATATGGTTAAAAGAAAAGTTCAAATAATGATAAAAGTTCAGCGCCATCGGAAATGAAAGTTAAATGAAAATCACGACTCTCTCACATACACTCGAAGCCTTTCAATAACAATTTATATCCGCAGTTTATTTCGTTGTCATTGAAATGTTCAACTCAGAAGTTACTCGAACCGTATGAAATTCTTTCTGGTTTTATATTAATTAAATTTATTGATCTAACTTTTGCGTCAGACATATAAATAAAATTAAATTATCTCTGAAAAAGGAAACTCGTAATTTAGATATTAGAAAAACTGCTATATGGAAAATTTTGTTTTCTGGAGAAACAACAAATAAATTTTAAGTTGAGAATAATTGCGAAAGGAGAAAAATACATATCTTACGAGGTTTTCAGATTTTTAAACCCGCATCTTCTACTATATGATTCTTTTCCCTATGTTATTATTTTTGTAAAACGAATTAAGTTTGGTTTTCTTAATTTTCCCTGCGAATATTATTTTATTACGCTCAAATTGTTTACTAAAAGCTTATTAAATATAAGCGTTTATTTTATATATGCTCTTTTTATAAACCTTTTAGACAATACTTTTAAACCAAAATGAGATACTATTGATTTAGTGAAAAATTACTTTTGAACTTTAAATTAAAATCAACAAAAACCTAGATAATTCTCGAAATAATAATCAATTACATATAATATATATAATCACTTATTTAGTGATTATCATAACATTAGTGATATAACCAAATATGAACACAATAATTATTGTTTATTTTATTTTTCAAATTAATCGTTTACAATTTTGTCCGACTGTTATTGTGATAATATTATTAGAATTTTCAATTATTATAATTTGATTTTATGAATTACAAAAACAGGATGATGTTATTTTGGTTGTGTTATTTTCGTTTAGAAATTAATTAGAAAAAACCTATTTAATATTGTAGAGTGAAGAAATAATGAACTGTTACAAAATATTCTTCCAATGCGCTTTTTTATGGTTTTAATTTTGTTTTAGTTCGAATTATTTAGATGTTTCTTTTTTTTAATAATTTATCTACGAGAGTTTTTTAGCCTTCTGATAGAGTGTATCCACCACTTTCCCCATGCTTTGTATGGTTTCCAAGACACGTTCGTAGGTCTTATCAACGGCGGTTTCTTCGAAAACGATTAAAACGCCTTCGCCTTGATCGAGGATGCCGCTGAATTTTTTGTCTAAAATCATTTGTGACAATTTTTTCTCCACCTGAGGCATGGACAATTTAATGCATTCGGCGACGTGGGAAACCTGACAAATAACAAATATAAAATTAAGTATAAAGCACTATAAACTAGTGTCTCAAAGTAGTTCCATTCTCCTCACCTGCACTCTAGAGTAGGGTTCTATAATGCGGCACAAATTCTGTTCCAACATCGTGTCATACAAGGTACCCAAATGTGCCTGAACGATAACATCATCTGCGAGCTCTTTTTTGTAATCCTTCAAAGCTTGTTGGAAATCGGCGAGCGAACGTTTGTGTGAAGCTTCGGCAATGGATTTCATGGCGTCAACATCGCGACCCGAGTATGTGATCGCCTACAAATAACACCAAAAAGATGACTAAGCAAGATACCAGAAAACAAATACAACGCAAATACAAATACAATGGATCAATATATTGTATATAGATAAATACTGTGCTTGTATAGTGTAAAAATAGAAACACAAGGACTTCAACAACACCCACCAGTTTTCCGCTAACAATCTGATTCACATCGTCCGATTGACCCAACATAATTTTGCATAACAACATGTATTTGAGTGAAGTTAGAGCCTTGGCATTGTCAACGCTGTCAAAGCCCTCAAAGGCCTCATAGAAATAGGAGAAAGCGGTCTTAAAATCGCGCTCATCGGCCGCGTGCAAAATGCCCGATTGCAAGTCTAAAGCTCCTTGAACCTTCGGCGGGCAATATATAGCATTAGCTGTTGTGCGTGCAGAGGTCAGAGCAGCGCGAGCTTTGGGCAAATTACTGAGTGCATGATAGGTTTTACTCTCCAGCAGCTGTACTTCAACCAGTAAATTTTTATCGTCCAACTTTTTAAGCTCCTTGAGTAATTGCGAGCCCAACTGAAGAGCTTCGGTGTACAAGCCTGTGTCAAAATAAAGTGCAATCAAGCGTGCCTCCAGAGACTGACGCAAGAATGCGCGCTTCTCCTGCTTAGACCATTCTATGCAATCCTTGCAGAGTTGCACCTGCAATTTAAAGAATTACACACAAATTATTGATATCATGACAATAATAATACTGAACCAAGTACCGAAAAACTTACTTCGATGCCTGTGCCAGCATCCATATCTAAAAACATATCAACCAACGAGCGCACCAATTTCGCTGCCTTCGCCTTGCTGATAAGACTCAGAAAAGGCCGAGTCACCTTAATCAGATCGGCCAGCTCCTTGGCCTTGCCCTCCTGCTTGTAAAGTTCGCCCAGCCGTATGATGCCCTGCTCCTTGATGCGTATTAACTCTTCATCGTTCTCAGCCACTTCTTGCTCGCGCACAATCTGGTTGAGCAACGAGATGCCCTCCTCGCGATTAACAGTCGACAGTGCTTGAGCACGTTCGAAAAGTGT
Organism: Myopa testacea; assembly: GCA_949629155.1. Classification (NCBI taxonomy): domain Eukaryota; kingdom Metazoa; phylum Arthropoda; class Insecta; order Diptera; family Conopidae; genus Myopa; species Myopa testacea. Next base: position 1,580,204 of record OX451346.1, on the reverse strand, counting down.
TGCTCCTGCCATTTTCGGGTTGTTACAAATTTAAAGAACTCTCACAATTTCACTTTGATACAATTATAATAAATTCCGAAATTTTCAAAATTCAATGTACTACTTTTGTCTGCTGAATTTACAATGATACTTGCTAAAATTTTTCTAAGTCATGGTACCAAGTGCTGCCAACCGTTCAAAACGAATAGTGTGATTTCAAAACGTCAAATTGGAAAAGAAAGTAGCAAAATTCACAATGATATCAAATATTAATACCAGATTATATTCTCCAAGAAAGAGAATACCTAAATTTTGGTTGATATAATTTGCGGCGTAAATTTAGTATAACAAAAAATTCAAATTTAGGCTAGCATCCGGATCCGGAAGGTTTCTTCAATTTTATTGTTGTTGTTGTCGTTGTTGTAGTTTTTAACAGCGATTTTAACAAAAACAACACCAAAATGTACTCACTTCAGGCTCCGGTTTATAGCCGTTTGTTTGAATTTTAATTAAACATTAAGAGAACAACTTAATTTCATTTAAGAGCTGTACGGCTTTGACTATTTTTTAGCGGTTTGGAGAGCACAAGTCGGGCACAGTGGCATAACTCCAATCATTTTGTTGTAGTTGTTTGTTCTTCGAACTCCATCAACAACATCACTTGGTGGAGCTCTCTTCTGGTTTTCGAGTTATGGCCCTTTAGAGTTTGGATGTTTAGATCCTCATTACATAAACAGTAGAAGATAGCTACACATCATTAGTGTCCTTGGAAAGGTATTCGAACTATTTTTCGTTTATGTTAAATAAAATTTTAATAAACACCGTTTACTTTTGGTAACATTACAACAAAAAATTGGAGTTATGCCGCTGTGCACGACTTGTTCCGAAATAAACAAAAATAAATTCACAATTCATTCATTTAAATTAAAATTAGATAAACACAAATAAATTCACAATTCCTTCACTTAGATGAAATTCATTTAAATTAAACAGCAAAATAACTAAAATCACAATTAAGTAAAAATTAAAACTAGATTACAGATTAATATTCAACAACACATGTTGAATGCGTTGGCATCTATTTCGCTTAATGATACTTGTGGTAGGTTAAAAACAGCTGACTATATTTGTGAATCAAGCAATTTTTATGAAAAATCAACAATTAATTATAAATTAATAACGCATTAAAAATACTTATTAAGAATAAAAAAACGAATGGGAATGGTTGAGGAAACATCATCGCAAAGTAAACCCCGCGTTAAAACAACCAGACCAAAAGCGGTCCGGATCTGGACGGTAATCGACGTACAGAAATGGTATCGACGACACTGCAGCGAATATTTACAATATTTAGAATTATTTTCCAAGGTAATTCAGTGCTCTATATAGGCTATAAAAACGGAAATTATTAATGCAATTTACATCCTACAGACTAAAAATGATAATTAGCCAAGTTGTGCAAATGTGTAATAACACGGTATAATCGATGGCAGGGAAAGCAATTGATTATCTTTTTAAAGCTTGTTAAATTCTAACTTTTTTAACACTATCCAAAGATCATGAATAAATCGCGAAATTATTAATGATCTAAGTACATACCTTAAATTAATGTCTTACTTTATATCAACGATTTCCTAAACATTCTACATGCACTTAATTTATTGTAATTCAAAGATTTTTTATTTTATTTATAAATAAATGCATTGGGAAAACTTGTAAACGGATTTTTAAGACTGTTTTAAAAAGTTTTTATTAGAAATGTTATTTTAAAGTTTTAGATATGTATTTCCAATGATTTATTCAATGTACTGTGCGGGCAATCGTTCAAAAACCCGTAAATGTTGGTTTGCCTAAGGTTAAAATTAGTTAATCACAAATTAAGGATACGTTGAAAAAACACAGCTTACAAATTTTATAAAAAAAATAATATTTAATAATGTAATTAATAGTGTAATGTATTTGATGTAATTTTTTCTTAATATTTTTTAGCATGAAATAACTGGTCGCGCGCTTCTGCGCATCACTGACAATTCACTGCAACGCATGGGCGTCATCAACAATCGCGATCGTGAAGCCATTTGGCGTGAGATTGTCAAACAAAGACTTAAAACCGATATAATGGAAATACGCGATATGGAGCGCATGAGCAACATTTACTAGGTTCAGCCGGAAAAAGCCAAAAGAAATATCATACTCAGAAGAAACTATGTATTTATATTATGTATTGCCAACACATTTTGAAGTAGCTTATAGTATTTAGGTGTATACGCATATTTTAAGAAACAATAATATCTGTTAGTGTTAGTGATTTTTTTATTTAGAAAATATGTTAGTTGAAACTTTTTACATTTTAAACTAAATAATAATATTAAATGGATTATGATATTAATACTTCAATAATATTGAATATATAAATACTGAGAGAAAAAAATTATATCAGTAATGTTTTTTTCTAATCTATAATGTATAAACTCTTTTTCGATTACATAAAGATCAAATTGTATATATATACGACTAATAATACGTATTTATAAGTTTATTAAAGCAAAAATGCGAAATTAAGAAATGAATTTGTCAACAAATTAAAAAAATTCGGTTTATTTTAATTCAGTGTTTGTTGTTGTTGTTTACTTTAAACGCAGACTTTGTCCCTATTGTGTTTATGATTTCATCACGAATGAATATATCCTAGAATTTGTAACAAGTTCAAGTTTAATGCCAGTTCGAAGGCAGATTTATGCAAATACAAAGTTCAATTTTTATACAACACATTTTCTTCTTCTTTTGACATAATGTACCTTGAGAATTCATTTTTGATATTGTTGTCCTTTTATTATTGTACTAGAGATGGTCAATTTGCCAGTAATTCTCTTTTAGTTTACACATTTTTCAGAATCTTCTACTTTCTATTCTAAACGTACATTTAAATTTGATTTTTGAATGTTTTTCTTTCAGGAATGTTTTTTTAAAGATAAAGTTGCCTCTGATGCTCTGCTGCTACTCCTTTGCTTTTATCTGTACTGCAGCCAAAGTGCTCCACAATTCTATTCCTCCTTTTCCAGTTTGGGTGTCAGCAATTGGAACTCATTGATCTGTGTACATATTTCCATTTGTTGCGGAACAACGGCTGCTGCACTCGTTGCGGTCAGGTTTGTTGATGTGAAGTTGTTGGCAGGCGCAAAAACTGCCGTCGCTCCGCTTACTGCAGGTACGGTAGTAGCAAAAGCCGTAGCAGTTCCAGCCGAACTGAACACCAGCTTGGATGGGTTGAAAAGCATAGCGGTTGGAGCAGCAGCATTTACAAAATGGTCTGGTTGTGGTATTTGCGGAATCTGCGGTATCTGCTGCTGCTGCTGAAGCATGTTGGGAAGCATATTTAACAGCCGATCAAAAGCTGATCTCTCGAAATCTAAACGCTCGCGTTCCAGAGACAAGCGCTTCCGTTCTACTTCCAACGCAGATCGCTCAGACTCCAACCGTTCATTTTCCAGTCTCAGGCGTTTACGTTGAATGTCGTTGTTTTCTTCTAGAACATCGTGGAGCTGGCGCATTAGCTGCCGAGTAGCTACCGATGAAAATTCTTTACGAGCAACATCTACAACATTTTCACTCGGAATGGGTGGCGATTTTTGTCGTTGCAGAGGCGGCGGCGGCGGTTGTGATGGCTGCGGCAGCAATTTCGGTTTTTTCTTTTGCTTGCGCTTCTCTTCTTTTTGATTTTGCATTTGATGTTTCTGTTGCTGCTGCTTTTGATTTTGTAGTATCTGATGATATGACTGTGGGTGAGATGGCACTGTCTGCTGAAGCTGTAGTTGCTGTTTCAAGCTGCTCGAAGTCTCCGCTTGATCGGCGTTCACAAGCAGCACCTTCATGCCACCAGGTCCGGTGGCCACAATTCCAGCCGGTGCAGCTGAAACCATACGTGGTTGAATTTGGGTGGGCGTGTTGCTCATAACGTTTGACAATAATTGCATCTGTTGTGGTTGATGAGCTGTCACACCGCCTGTTGTTTGTTGTGTGGTTGCTGGTGATTGTTGCGGCAACAGAAAAGATGCTGGAACAAGTGATATCTTTCCAGTTGATGTTGATGCTGCTATTTTTGTTGCTGCTGCTGTTGGAGTGGATGTCGTCAACGAGACACTTGCAAAGGTGGTCACTGCACTTGAACATGTTGTTGGAGCTGAATTGTTGGTTACTGTAGTGCCGCTTGGTTTGGTCATTTTCAGCATTTCGGCCAAAGTAGGCATGAGTTCACCAACGTTTGGTTTACTGAAAGACAAAAAAATGTTTTATTACAAAATAATTGTTCGTAAACTATAAAGAAACATTTAATCATATTAAATGAACACATTTGTCACATTGTAATCTTACATATTTTTATCCATGCTGACATCGTATTCAGTGTCCACATCGATAGGTTCTTCCTTGGGTATTATTAGGGCTGCATTATCTTTGGCCGCCCCATCTTTGGACTCTGTCGTTTTTGCACCGGCGATTAAACCTTTTGACTGTGCCTTAATCTCAGTGTCGATATTCAGTTGCGTCTCGTTAGTGCTCTCGATCTCGTGGTGCTCTTTACCATTGACATAATCAGTGCTTTTATTACTTTCAGTCTCTTCCTGCTCCTCTTCTCCTTCACGCTGCCTCTCTTCATCCTCATCTTCTTCCTTAATATGCAACGATTTGTCATCATCGTCATCGTCATTATCAGGAGCATCGTTTTCACTCTCAATATCGCCATTGGTTGTTATCTTCAGTCCGCTGACTGAACTCAGTGCGGATGCTTCGACAGCTGTTATCGCTGCAAAAGTCTCATCATTAATGTCCATGTCCACCTCTACATCTGGAATGATGCCATCGTCGATGTCCTGAACGTTGTTCGTTTTGCTTCTAGCGTCGATGTCATCGTCGTTGTTGTCTTCACTATCGCTTAAAGTGCCACCTGTTGGAAGAGGAGTTTAACGAAGGTGGATATAATAATGATTATGATGATAATGGATTAAATATTTAAATAAAACGACATTAGAAATTCCGAAAAAGAGACGAGAAACAGCTTTAAAGCTACACTGTAAAAATTGTAAATGGTCAAGAAAAGCAATTGTGAATGGTTAAGTTAAACAAATTAAAAATACATTAAATATAGACAGATGGTTGAAATTAAGAAAAAGATTGTTTTTTAAAAGCAAAAAACCGAAAAAATAATGTAATTTGACTAAATTGGGGCTTATAATATTTTCTAATTTTGGGTTTCGCCGTAAGTGTAACAGATAACAACAAATCTGCTCTACTCTCTCTCTCTCACAAAACTTTACTCCTTCAACAGATTTAAACAGACGCAGGTTTCTCTCAATAATACCTCCTTCTAGAAGACGCTTTCTGCGCTCCTCTCGCTCCTCACGTTTCTGTTCCAATTGATACCTCAACGACGGCTGCGGCACCTCGTTGGGACGCACACTGAATATTGGCCGCGTCATGATGGCATCCATTTCGGCGAAGTGACGCCATGACGGCTCGGCTTCCGATGCTTGCCCTGATTCCATGTCTTTCTTGAGGCGATTGTAGAAACATTTCAGATTCTTAATGCGTGTCGTTATCTCCTCCGGCGAACGATAGTATCCGTATTCCTGCATCCTGGCAGCCAGCTGACAGATGACCGAATGCTTTTTATGCGTGGTAATCAGAGTGCGCTGTACCTTCGGATCACCCCACAGCTGGATGAGAAGCTTCGTTTCGTCCGTATCGAAGTTGGGATTGCGACCGATGTTCTTTTTGGATGCGGTGCTGCCAACCAGAACACGATTGTAGGAGACCCAACCTTCGCCAGCGAGACGACGTTTCTTTTTGATGCGTGATGAATCGGGTCGGAGACTCATGATTGTTGCTTGGTTTTGGTTTGGATAATTTTCTTGTTTAGTTTTTTAATTTTTTTTAGTATTTAAACTAAAGTATGTATTTGAATTATTAATAAATTTTTAAATGACATTAATTCAATTCATGTGTTGATTACAGCAATATTAATTTATAGTTTATGTGTTTAATATGTTAGTTGAAAGTTTTAAGCTTTAACGGCAGACGCAGTTTTTCAAATTTCTAGCGTTTCGGAAAAATCAATACACCCTCTTAGACGTTGTTTTTTATTTTTTTTATTTTTCTTTAATTGACCAGCGCGTGTTGGCGGCGACTTCTCCCTACTGAATTTTGTTCCCTTGCATGCCCCTTAACACAAAAGTTCCGCGCGACGCACGTAGAGACGCATTCGATCCGCGTTGCATGCACGTCGTACTTCGTTCGTTCACCGAATCAAACTGAATTTCGCCCTCGAATTACGGCGCAACTCCGTGGTGTCAGCAACACTCCGAGTACTCAGTGTCTGCGATGTGTTCTTAACACAAGTCACCAAACAAGCCACCCTTAATATCAGCCAGCCACCCAGCCACAGTTTAATATCACAAAAGAAGAACCAGCAGCAATATCAAAACCGTTTCAGTTGTTGTTGGCCCACCCTATCCTACGGCTTCACCACCTCACTGATGTGTTGTTGTTATTATTCTATCTCTTGTATTTCCCCTTTGGTTGTTGTTCGTCTTATTGTTCCTCCTGTTGTTGTTGTTTTCGTTGATATTGCGGTAGTCCTCGAAGATTCATCCGCGTTTGCACAGGTTCCGTTCGCGACGCTGACTCTCACTGAACTGGCGGCTTTGACTGCTGACGGTCACCCTTTGTATTTAGGTCGCCTAGCATACGGTGCAGTTTTGTTTGAGTCAACTTGATTTTTGCTATTGTCGTTGTTGGTGTGCTTTGCTTTTGCTAACAAACTTTGTAGCTGCGTGGCAAGGCGTTGTTATATTTTAAGTCCTTTCAGTTATTTGGTGCGCATCAGGAACATGCGCACTGTGCACAACGGAGATGATTTTCAGGATTCGAGGTCAGGATTCGGTTTTTCCCTCTTTATAAGCTGCTACATAGTCGATTTTTGTCCTCGCCAAAGAAAAACTAATGACGATGAAACAAAATGGAATATAAAAAAAGAATAGAATATTAAATACATATAGAATAGAATAATAAAAGATAGATTAATAGAATAGAATATTAAATACAATAAATGCAAGAGAATAAATAAGGCAATAAAAAAGGTAAAGCAGCAATAACACATACATTTTTTTTAATAATTGTTGATTTATTTAATTTATTTAACTTTATTTATTTGCTGTTGATCATTTGAAATTATTTTTAAAGTTAATGAAAAATTAGATTGAAAATTTTTATATTTCCTGGATTAAAATAACTAAATTTTATTTAATTTTTAGATTCTGCGCATAACTGACTCAAGTCTCCCACAAATGTTAGTTTTCTCTTCAGCCCTCCCGCCCCAACCGCCTTCCCCTCACCGTACACCTTTACCAACTCGTTCTCCTCTTCTCTTTTATTCAAATCGTTATAGAAGTGAATGTGCGCTGTTTATATTTCTTTGCACCCATCTATCGTAAGTTAAAAAATAAAATACCACACTTCTTCGTTCTCCTCTTTCCGCACTTTATTGCACCCGGCAACATTACTTACGAACATATTCAGTTGAGATTTAGTTCGATAATAATAAAGCATCCCAATTAGATCAATAATTTGATATCTGGAATGAGATCCATGAGTATAGACCACAAAATGTTTACCACAAATGAAATCAATGTTTGGATTTCCGCTAAAGAAAACACAGTACAATAAACATAGTATAGTTTGTGGCTGATCATGTAGAATCATTTGTAATCATTTACGACCTAATCATTTAAATAAAAGTATTTAACAATTTTTAAAAAAATTTAAATTGCTATTAAATTAATGATATACATGTATGTATATATCTATATATGAATATGTAAGGAGTTTGTATTTAATATTGTATGCCAATTTTCAACCAGTCTCTAAACATACAGAATTGCAACGTTTGTTCCGTTTTTCCTTTTTTTCGTTCTACATTAAGTGATGTTACACAAGTTATTCTTTCTTTAATTTCATGTAACTTTTCTGCAAACACATTTGTACTCACCTTTGCGCATGTGTACTAAAAAAACGTGCACGCGCACGAGAAAATTAAATGAGTAATTGACAAGGTGAACGGAACCACCACCGGTTCACGCCCACGTGTTACCACGAACGCCGGCAAGAATTAAGAACAGTTTTTAACAATCGAATACGCGAAATTGATGCAGCTAAAAAGAGTAAATGACTTAAATGTATTTCTAACGCTATTTCAGCCAACCTCATTTTGATTGTAACGTATAATTTATAGAAAGATATCGCTCCGAATTAGAAATGATATCTACATATACTTCTAAAATTTCGAACTCTTCAATTTTGATCGAAAAAATTGAACAAACCATCTCTCAGTTATCTGATGTCAGTAAAACTTAACATAAAAAACATATAGAAGTATGCACTCAATACAAATTTCAGTTGGATCTGATTTCAACTGCATCATAAATTAATTAAAATCAAATTAACCCGAAACAAGATGTTTTGGAAGAAATTACAAATACGATATACTTATACAGTTTTTAAAATTTGAGCAAAAGTTTAAAATCCAGAGAACTTCCAGATTGTTGTAAATAAATCCACATATAAATGTTGATTCCTCAAGCTCTCTTTAAAAGAAAACACACATATTTTCTCATTCTCTGGAATTTCAGACTTGATTGCTTATTTCAACAGGACTTGAAGGACATACACTCGACTGGATATGCAGACGATATAACGGTGGTGAAAGGGCAATATATTGACACCAAACACAACTCTTGTGTTCGCCACGGTCGAGAGATGGTGAAGAGAGCAGGGTCTAACCATAAGTACTAGAAAGTCGGATCCTATTCACCAGGAAAAGGAAGATTTCGAGTATGGATACTTTGAGGATCTTTGGTTACGGAAATAAGACATCTCATCACAGTTAAGTATCTATGCGTATTTCTCGATGGGAGTAAATTAGGAAGGATAGCACAAGCCAAAACTTTTGCTTTGAAACGTTACCTTAAAGAATGTTGTTTTCGGGTCTTGAACCTTCGCTGTCGACACCAAATATTTTAAATAAAAAATTGACTAATTTTAAGCATATATTCTTTGCTATTGTTAATAAATATTCTAACGTGAAATTATGAATATCATTGTTTGCGCCAAATTTATAAAGTAAGCAAAATGTTACCTAAGCGCAACTATAGAGTCACAGGGAGTCTCAGAAATGACGGAATCAATTTTAAAATTCGAAATTTTAAAATTCTTAAATACATGTTGATATTTCAGATTTGATCGTTTGTTTGTTTGCATTTTTCTATACCTCCCACAAAATGGTATCTTCTTTTTTCATCTTTTCATCTATTTAATTTATTCTATTCCATTTCAGTCTTTAATGAAAACAAAATTATATTCCTTTGCAATGTTGAAAATATGATAGCATCGAGAACAACAATAAAGTTCTTTGGTTTATAAAATTTTTACATAAATTGTGAGTACCAATATAAAGGTATTCATAATATCTTTCATTTATGTTAAATAAAGTTTTGTCGAAAATCGTTTCCTTTCGGAGATAATCACACTTTAAAATTTGTAGTACTATTTTTTTCCATTAACTAATTTTATTCAGTATCTGTACACTTACATGGAAGGACTGCAATTTTCAAGAAAGCTGCATATTTAGCAATCACTGCGTCACTGGAAACAATGCAATATTCACGAGTGTTTTGCATTTCTTTATTTTAAGATTTAAAATGATTTGTCTTCTAAAATTCTGCACCGACCCTGATGGAAAGTATATGCTTATAAAGTTAAAATTATACTTTCTTAGTATCTTGTAACCAAGTATGGCCACCGCCAATTTATTTTCTTTTTAATCTTTTACATTATAAATGTTTTGTTCTGTAATACTCCAGGACCAATGAAAATAATATAAAAAAATAAAACTCTCCAACTGTTACTTTATGTCAGTCCCTTTCGAACTGTTAACAGCTGTTCTTAATGATTTTTTGATTTGACGTAAATTTTGACTGTTTTGTGCGGTCGAACTATTTGCAAGCAATATTTTTAAGTGAAAATGCCGGAATTATCACAAGCGGAAAAAGATTTGCTGTTGCGAAAACATGCGCACCGAATGAAGCTTCGTGCAGAGTTTTTAAAAAAAATTTCGAATCCATATAACACTGAAAGTGGCACTGTGGTAAGTTAACTCCGCACATATAATATTCTCTGAGACACATTTGTGAGCCCTCAGAAGTGTTATGTCATAATTTCTATTTAATCATTACTTTATTTTACATATGCAGGTAATTGAAATGATTTCGTTTATCTAATTTTTCACAGTTCGATCCTGCTTTGGCCCGATTCCAAGCGATGCGCGTCTCGCACTACGATCATTTCAAACCTAATGCAAAAACTGTTCGATATGGAATGTTATTGGTGTTTGTGCCCATTGTCTTGTATGGCTGGGCCTTTAAATCAGAACGTGCTGGCCGTGAGGAAAAGTATCGCACCGGTCAGGTGGCGTACAAGGATCGTAACTTCAAATTCATTTAAATTACATACCTACTTATAAACACTTTATTATGCTCGTCCAAAGATGCTTTGTATGCATTGTATGATGTGTACAAAAATTTGTTTGAAAATAAAGAATAACCATTGCTACAAAGTTAGAAATTCTCTATAAATGTGAGCCAAGTTTATTTATTTTACGTCAAACTCTTAACTCTTGGACTAAATTGTTCCAATTTAGTAAAATCACTTGTTTCTAAATCCAAAAAAATAAATACAAACTTAGAAACAGCTGAGTTTTTTCATATCAAATCGAGAATTTCAATTTCGTGACAAATATTTAGTATAGAATATTGCATAAAAGTAATACATTCGAAATAAATTATTTCTCCTCCAACTGCTTGTCACGCGCTATAACAAAGTCTTCAAATTTGACCATGTAAGTGGTACCTTTGTGCCAATGTGCCGTCACTTTGCATGGCTGAAATGTTAACAAAACAAAAAAGGTCGGTATAAATAGGAAATTAATTGCAAATGTTTCTTCAACTAACAAATCCACTGTGTGTTAGAACAGCTTCCACAATTCCGGCCGTAAAATTAGCACAGTTGAGTGAACCTTTATCTTTGGGAACGCTAATGTATGTGTTAACCAGTGGCTCCTTCTCAATGATATAATAAGTACGCTCATCATCATTTGCGTGTTCCAACTTTTCTGCTTCCTTGCCGAAAAGATTCTACAATACATAATAACAGAAAATAAGCACGTAAAACTTTATCAACAAGCGCAATCCATTCAGTCATCGCAATTAAATAAATCACCTTCCAAACCGTGGTTTTCACAAATAGCAGCATCTGGGTAAGTTTCGTTTCACGTTTGGCACCTCGTTCCCGCACAAAATACAAATCTATAATTCGTGTACCCACATCTTGACCCAGTTCATGAAGTCTAAAAGATTGCAATTAAGAGAAATGTTTTCTTAATGCTTCAATAAACATATATTCTATATTCTACAGCAGTCCGCTACTAACCTGACCTGCAACTCCGGAACTGTGTAGACCCGACTTTGACAATACTGAACTATTTCACTGAACAACAGAGCCATAATGCTTTGTGACACCTCGGATTTACCCTTGGACAATGGACGATCCAGAATATTTGTGCGCGGACGCATAGAGGAAATTTTCAATGCCTCCAATTTTTCCATATTTCATCTAGAATTAAGAAGGTCTGTGTTTAAAGAAAATTTATAACCCTCGATTATTCAAATCAAGGACTGCGAGACTTTCAGTGAGATTCCAATTTTAAGGCAAACGTAAACAAAAATAGTGTTTGCTTGGTTTCCCCATAGGAGTTGACGTTTAGTACTCTTCCAACTACAATATGTAAAGCTAGATAAAAAGTTGAACGAAACGTCAAAATTGTTGCGATTTTCTAAATCCTAATTCTGACAGCATTTAGGCTTGGTGCTCTCCAAATTACACAACCTCCACTGTTATATTAACTCTCGCTTTCATGAGTTATTGATTTGTATATGCGTTATGCTTATATGATGATATACATTACCATTTATATATTTGTCGGCTTAAATATGGTGCGGATGGTACGGAAATATTTCCGTTTTTGGCACCGACCACAACAACACTTTATTGCTTTCATCTAGTTCCGGAGTTATAGGCTTTTGAAATTTGAAAATTTCATTCCTCCATCTTTAAATTTTACGAGATATATCTATATTATTGGTATTGTTGGAAAGGTAATCGAAATGTCTCTCATTTATGTAAATAATATTTTGTCAAAAACCGTTCAGTGTTGGAGTAAAAGTAAATTTCAAATTTGTTGTACTATTTTTTTCCATTCATTAATTTTTTTAAAATAAAATGTATAATTGACATATATATTTATCATAATATTAAGACAGCCTCTTACCTTTTTATAGAGATATATTATGACAATTGGTGCAGAAATGCAGGAAAAAATTCATTTTAAAGCACCCACGACAGTAGAAAACACTTGTCATACAACTTCAAATTGTATGCAACTACAAGAGATGTTACTTAAAATCTAAAATTTTATTTTCTCCAAAAGTAAACGATTTTCACATAAGTCCAACTTTCAGAAGTACCATATTGCAGTGCATCCATGTAAGTACAACAATAATTTCTTGAATATTCCAGTCATATTCCCTTAAGCGCATTTTTTTGCATAATTTCTACGGCACTATTATGTTATTTTTGCCTTATTTCGTTATGAGTTATGAAAACACATTTCCTTTCCTTCTAAAATTGAAATAAAATAATTGTGCTCTAGTTTAGGAGTTGTAGGAGGTTAAATTTCAGAGTTCAAAAGGCTATAAAACCGGAACCGGAAGGGAACACCCACACCGTTTTGGTGTTGCTGTTGGGGTCAGCGCAAAAAAAAATAAAATTGGGAAGTTTGTACTAAAACCGATTTGTTCCAATTTTTTTTGTTTGAAAATTTTCATGGCTTTGCTAACAAGAAAATTGCTTATGAAGAAAATTTGAATAACTAATCTTTCACATTACGAAAAATTCAATTTAAATGTGAAAAACTTACATTTCTACGTAAAATACAATTACATATGTACATACATATTTTAAACTCAATGCTATAGTAACCATGCCAACAGTAAATATTATTAATATCAAACAAACATTTTCACTGTAGTGGTTTCTTATCATTTCAAGAATGAACGAAAGTAGAAATAAAGTTTGTTTAAAAAAATCCAAGAAGAAGGCTGAAAAAAATAAAATTATTGAAAAAAATAAAGTAAAAAAGCGGAAGACACGTGTTACTCGTGAGTACCAGGAAAATGAAAAGGAAGTCCAACGATTGCTGGAACAGATGAACCTTTCCTTAAATATTAGTAGTGCAACAACAACGCCGACAAAAGAACGACTAAAGGGGGACAATTTGTCCCAAAGTATTGAGTTCTTTTGCAAATCAAGCGATGACACTAACAAAAGTTCAAATAAAAATAGCCAACGAACAAAAACATGGCAAGAGGAACTGGAAATGGTGGATGAAAACACTGAACGTGAGCAACGAATTACAGAAGAAGAATCCTACCGAACAGGTGATGACGAAAACGATGATGACGACGAAGAGTGCGAGGTGGAAAGCAGTATTTCGGCGATAGCGTCCGTTACATGCAACACTCGGCCAATACACACCGCTGCAAGCTTTGTACATATCGAGCTTGAAGATGAGCCAGTGATTAAGGCTCAAAGGGTAAAGGAAAAGCTATCGCTGAACCCCGATCTTCTGTACAGTCCAAAGAGATTTCTGGATAACACTGAAAAGGTTATGGGAAGAGATGCACCTCGGCTAAAAGCAAATACCGCTCGGTTGGTGAATCGTTTCTACGAAGAAAACGACGATGCAAAGCAATTTTCGGAAATTGTGAAATATTTAATACAAGATGCTCCCATCCAGGATGGCGGCGATAAACGAATTTATCGCACTCTCTGCGATCATACATTTCATCCAATATTTTGCGAGCCAAGAGATGAAGCTGTAGCATTACCCACGCGTACATTTATAAAGCTGCATCTCAAAGAGCTGCGCTTCACTGAACATGAAATGCTCCAGCCGGAGCATCGTTTAGCCAACTTGTTGTTCGATTACTATGAGACGTATACAGAGCGTCTCAAACTTAAAATGTGTGATAAGCTCAACGCCTCTTTGCATACAGAACGTAAGATAATCAACGATTTGTTACAACGTGAAGCGGCGGCGACAGCAAGGCAGGACACAGGCACACGTACTCAGGAGCGACGCACAGCAATCTTGGCTGAACATTTGTACGAACATTTGCAAACTGTACAGGAGCAGCGTAATGAACTGTATCGAACGGAAGCAGAGCAAAAACGTTTGCTCAGACAAATTCTGAAGACGTGGATGCAGCTGAAGAAACTACGTGAGGAGCAAGCCTATCAGTGCACGCGCTTGAGATTGCGCATTCACGTGCGAGAAGAGGAGCTATTAAAGGATGCGAGACGCGCCTGGCAACAACGCTATGAAAACGATCTCAATGAAATCATGCGTGAAGAGCTGGAAGCGTATTATAGAACCAAACGTAAATGGAATCGGCAACAGCATCATCACAGTTCTGAAAATTATGCAGAAGAGCCAGCAAAGAAGCCGAAGAAGCCAAATGTAGAGAAACTGGCACGAGTGCTGAAGCGACAACTGGTCGAAAGCGTTGGTCAGCCGGGTGAACCGAAAATAGACATATTTTGCAGTCTCTTGAATGACGAAGAATTTCACGAGTTGTCCTCGACCGCATGGTCGTGGTTGCAACGCAGTCGAGGACACAGTTACTTCATGAAACTTTTCTTTGATGGCCAGTTTGTAGGCATGACGCGTAGTTACCGCTTGGAGCCGGATTTAAGTTTGAGTATTAACGAGACGATAGGAATTTTTATAGAAAGACGATTGCCAAAGGACATTAAAGTTGCGGTGAGTTAAACATCTCCGAATATTTGCTCATTGTTCGCTCTGTTACTACTTGATCACTTTACCATAATAGAGGTTTCTTTCAGCTGTACGAGAAGACAAAAGTGCCAAAGCTTCCGTTTAAAATAGCTAACATTATAGTTCCGTTGCCGCTCGGCTCCGATTTCGATGAATTTCAAAGCCAAAGCGTTAGTTTTTCATCTCACAAACAACCGATTTCGGGACGCCTTCAACTGCGTTTCGAGTGTGAGGACAGCATTTATCCCGATGATATGGTGAAAGTGTTGTTTCCTCCACCAAAGGAGCGCACGAAAATCCCAAGGGATATGCTCAAAATAAGCAAAGTAACGGATATTGAAGCTCGGGATAACAATGATAGTGAAGAAGATAACATTAAAGATGAAAAAAGAACCGAGATGCATCGAAGTCGCCTAGAAACCTGCACGTTTCAAGAGGATTTATTGAAGTTCTGTTCAGTGGAAGAGCTGACAAATAATCGACGTTTCCGCGTCTTATTTTCACGTTATCGAAAACAAGATCCAATCACTAGAGATATACGTTTTGTGCCCGTTCTGGAGAACGAGTTGGCGTGTGACGACACCGATGAACCGGAAGAACCTGTTATAGATGCCGGCAATTGGATGGATCCCATAGATATTCATAAGCACGAGGGGAAAAAATACTTGAAGACTTTATACGAAGCGATACGTAATCAATGCGCTAGACTTTCGAAAATTATCGAGAGTTCGGAGAATCTCTTAATAGGCAATGAAACAAATACGATAGGGTAAATATGCTTTATAAAATATTAACTTTGAACTTTCATGAACCATCAGGAACACACCAGGGCCCATCCCTGTTATTAGTTATTACTCTATACATTTATAATCGTGTAGCTTTCTCTTTCTTTCTATATTTTAGTGCATTTTTAGAATCACTTTCAAGTTTTTTTAGTACCAGACATCCTTTGAATCCGTCCCGAAATAAGAGCATTCCCTCATCACAGTCGCCAAGGACACTTGAAGCCATTTCGGTCAATCAAAATTTTAATATAATTTTAAACGTTGTACGCGCTACAGGAATTCCTGTGCGCCGCGCTCGTCCTAACATGGAAACTGACAGTCGACAACGCAGCACGGGCAACCCTTCGATTTTGATGCCCCCACAAAGTATGCTATATATCAGAAATCTCATTTTATTTGATTTAATTTCTATTCAAATAATTTCATGCAGCTTTCAAATACTCGAACGTACGTCCATTTATAGCGTTAAGTTATCGTGATCAATTTTGTCGCAGCATGACAGCAGAGGGATCAAATCCTACATGGAATGAAGAGCTTCAACTGCAGTTTAAGTAAGTTGAGATGTTCCGAAGTCATGCTTATTTTTGGAATTCTCGTAATTTCACTTATTGCTAAAAAGTTGGGCACCTTCGTAATACCAAATTTAAATTTTTCCTTCATTTCTTCATTTAGTGCTAGTTTAGCAGATTTGCGGGATGATATAAAAATATCACTTTTTGACGAAGTTATTGAGAATCACATAAACGACGATGTTGCGTCGCGAAACGTCGCAGATGTCTACCAGAGAATACAAACCAATTGGCTTGGAGAGTATAGAATACCAATTAGTACCCTATTAACACACATAAAGGTATTGTATAAAGTTCCCCTAAAGAAGGATTTCGATTATAAAAGAAGTAATCTTTCTTTTTACAATTAAAGAAAGTACATTTTTCATGTAAATATGTTTTCAGTTTGAGGGCGTTTTTGAGTTGAATACCCCTAAGGTACTGCTCGGCTACCAACGTCCCTCCTTCGATGGCTCCTTTCCATCAGGCACGGACACCACCATAGTCATGGAACAAATGCCCGAAATTAAAAAATCAATTCATCTGTGGTTCTACATCGCTCTTGCACCGGTTTTAGACTTGCCAAGCCTGAGCATAATTTGTTTGGAGTGCTCGGAGCTGCGTGAGGTACGTCAACATCTGCACGAATGGTGCTTGAATGCTAAGGAAATTCAGCCAAAGCGTTTCATTGACCCGCACGTGTGCACCGTAGATGGCAATCGTGTTTGCATTACGCGCCTTTTGGAAGCGATTCCACTACCCATGGAGAAGTGTGAGAATTTACTGGACCGTGTTTGCCGTTATGTGTCGCTGCTCAATGTAATAAAAGATTACGATACCGCAGCGGGATTCAACGGAGTTTGGCTTAATAATCAGGTAAAAAATAGATGCAGATTAAACTAAACAAGTCTGAATCCTGGGTTTGTTTGTGTTTAGACGCTTTTGGATACCACATGGGGTTCTCCCAAAGATCTTGGCATACTGTTAGCATGTTTTATGCTCTCCATGGGCATTTCAAGTGAGGTTGTCCTGTGCATTGCTTATCCTTATGGCGAGAGTGCTTTTGTACTCTATCGTTACGATGATGAGCCGGATTTAATGTTAGCCGACCCTTGTACGGGACTTCGGTATTGTGTGAACGATGTCTTCTGTCCCATTACTAAGGTTCATTGTATTATTACGCAGGATAATGTAAGTAAGATATATGCGGATATCCGCAATATTTATATATAGCAATTGAATTTCATTCAGAGTTATTTTTAATCATTCCAATTATCTTTATTATTTTTTTTAAGATTTATTGTAACATTCAATCGGAAACACGTATTGCCATGATGAATTTTAACGTTTACGACTCCGCTTGCTGGTTGCCTGCTTTTAATAAAAGAAATCCTGCCCCTTTGGGCGGTGTTCATCAATTGAACTACAAGTATACACAGTGTTTTGCGACATCGGAATTACGTAAAAATATTGAACGTAAAATCATCAAGAAAATCAACACTTGGCGTCCGATGCGTAAAACCATATGGAATCGGTATGTTTGTTACGTTCAAACAGATTTAGCATAGTATAACAAATATATTTATAGATATATACACATAAAGAGTTAGTTAATATAGTTTTTTCCTTTCTTTTGATGTCTGTATATTTTTAGTGCTTTTCAAATGCGTTTACAAAGCATTTTAGTAGATTTTGAAACAAATCCGATGTTTGGAGGGAAAGATACTGAAAATCAAGAATTCAAATACGCTGATCAACTGGCAGCAGAGTTCCCGAACTATACGGTAGGTTCTGTAAATATACATACATACATTATTTAATTTAATTCCCCTTTTATTTTATCCGAGGTGTTTTTTTTTTCCTTTGCAGTTATATGGATTTACTTTAAATTTCTCCTATTCGAATCTCTCTTCGATATCTGAGCGCATCAAGGCGACTGGCATTCATTTGAATTCCCACAAAGACGTAGAGTTTTCTTTAGCCGTAAATATTTATCCGTATACAAATAATATACTATCAATTTGGATATTTCTCATCTCTCTTACGCCAAACGACAAACGATAATCATATATATCGATATGCATTATATCAAGGAAGAAACTTATTCTTTACCCAATATTTAAACATTCATACACAGACGTCTGCAAGTCTGGCTTAAATATTTCCTAACGTATTGATCTTTGAAATACATATACATATGTACAGTTTTAAACCCAACGTACGATACTTGATACCGCAACACGTAATACAGGCATCGCTCGAATAGCACGGTTAAAAATTGCGACAGCCCTCTAATAACACGAAATACGAATTAAATGCGAATATTTCCATTTAATCAGATGAGCCACAGCAACAAGTGGCCGGGTATATCTAGTGTAAAATAAGATTTTAAACTGAAGAATTCTCACCGTAATTTTTAAAGCATGTTGATCTACGATCACGATCTTTAAGATTAAAATCTTTGCATAAAAAACACAAAATTTGCTCATGGCATACAAATAAATTGCATAATTATATTTAACTTTGTTAAATGAAATCTGTATAATAAAAACATCAGCGCTATTTGGAATATTAATTAAATCTATCATATTTATGTTGTAATAATCTTGCCCTTGTTTCCACTAAAACTTTATTCGTTAAAATTGTATTTATTATGAATTAAATGAAACTTTTGATTTATCAAACTTAAATCCTTTCTGTAACAGCAAATAATTTAAGATTTAAACCTAAATATTTTTATAATGCATTCAGTTAGCAGTAAAAAAACACATATATATTACAATATGTATACAATACAATATATATATATATAAATTGTGTTAAAATATTACAATTTGATGTGTAAAAAGAAATTGATTTTTAATTTAAAAATGGGTTTGTAAAAAAAAATTTTTAAAAATCTTACTAACTTGTTTTTCAACGGGGTGGGGAGGACGAAAATCAATGGTTTTAAATATTTATCTAGTTATTGAAATGTCCAAATCTTAGTATTTGTTTAGTTTGGTTTTTCACTTTCTTTTATTCTTTTTGCGCAATTTTCTTTCCTTTTCTTTAAATTTTTATATGAAATATTTTGTGATTCTACAGATATTTGTTGTAGTTTTAGTTGCGAATGCTTTGTGTAGAAAAATCTTCAACTATCAGGAGGCATCCACGAAAGAACATTTACGAATTCCTCGGAGGAAATTTTAAATATTCGACTTGGAAATTTTTGTCGTCTACTCGAGTACAGTGATTTCTTCTTTGACTAAAAATTCAACAAGCTCCTCATCAACATCTTCAGTTTCTAAGGTATCGGTATCGATATCTGTGAAAGAGAATTAAAAAAAAAAAATAAGAGAATATTCAAACATAGATTCAATTCAAATATGAATAATAAGAACAGATTTTCTATTTCAAAGTGCAGATATTGAATTGTATAATAGTTCATTCGACTTACGATTTCTAAGCTGCATACGCCTGCTCTTCTGCTCCTTCCATTCGGTAACACGTTTTTCGCGGTATTCCGTAAATTGGTCACGCAACTGGGCGCGTTTCTCCAAAAGCTCCTTGGATGCGCGTGTCAAACGTAAGCGATCCTTCTGCTCAAACACCGGATAGTATTTCTTCAAGTTCTTCTTAATATCCTTTTGCTGAGCTTCAGTCAAAAGAGTTGGAGGACGTGGACGCCAGAGAAACTGCACGAAATTTTTAAGAATGGTACGCTTGATAATACGTCCCTGGAAGGTGTACATGTTGAAGCCTGTATCCTCTTTGACCTTCCACGAGGAGACACCAGTGACGACATAACGACCGGTGGGATCCCATTCGACTTCAGAGGCACGGAAATGATCGGGTGAAGCACTGATTATGTAGTCGTTAGTAGTGTCGACGAATTCAAATGTACCCATTGTAAGATTAGCCATTACAATAAATTGACCCCGTGGTGACCAGAAAAGATGAGTGCAGGATTTCTTTTCCAAACGCTTCACTAGTGTTGGTTTCACACCCTTGTTGACCTCATAGAAGCTTACGTTGGAATTATTGGGTTCGCCATGTATGATGGAAAACTTATTTCCGATTGGCTCCCAAGCGAAAGCGAGAATCAACTCACGTATCTCCACCGAATCGACGGGGATTTCTTTCTCGCGCATGTGGAAGATTTCGAAGTTGTAGAACATACCCAAGAATTTCACATCCAGATCCTTCTTGTCCTTCTTTAGTTTAGAGTAGCGATCAACCTTCACACACAGATAGTCGCCTGACTTCTGCCAATGCAACTTACAATCCGCCACATGGAATAAATTCTTATTACGTATTTCGCGCTTCTTGGGTATTTCCATGAGGGTAACACGTGCTGGTATCTGATTTTGTTCCTCCACCCAGTAAGCGATCACATTATCAGTTGGGGACCAAGAAAAGCCTCGTATACCGGGGATCTTTATGGTCTTGAGGCCGAGCAGGTAGAACGAGGGCGTCTCATAGATGTGTATCGAATTCTCACCCATACGCGCCACAAACTTATCGTCATGTGACCAGCGGAACATAGACAGTACTGACATACCATCGGCGACAAATGAACGCTTCTCAGCACCAGTGCGTATGTCCCAGATGATGACCTTCTGGCCAGTTGGCGTAGGTCCATAAGTGATCAAGTAATTCTCACAAGGAGAGAACTCAACAAACTGAGTTCCTGGATGGGGGAACTTCTGTATTTTTTGGAAGTTGCTGCCTCCCCAAATAGCAACGCCGGGCTTGTGGAATGTAACCACATAAGTGCCAAGTGGCGACCATTTCACGAAAGTATCGGTAAAACGTTCACGCGATTCTAGCTCAGTAGCTTCTGGTAAAGTGTTCTGCCAGAAAGCAACCTGTACACTATTGGGTGCAGTTTCAGCCGCAACACAGTATTGATCGTAGGCATCGGGATCGTTAATAAAGTTATAAAGGTCGTTCTGTACCTTGAAAGATTGTGCCGTCGGTGGCTCCCATTTTTCGGGTATGTTTTCATACCTAATAAGAAAAACAAATTATATTACAAGTTATAGAAAAGCATAAAAAGAAAATAAAATACTTTTGAAAATCAGTAAACAAATTAACAGCAAAAGTATGATTTTTATCCAGGCGGTGATTATTTAATGTCCTGACTGCTTCTTCAGCCATGCTGGCGTTCTTGTACTCCATGAAAGCGTAACCCTTGGTTTTGCCTTCATCGTCGAATGGATACACAACATCAACAATTTCGCCAGAGGTTGAGAATAACTTTTGAATAACAGTCTTCAATTTCTCCAGACGAGAGGGCTCGACTATAGGTATGTTATCAACAACAACAACACTCTCAACGCCATCGGTCTCACATGGACGCTGCGCCAACATATCTCCGAGCAACTCTGTGTAATCAATTAGGTTAAATATATAAGGAACATTATTTATTACTGTTATGATTTTTGAGAAAACTATTTGTGAAAAATATTGCAATTAAAATTGCACATCCTCTTTGAGGTTATATTGCTGCTTCGGTGGCACTCGCACTCACCTTCATCGGTAATATTATCAACAAAACCTTCGGGATCATTGAAATTCGGCTCCTCCGTGTAGTCACCATCTTCACCGCTGTCCCCGGCGTATTCTTCACTTTTCTTTTTTGCCATTTTCACTAGATTTATGGTAAAATTCGCAAATCCAGCTTCTTGGTTGACATCAAACAGGAACACACCGATGAAAAAGGTTTCAAGTCAATTTCTGTGTCTGCACGTTGGTATTGCTAATTTGGGTGGGCAAGTTGACATTTCATAATAATCTTATGAAAGCGTATCTTTCAGTTGGTATGAGATTGTAATAGATTTGTAGAAAGAAAATGATAGTATGAGAAATAGAAACTTTCTTTTACTATAGTCTTTCACTGCAAAAGCACAGGCAACACTGCAAACATTATATTCTTATTAATAATACATTTTTTTAGGAAAAAGAATTATAAATGGGAGAAAAAAATACTAAAACTATAAAAAGTTGTTTTTCACCAAAAGCTGGCTTTCAGCAAAATTGTGGTAAACATAAATAAAAGGTATTTCAAATTCATTTATAACGTTACCCATGTTATTCTGATATCCTTAATAGTTCAAAAAATATAGTATTCAAGCGCAAGAATTTCAAATTTCTGAGGTCTATAACTTTTTAACGATACGAGAGTATAAGAAAAGGTTGTTGTTGGTTGTAATCAGTGCCAAAAACTACAACAGAAGTAAAGCTGGTTTCTAATGGTAAATTTATACAATTTTTACAAGTTGAATAGATACAAAATAATTAAAAGGATTGGTACTTATTTACATATCTATTACAAAAATAAAATATCTATATAATATAACAAAAAGCTCCTTCTTTTACAAAAATTATTCTTCAAAATTAAACTTCAAAACTCAATGCAAGTTTCCCCAGAATTACCAACTTTTTTTTTCAACGTTTTTTTTTTCAAAAAAATCTATATTAAAGTTACTGCAATTAATTTGAAGAACGATTATGTTTGATATTTATTTATCATATACATATATACATACATATTTCCGTCGGAAATTCTCCGTTTTTCCCTTCCAGGTATCGCCAACAATTATCGAAAGCGGTAAAAAAAAATCCGCCGAAAATCTACCTATCGCGAACAATTTTTTTGCGGACATTTTTTATGGAATTTCTGCAAATTTTTCCGCCGTTCTTATCTCGCGGAATTTTGAAGTGACAACATATAAGTGTGGAAAATAATAATTTAAAAAATAGAAAAAGCAGAAATATTAAAACATCCAGTTTTTTAATGACCACTTTTTAAAGGACAAATCGAAACCAACTTGAAAAATTGGTTAATTTAATGGAATAATGGTATACAGACATTGAAATCTGGATACACCAAACGAACCAAGAAGGAGGTTTGAAATTTTTAGACTACGGTATAAAAGGAATTAAATGTTACTGGGCCACCTGTAAAACCGAAATTATCCACCAGAAATCTACATATATGTGTATACACATAGTTTTTAGTAAAATTATAAGCCAAATTATAGTTTAGTCTTCGTCTCTGATTTTATTTGATTGCTTAAAAATACAAATACAACTAATAATTTATTATACACTTCATGCACCTTCAGTGTATATATACACTTGATGAATTTATATTTCAAAATTTAATTAGGCTTAAATAGGGCGCTTATCGACCCCACCGATGTTGTTGCTGCTGCAGTTGTTGTTTTTTGGTGCTGACCCCAACAACAACAACAACTTTTGTTGATCTCTTGTCGTTCCAGAGTAATAGCCATTTAAAGTTGAAAAAGTTCAGGCCTGTATCTCATAAGCCTTACAAGATACATGCATGTTATTGTTATTGTTGGAAAGGTAATTGAATTATCTGTCATTTATATGAAATAATATTTTGTCGAAAAGCGTTCAGTTTTGGAGAAAAATGGAAATTTAGATTTTATATTTCGCCTTTATGCTGATGGTACTAATGATTCTGTCGGAAAACTGTTCCGATGGAAATTCGCGATAGGAGGAATTTTTCCGAGCGGAACGGAATTTTCGACGGATAATAAATTCCGGCGGTATTCCCGATTGCCCTGATTAATTCTCACATTCGTGGTAATTATAACATCTCTGTTAAGTTGAAACGAGTTGTGTTCAACCCGGTACTCGTTGCTACCAAGTTGGCAGAGCTGCTACGATGTTGAAATCTAGTGCACAAAAAAGCGAATATTTGCAATTAATTTTACTTCTTTTTTAAACATCAACATTTGTATTTAATCCAATGGTCTGAGCAGAGGGCAGCAGTGTCTGTTTGACGGGACAAGTGAAAGAAAGTGAAAAATGATAAGTGTTGGAATCGTGCTAAATAATTTGCAAAATGTGTAAAAAATAAGAAAGAAATCGATGAAAGCAGTGAAAATTCCCTGTGAAAAACTGTGAAAAGTGAAATAAAAGCACAGAAATCGCCCAAAATTGAGTTTTCGCTTTTTTTACATTCAACTAAACTGGCTGACTGCTTCTTGTAGACGTTTTGACAACTGCTGGCTGCAACGAGTGTTTCCATCCGCTGTCCTTATCTGTCTTTTACACTGCTCCATAAATGGGTTGGACTACCGATTGACCCTGCAATGCAATTCATTCAACAAATTTTTGCTCAAAGTTAAGAAAATGTTCATTCAGTTAAAAAAGGATTCGCAATGAAAACCTCATTCATTATTTCCACCAGTTCGTTATCTTAGATAACAATTGAAGTTGAAGGTTTTCCCAAAAATGGAAAGCTTTTCACAGAATATCGTGTGGGAAGGGACGAGGAACTGATAATAATATGATATGTACATTAGAAATGTCACCTCGATTCTGGACCTATTTTTCTTCTATTTTTTTAATCTTTTCAAAATAATATCTGCTACCAATCACTAACAGCTTTCACAACTATGAAAATTAGAGCTTCAAGCAATATAAAAATAAATTAAAAATCGTTAAAATTGTTAAATAAATCAATTATCTATTAAAATAAAAATATTTGCGAAAATATTTTAAATTATTGACATCATTAGTTCTATCATATCCACATTTTTAATTAAATAATTGAATATACATATCTGGATTAATTTTTTAAAGGCTTTCCTTGCATTGATTACCTTAATAAAAAATATGTAAATCATTTTCAGATTAAATAGCTTTTATTTCAGTTCGCATATAAGAGAATTGGAAATAAGATGAAAATTATAGATGCATTTAAATTATCTGATCTTTTCGGAGGATTAACTTTAATTACAGTTATAAAATTAATTTTGTTCCCTCTTAAAAAATTGTTTTCCTCAAAAAGGATTTTCTTGTAAGCATGGCAACTCCGATTTTTGCTGTCGCCAATATTGAATGCTAGCCAAAAGCATGAATGAATTGCAGTTAATCTTTATTTTTTCCCTCCCATTTGCTATATGTACTCGTATGTACATAAGTTTGCTTCTTGGCTCTCAATTTCAAAGAACATTTTCTTTTATTTTTTCTGTTATAAACGAGTATTTCTGGGACAATTATATTTATCTATGTTTTATTTATTTAGGTAAGCAGAAAAAACACTATGAACAATAACAATTAATTTAATACATTATTAAAATCAGTAAATAAGCAAGAGCAACCAAAAAAAATTTAATAAAAAATAACCATTGACGAAAAACGTTGACGTGATCGTGTAGTCGATCGATCGGTGGTGGTCGGACGGTCGGAAGTGTAGAGGTTCCCCATCTCGTACTTATTGTCCTTAACAGATTACAAGTTCACTTTAAAAAAAACGAGTTCCTAGTGTGCAAAAAAGAGATCATCAACCAGCATTTTATCCGGAACATTGAATTTCGTGTGATTCGGTTTGGGAAGCTCTGAATGTCTTTATGCTTTAATCATGGTGAAATTGGCCGCCGCATTACGCTACAATACTAGAATCTTTCTGATTACAAATCATGACAGAAGGACATGAGAGGTAAGTTTTACTTTACTTTAGGTTTTTATTAATATATATATACATTTATATATGTATATGTATAACAAGAGCTTGGTAATTTTAATCCTATAAATTATGAATTATTCCAAAGTATTAGCTCGCAGATGCGGGAAATATTTCCATTCTTTTATAGAAAAGCTTTAAATATGAAATTTTTCGATTGTATTATCTGCTGGACAGTGTAATTATTACGTATGTACTCATTTACTGAAAGAATTAACAAAAGCTAAAGAAAAGACTTTAAAAAAAGAAACAGAATAAGATATTAATCGTTTAATAAGAAAGATGTTACAATATAAATGCATAGTTTAACATATTTAACAGTATATACAATGTTATTGTTGTGTGTTTCTACCTACTTTTGGGTTATTTTTTAATAATGAACATATAATGCGATTACCTGCTATCTGTCAAAAACAGCTGCTCTACAGTACGAGAGAACGCTATGTGCAACCTGCTAACTTGTTTACAAACGCCAATTGATGCACCTGTCAAAAAATATTGTAATTTAAAGATTCCCCATCATAATTATTTCCCCATAAAGACGAGACCACGGCAGATCGATTTATCATCCCAAAATTCTTAAGTGCTTGAATTTTAAGGACATTTTTAGAGCCATTTTCGAGTTTAAAGAAATTGCATGTTCGTTTAATAAGATAAGGTACCCGGTATTTTCAATTAAATTGCAACCCGGCTGTTCGAAGCTCAACTGTATTTCCTACCACTTAATTCAATATTAAACTTTAAGTGGTATTGTTTATATTATTGGTTTAGCAAATAAATCTTTCTACGCTCTAGAAACTTAATTTAATGCCCCGTGCATATATGTATATATACATAAGTATGTACATATGTATGTACATACATATATCATCACAGCACTAAGGCGAAGATGCTCTCAATTTCTTTCAAGCGACGATCGTCGTCATTGGAAGAAACCAACGGAAGTCATTAATTTTTTTTATTGAATTTTAATGACATACTGATGTATTGAAAATTTTGGCCTAAAAACTGTTGTACATTTAGAAGGTTTTGGCCTAAAAAGTTATGGCGACTTAACCAAACGTGACAAACAACCAAAAACGTCACCAACGTTTTCATTTTTTCTGTTACGATACGAAAGTTTTTAAAAATTAAAAAAAATTTCAGTATGAATGGCATGGTTCCGTTTTTACCGACTCACCACCTTTCCGCCCCCTCCCGCCTTCTTCCATTCCAGCTCTTTAAACTCAATTAATTAATCTATAAATTAAATTGAAATACATGTTTCTGAAGTGTGTTGCACGAGTTTCTTTTATACATACATACATATACAATATTTATGTCTTTCTTTTCATTCTTTTCTTGAATAGAGTCAATGAGTGACATCATATTTGCAAGAGCAACAACTCTATATGCGTAAAACATAAAATTATAAAAAAAGAAAACAGCAATAAATAACAAACATAAAACGAAACTATCGAAACGAAAACTATCTCGTAGATAGCCGGACGTACATATATGAAAATGAATTTCATTCTCATTCTTAATCATCCGAACTCATTGAATAAAATGAATGATTATCGTCCATTCATTAATTTCAGAGATATTAGAGTCTTTATACTTGTGTGTATGTACTAAATATATATGTACATATATTTGTTACTTATATACATATATTATTTATAAATATGTATATATTCAACTAGAGTAGTGATGTTTATCTGGGTTTTTCTCTTCGATTTTTATATTTTTATTGTGGCGCAATCATAAGACTAATAAAAAACCAATATTTAAGAATGAATGAATGAATTCGTTCGCTTTGTCAGGATCGTATGAATGAGAAACCATTGAATTGTTATTTTAGTTAATCAATTAGATGGGCGTTTAAGATTACAAAACTTTAAAAGTTACATTTTAATCAGGAAGCAACTAGAAACCAGGAAGAAACTAAACTATAAACAACTATTGTTGTTTCTGTATTATTTCTATAATGATTTGATTATATTGTGTATATATAATAATAATATGTTATAGATAATAATAAGATAATTTTTATGAATTTCATTCAAAAAGTAAGAAAAAATGTCGATATATTATTTTCTTAATATTATAACCTTAAAGTTATATAAAAATTTGTTTAGATAATAGCAGAGTAAATCTTCATAAATCTTAACCAATTAAAATAATTGTTTTATGCTTTATTTTAGAGTTTTTTCTTTTCACTTTTATAACAATTTTTAATAGAATAAATTGGAGTGAAGGTACACAAATTTTAATCCGTGTACTCTTAAATACTCTTAAAGTTTTTTAGACAGACTAATTTTTAGACAGATTAAATAGATATTATATACAATATAAAAAATAAAATAATGTATGATAAATAAAATACTATATAATATTGTAAATAAATGTTTAAATATTACAAAAGATTAATCAATGGATGTGTTCGTGAACTTCTTCTGAAATTAAAAATTTCATTTTCTTCTTTCTCTGTTTTTAATTTTTCGCAGACTTTTGTAATGTTAATAAAACCATTTATTTTAAGAAATTGTTCATAGCAACATTAGCAACATTGTTGTCGACTCGTCAAATGTTGAAAACGTTCTGCGTCATTTCTGCATTTCTTGTTTCTTTTAAGTTTAATTTATTTTATTTAATTCTTGAAATTTTCATACTAGCGCCACAGCGTTTAGAGGCCGTCGCACCTCTTGTAAACTTTTAATCAATGAAATTGGAATTCTTTGGTTCTTCCCAACCGGGACAGACAGTTCAGAGCAGCGCAGAACAAAACAGAGCAGAACAAAACCGAGCAGAATAGAGCAGAGTAAAACAGAGCAGCGCAGAATAGAATAGAACGGAAATCTTGGTTGCTTGTTGTTGGCTGTCATTTGCTAGTTGCTTGCACTTCTGCGGCCCCACGAGCTGCAGCGGCGCCGGCAGCGAAAAGGCAGCCGCTTAGAATAGATAGACGACATTTTCATTGAAAATTGCTTCTTTGTATTCACCTCCCCTTACATTTTTGTATCCCCCACTTTCCCCTTTCCCATACTGTTTACGAAATGCAGTGACTGAATGAATTTGTTTTATAGTAAGTATTTAATTTATTATTTCTCCATTATTACAGCAAGTTTGTAATTTTCTGTGTCTTTTCTTAGTTGGTTGGTTGCTGTTTCATGTTTTCCTTGCAGCAGCAGCTCCACAACGCTATGTTGAGTGTTTTGTGTGCTGTTGCTTTCGTTCATTCATGATTGTATTGCTGCAGATTGTGCGGTCGGTCGGGGGTTGGGTGGGTACCTCTTTAGTGGGAACTCAAAATGTGCACAGAGTAGTAGTAACTGGTTAGGTTTATGCTTTGTTCTGGTGGTGGTGACACCGACGTTTTAGTGTTGTTGGTAGTTCCCATTAGTGAGGAGAGAAACACCTACCAAAGCTTTTGGTGGTCTTGTGGAAGCTTTTCAGATCTCTTGTTGCCTGCTGCTCCAGCAACTTGTTGTAATTGAGAGATTTTCAAATGAAAAGGATACTTCTTCTTATTATTATTTTTGGTATTTTTTATTAAATATTCAGTTCATTACAAAAAGTGTTGTAATTATAACCAACCAACATTTTATGGTTTCCAATCAATTCAGTTCTTTCGATTTTTATTATTTTTTTTTATAATGTAATGTAACTCATAAAATAATGAATCAGCTTCGCAATTATGGAGCAAGTAAAAAGCTTTCTCTCTATTCCTCTCTTTTCTTATAAGTTTGGGGTAGGTTTCAGTTGTTTGTCGTTCGACTGTCGAAAGCAATCACAAAGAGAACTCGATTCGCTTTCAAAGCAAAACGCGACAGGTTAGGATCCAACCTGACCAACACCCTGGATACGATATGTAAAATACAATGAATTATCGAAGTTACCACCTACTTTGGTCCTTTTAATTTTGTAGCAAACAACTTTTTTCTTTTTCCTTTCGTTCTTCTTCCTTCTTAATTTCACGAGAATAGCGATTGTATACTATGGCTACTTTAAAGATCTTTTGGATCTCTGATGCTTTGATTGCTATTGTTGTAGGTAAAAAGTATCTGGTTTTTCCTACTTCCTTCCTTCCTACTTTTCTAGTTATCCACCCAAATCTGTTGTACTAACCAGCCATTTATTTCCATTCCACTTCTAGTGAAGACTCTTCTTTATTTCTACCTATGTTTTTATTATTTTATAAGTATTTGGGTTAAGAAGACGCGTCAATATAGTAAATTTAGGGACTTAATTAAAATGAAAACTAAACGCAAGTAAATTTATAGATTTTTATTTAACTAAATCAAATTCGAGTGCAGAGAGAACAAAAAAAAAAAGACGGCTGTTGGTCTCTAGAGATACCCAGTGACATGTGTCAGGTATGCAGTGAAGGGAGAGCTTTAAGGAAAGTAGTAAAGGTACTTCAGTGATCTCAGTGAGTGAGCAATACTCATCCAGTAACCAATTCATGGTTATAATAACCAAAGATTATAGTTATTAACTTCTATTAATTAATATTAACTGTTACTGCTAATCATCTCTGTAAATATTACATGTTTCTACGATTTCATTCCACATGACTGTGGTTTCCTGCAACTATTGCATGTCCTTTTATTCATTGAGGACATGCAATTTATTCCATTGTTGGTCCCTTTATTGCAATGTTAACGACATATATATACAAACGTTCATATATTCAACTAGCGACGGAAGTCTAACGTCATTCAAGTTGAGGAACATTCAACATTGAATGAAAACATGAATGAAATCAACGAACGAATGAATGAATGAATGGATTAGGATGAAAGAGTAGCGACAAGCAGGGAGAAGAGAATAGAGTGAAGAGGAAGGACGAATCGACCGACGAACATATTGTATATGGTAGAAAATGATAAAGTTAACCAGTCACTACTAAATTTGCAAATTTGTGGTTTATTAAAGTAAAAATAAAGTATTACAGAGAAGATAGAGAAAGAGATAGTGGCTATGGTGGGGAGGGGAGGTTGTAGTAATATACACCGTTTAGTTTTTACAAATATTACAACATCTCAGATGGTAATCTCAGACGTGGTTTCCGTACCTGTTACACGCAATTCATGGCGGTAAACCATTTAATGAATGAGCTAAGCTCACTACCTGCGATGTTATCGATTGAGCCACAAACATGAAATTCAGAATGAGTTAAAGGAATAAGTATACCACCGAAAACCAGTCACAAACTCTAACATCAGCAAAAAAGCAGGGAGAGCGCAACAAACTGAGAAACTCCATTCATGAAGTCACCCAACCAGCTCGCCAGCCAGCCGAAGCCGAAACAACTTCCAACTCAATGAATGGAGTTGGAGTTGTTGGTGTTATTTGTGTGTCAAACAGGAAGTTCGGATACATGCACAATGCTTTTTTTCCCCCTGCTCCTTCGTGTTTATTTAGTTTTTCGTCTCCGTTCACGTTCTCTCTCTCTCCCTGTTTGCGTTTCACTTACTCTCACCTTGCATTTTTATTAACTGAAGGATATGATTTGAATTTTGCAGTTGAAGGATTTTTGTGGATTATTTTTAGTTTGCATGTGTTTGCTGTTGTTGTTGTTTGGTGCTTTATGACTGAAACAAGAATGCAGACCAAACAATCGACCTACCAACTTTTTTGTTGTTGCTATTTTTGTTTCTCTTCTCATTCATACGATTACATTTTTCATTCATGTATGAGTATCAGACGTGCGGTTGCTAGAGTATAAAAGCTGTTTGCAAGGACAGAACATTTTATTAGGTTAAAAGAAGACGGGGACAGAGCGAGAGAGAGAGAGATAGAGAGAAGGGCAAACAGTGTCCGTTGAGAACAGGGAGGAACGGAGAGAGTGAGGAAAACCCAAATGTCATTTCTCGGCTTTTATTTAATATATAGAATGCAGTGTTGATTATTATTAAACAGTCACAAATCAGAATTTATTATAATTTAAAATGATACTCCGATAGTAAATAGATCCAGGATCGAAATCAATCTTTATACAGAATGGAATAACTTCTCTTAATGACTATAATATACCTCTCGAAATACTCTTATAAGTTTATGTTTTGAAATATTGTTAAATATCAAAATCCAGAAAACATCCTTAGATGAGAATTTATAAGTTTTAATATTGAACACGTTTAAAAATGGATCAGAAAGTGTGTAAAACTTCAAATTTGACATATGATTTAGTCAATTATTACTATAAAATAACCTTTATAAGAAATTATGAACACGTCTTTATTATAATATTAATAAATAACATCGTACTTTAGTAAACAATCAATGCGAAGAATGAATAATAACAAACAATATTTAATAATATTAAATAGTAATATTATCTTCATATATTAGATTAGAAGATTATGTAAATATATCTTTGATGTAATAATTTGTATTAATATGGATTTTCTAATGATTTACTGAAAATCTATTCATTTGTGTTAATATACGAATAGATTCTCCGTGTGATTTGGTATTTATTCATTTTGAATATTGTATTTCTTGCAGCGACTTTCTAGTAACAGTACGAGCCCAGGTTATGACCAGAGACGAGAGCACCGAAGGTTGGTTACCCCTCGCCGGGGGTGGTTTAGCAAATGTATCAATACGAAAACGTGCTAGACTATCCCCTGGCGCCGCTGGACATGAATACATAATCTATGGACAAAGGATATCGGATCAAAGTGTAAGAATCTTTCAGAGTCACAATTCCAGTCCATCTTCATCAACTTTTGTGATTTCAATATTTAACAACGTGTTTAACTGTTACTTTAATTTGTTGCAGGTTATTTTAAGTTGTGTCATCAATCGAGATCTTAAATACTTCAAGGTGATGCCAACGTTTCATCATTGGCGAGCAGGAAAACAAAGAAATGGTTTAACATTTCAGACGGCAGCCGATGCACGAGCCTTTGACAAGGGAGTGGTTCGAGCCTACAATGAATTAATTGACGGTACTTATTGAACTCTATGGCTGTATAATTGGGTTGTTAATGTAAATGCTCCATCCCCGTCATCATCCTTATATTCAATTTCTTGATAATAATCGTCATTCTGGTTCTCATCATCATCTTGAAATCATTTAATTAATTTATTATTATCATGTTGTTGTTTTTTAACATCACTCACACTTGATATTTGTCTGGATGTTTCATTAATTAATGAATGGAAAAATTATATATTATTGTACTTTTGTCTTTTTTTCTTCTGTTTTCCGCTTTGTTTAATTTATTGCTCTGCCTTTTTCTTGTTTTGTTTCATATGTTTTTTTTTCAATGCGCTTTTTTTTCTCATAATTTTTACTGCAATTTTACTCACGCAATTTTTTTATAATTTTATTTAAAATGTTATATTTTTTAGTCATTTTATTGTTATGTATTTGTGAATACTTATATATCAGTAGTTATGTATTGTTTTCCTTTATTGCAATACAATTGTAATTATTTTAATGTTTTGCATGTTTGCTTTTTAAAAATTAATTTTTTAATTTCCTTATTTATTATTCTTTTTTTGCATTCTACATTTTTTATAATACAATTAAAAGAAGAATTACGTCAAGAAAATATAAGTTACAATACAAGTAACTTATATTAAATATAATATACAAGTTTTTATATAACTAGAAAGAATGTAAATAGCTGTGATTTGTAGAATTATAGTATCATCATAATCTAGATTATGTGAACCTAATAACTGCTATATCAGTCAATTCAATCAAGAAGATTATATAATATGTTTTAAAAATC
Organism: Myopa testacea; assembly: GCA_949629155.1. Classification (NCBI taxonomy): domain Eukaryota; kingdom Metazoa; phylum Arthropoda; class Insecta; order Diptera; family Conopidae; genus Myopa; species Myopa testacea. The sequence goes on along the minus strand of OX451346.1, from coordinate 1,546,671 downwards.
ATATAGAAAAGATAAGAAAAGAAAAGGAAAGGAAATGAATGACATTGAGTATGTGTCATTAAAATGGTACTTCTTTTCTTTTAATAACCCATATTAAAAAGAACACTATAAACTATAATAAACACGACAAACTATAATAAACTCTATTATAACTACTATAAACATTATATATAAATTTCTATTTAAACGCTTTTGTGAAATGTTTGTTTTTTTGTTTGCTGTATAATTTTGAGTCCACAATTAATTTGGCTCTTTCCCCACATCTGTGAGTTGAACCAATGCATAAATAAATGCATGGTTCATTCATGGATGTGGTCAATATAATCGAGATCGTGGTATTATACCAATTGGAGAAGAATTTAAAGTAATTTTAAGATAAATCTAAACAGATTTTAAATTAAAAAAATGAGAAATACAAAATTTTTTGCGTTGATGAGTTAAAGACAATAGAACATGATTATGGCAGATGGACTAAAAACCAATTTAGAATAAAGCTTTAGAATAAAACTAACCTGCAAATTAACCTATGTAGTTGTAAATAATTTATTAAAATGCACTTGTACCTAGAAACATATTTATTTGTCCGTATTTCTTTTTATTTTTTAATACGTTTTTCCGTGTGTATGTATTTTTTTGCTCTTGTCTCTCTCTCTCTTTATATCTTTATCTCTTCTTATTGAATGAATGTTTTTTTACGCTGTTGTTTAATATACAGTTTTTGTTGTTGTCATTATTATTTGTTGTTTGTTTTGAATTTTTTTCTTATTTTTTAATGACTTTTTCTAACACCATGAATCTTCTTTGCTTGATTTGCCTCAATATAATTGGACAACTTTTAACCGAATGTTAAATGTTAAAAACAAACGCAAACTTTTAATTAACAACAACAAAAAAACCGAAAAACCAAAAAAAACACAAATAATTGGTAAGTTTAACAACAACAAAAAATACGTATTTTAAACGCAAATATGTAGTATATTTTTGTCTCTTTCTCTCTTATTTGTTTTCAGTTTTGTGGTTTTATATTTGGTCTTTCAGTTTTTTATGTGCTTTGCGGTATTTTTTCTTTGATTTTTTGCTGTCGGTTTTTTCATGTTTGGTTCCCTTTGATTCTCTTCCTCTATCATTAGATAAACTCTCGCTTAAATGGTTTTAATTATGATTTCGTTTTCTCTCATAGAGAGAGGCTTTCTCTCTCTCTCTCTCTATAGCATTTAATTTAATATCATTTTGCTATATAATTTAATCTATAAAATTAAAAACTTAATCCTTAAAAATAAATAACAGTTTTCGCAAAATGAAAGTGCAATTAAACTGTTTAATTTATATTTATTTTAATGTATACATTATCTTCTTAGTTATATTTTCAGATTTAAAATATACATACATATGTATTCTTTTAAATTTTGGTTTTTGTTTCACTCGATACAATAAAAAATATTATAATAAAGACTATAAAGAATCCGATTTGTTATTTCTATTGCTTAGGTTTGGCCAAATTAAATCCTTTGATTGTTTGTTCTCCCCTCACTAAATACGATTCGGTTGGAGAAGATGACGTTTTTATGGTAAGTATTGAGATTATAGTTTCTTCTATTTACAATTATGTTGAATTCTTATCCATTTACAGACCTTGGATTTACCTGTGGAGAGCGATGGCATTCAACAACAGCAGCAACAACAACAACAGCAACAGAACTATCAGCATTCGAGTCCCGAAGGCAGTGAAAGAAGCCAGAGTATGTATTGCTCTTCTTTGTGTTATATATTATTAAATAAAATATTTATTTATGAATTCTGTGATCAATCTATTCTTTTCTCTTTGCAGAAAGTGTCAGTGATCGCGGCGAACGTAACCGGGACTCGATCAGCCTGAAAAGTCAAAGTCACAATGACAAGCATGAGAAACCAGCTCCGATTCATTACATATCCAGCGAGAAATCATCCATACATACACCGGCACTCACAGGGCTCACAACAACCGCAGGAACAAAGAATCCAAGCATCATTGAGCAGACGCCGCCAACGATTGCAGCCAGTGAAAATTACTCATACGTCACGTTGACCGCGGTAATACTTTATTCTAGATCTCCTTCTCGTTGAGACTTCCGTCTCCATTCTCTTACTTTGCGTCCACCACTTTATTGCTCATTCCATTGTACACATATTCGTTTGTTTCTTTTTCAGGTCCACGATTATAATTATCCGGTTGTTGACCAACCTGCGGCTGCACAAGTTTTAAATGCACGCCGTGAATCGATTAGCGCTCTCAAGAAGCGCAATGCTGCTCTGGAAGCTGCCACTCAGGCTTTGGCAGCTCAACAGCATTCCTCACCGATTTCCACATATGGCGGCGTTGGCTCTATTGATCGTATCGGTGATCTGCTTAAAGACCCCTCCACTGTGGCAGCCGCCGCCGATATGATGATTAAGAAAAAGAACAACCATCAGACACGCGTGCGTTGTCGTTATTGTCATGAATTCTATAACGACGAATGGAATCGTAAAGGCGCTTGCGAATTTGCACCAGACTGTTTTCGTTCTGGTTTCGAGTGCATTTCAGGAATGGGTTGTGCCAATTGCATGCTCTATCATTGTATGAGTGATGCGGAGGGTGAGACACCAGCGCATCCATGCGAATGCGTCAATGAAGCGGGTTGTACAAAGAGGTGGGTGCCAGTTGGAAGCGGCCAAGAATCTGAGTGTTCTTTTTGATTCTAAACTTACTTTTGCGTTACACAGCGACTTTGCTTGGATTTTTAAAGAGATTTACTGATCCATTTGTTCTTAGAACTCTTTTTATTTCGTTAGTTCGATCTGGTATCGAATGTGCCAGTATTATTTGGCCTATTCGTATCACTTACTTATAGTGATACTATGAGTACATGCTGCACGGTGTCAGTTTTTGAATTTGGAGTGCCACAAAGTTTGAGGTGTTTTTTGTTCCTGTTCTTGAAGGATATTCTTGATAACATATTAGATTGGGCGGATTTCATAGCTTCAAATTCAAACTTCTTTACGGTTTGATAGGAACCAACTACCATTCGATGTAGACTCTCACCGAACTCATTACGACAATAACGAACCTTTGACTCGTTGTTTGCGAATTAGTAATGCAGTCTTTAGTGCAAATGATATACATTGTACTAAAAATTTCATTAAATCACATATTGTAAGTAATACGTTGCTAATATATACCTAAATTAGTTATGTAAGTCTTGTATCTCTGAGATTTACCGGTAGAATACAGAATAAATAATATAAAATCGAATGAAATTAAATGAAATTAAGTTTTCCACCTTCCATCGTTTTATAATCTTTAGAACTTTCGTTTTCGGAATTTCATTTCTTTGCTTTCTTTTTCTAGATGGATTGGTTTGACGCTACTTTCGCTGGTGGTGCCCTGTTTATGGTGTTATCCACCGCTACGCGCTTGTCACTGGGTCGGTGTTTCGTGCGGCATCTGCGGTGGCAAACATAAACCGCAAGTCTGACATTTGGAGACTAGACTGCAGCAATTCGAAGACTATTATTATTATCGTCAACCGCATCGTCATCAACAGCAACTGTTTGATGTGGATGAATATTATCAGAAGCAGCAAACTAAAATGAATTACAACAATCGGCAGCAGCAGCAGGAAAAGCATAGACATCTCCCAACAACAACAACAGCAACAACAAGAACAACTCAATATAATGACTATGGGCGTTTATTATTCTAAACTGTAAACTGTATTTATTCATTGTTTATATTTATTTTTGTTGTTAATCACAAGGAACAACAAAAGAGAACAGCACAAATTTGATTTAATTGATGTAATTTATTTTCACTTTTAATATGTATTTGATACGTGATTGAATTGTTTGTTATTCGATTCTTCGAGATGCTTAATACGCTGAATTGTTATCTATAAATTTAGTAATTATAAATCTGTAAGTTATTACAATGTATACATTTTTATTTCTATTTATTTACTGTTTCAGTTTTTTATTGAATCAGTAGTTCACTTTATTAATTTGAATATTCATCTTAAATCCGTTTAGTTCCAATTTTGATTTAATTGAATTAAATTCAATTTAAATCACTAATTTATTTAATTTTTATTTCACTAGGTTACTTCGATACTTTTAACAACTTTTAATGTTTGCCATAATTAATTTATTAACCTTTGTATATATCTATATATAGTTTAAAGTATTTTATTAACTTATTTTTTTTATATTTATATTTAATTTATATTTATATTAATGTGATACAAAGTACGTATGTACATTTATTTATATATACATGCGTACATATGTAAGTTCGTGTGTTTTATTGTAAAATGACTTAAAATCGTTTAAATGTTGTACTTTTACTTGTTAACAAAAATACTTTGCTATTTTATGAAAAACTGGAATTTTTGTAATATATTATTTTTAAAATTTTTTATAAATACTTATAAATAGTGCTAAAGTACATTGAATGAATGTTAAACTCTATAAACTTTTTAAAGTTGTAAGTTAAGTTGTATTATAGTATTCCATAAATAATTAGATTAAAGTTAATTTTTTAAAAATTACTTCCTATTAACGCACATGATTTGATTTAAAGCAGAAGAGTTCTAAGAAGCACAAGAATATTATTTTATTTTATTAATAAAGCATTTGTTTTGGTTTTTGTTTATAAAAGAGAAATAAAAATTGTTTTTTGTAATTTTGATTATTTGCACTTGAATCAATTTACATTTTTCTTATTATTTACGTTACTGAAAAGATTGTTGATTGCATTTATTGGTTGATTTTTTCCATTGTTAACTTCTCCATCTGCTTTAATTATGATTATAAATTGTCTGAATAACTGAAATAGAATCATGAAAGATAAAGATCTTCATTAGTAAAGAATGAACCACCAGCCAGTTTCTTTTTTCAAATTTTAAATTAAATTTTAAAAAAAATTTTGAAAAGAAAATAGCCGGTGGCCCATCCTATATAAATTCAAGTTGTTTAGTAAACATTATAGTTTGACTACATTAATTTAAAGAACAACAACAACTTTAATCCTCTCTATTTTATATCAAGTATGTACTTTATTTTTACTTCAAGTAATTACAATTGTATAAATTTTAAATATGTGAACAATAATTAAAATAAGTTCGATTGTCTGCATTAAATTAAATTAAATCTAAAATAAAAAACGTACTTTTGTTGATTTTTAAAAAATTATTATATTCTCAACTCAACCAACAAACGCATGATCAGCTTTTTGTTGTTATTATTTTATTTAAACTAAAATTAAATTAAATTGAATTATTAAGGTTTTTAATACGTAAGAATTGTTTATTGTTCGTTATTCTTTTTAACAGTATTAATTTTTAATTTATTATAATATTATATATAAAAACTCGCCAAAATGTTTGCGCCAAAATCATTAATTTTCTTTAAAAATTAATTTGAAAATAAACTGTAACCAGTAACGGTAAAAAGAACACAACCAACAGTACAGTAATTAAATTATTCGTTATTATTATTAATATTATAATTAATACGTCAGTTTTATAGTAAAATTGATGTAAAATTATGAACTAGTTTTTTGGTTGAATTTTTCCCTAAATAAATATTTTCTTTTGACTTACTTTATTATTTCTTCTAACCAATCTTTTACTAAAATATTAAAAAAGCTCAAAATATTGAAATTATATTCATTATGATGATGACTAAGAAGAACATTAATAAAAGCAAAGAAATAACTTGAATAGAAGACACAAAGAAAAGAGACAGTTTTTCTCAATCTCAGAAAAAACCTCGAACAACAAAAAAGAATACAGATTTAAACGCTTGATCAGAAAACAAATGAAAGCTTTTGCAACGCTGGCTTTTTTAATCTGATGACTTAACGATTCCTTAAAGTAGTTGTTGAGTATAGTAAAAAACTATTCGAACCAAAAAAAAAAACACGGTAGAAGTAAGGTATTTGGTAACTCTAAGGGCTCAATGAGATAGCAAATACAATATAACTTTTACCGCATTTTATAAGTTTTCTCTTAAAATTGAATATGAAAAATGTGCATGGATTTATTTTTATTATATTGTACATAAAAGAATATTTTGTTATTATGCAACGACTAATTGTAATATAATTGTTGCTGTTTTTCTTTTCGTTTTTAGATTTGGTAAATTTATTTAAAGTGCTATGATTTTAGTACTTGGTAATATTTATTTTATTTTAGTTCTTTTTTGAAGTTTCGATGATAGAATAATTTTATAGAGTTTTAAAAACAGCTTTATTAAGGTTTATAAACATTGAGATTTTTTATTTTTCATTTCAGGGGCTTATAATAAACTTTTAATTTTCATTAATAATGAGGTTTATAAATCAAACATTAATAAGGTTATAAATGTTTTAAATTCCTAAGAAAAATAAGCGGCAGCTGGAACATGAATAATTCGTTGATTTACTTAGAAGTTGTTTTAAGAAAATCATAGAAATTATAATTATTTACAAGCTATTGCCTATTTTTTTTACCGAATTAGAAAAAATCGTATTTAATTGAATACTTTTTACTACTCTCTACAATAATCTAATGAAACATTAGCGTCATCGCAAACGTTTAAAAATCTTAACTTGCCAAAGCTTCGAATATATTGTGATCAAGCATTTGGATTTGTAAAACTATGCTGAGCTTTCAAAAGATACAAAGTTACTATATACGGATATGCGTATACTATATATGCGTTGCGAAAAACCAACGAGAATTGTATTGACTTTAATCTTTATGAAAATTGCATATTATTAATGTTTTATCTTGAATAAAAAATAAAACTCAACGATTGCAATTTTCAACACAAAGAAAACTTTTCCAATAAATAGAAACAAAAGAAAATATAATAATAATAAATTATTAAATGTATTTAAAAAAAGCAACTGTATTTAAACTAGACTTAATGAATTTTTTCTTAAATGTGCAGCTGTTATGAATTATAAGAAGAATTAATAAATATATATTGACTATATATACACATATGTATTGATTATATATAAATATGTATGGTAAATCAAAATATATAATAAAATATAATTACCTAAATAATAAATAAATAAATCATTACTTACATAAACCTAAAATGGCGTCAGCTTTAGTTTAATTGGATTTTTTAAAAATACTAATAAAAACAGCCAAATTTTTAAAATTTCGGCACAAATAAATAAGCAGCTTATATACAATAATAAGCTTATTTATATATGTATAAGTATAAATAAAACATGCAACATACAAATATTTATAGTGTTTTCATTAATGAACAAAACATAAGTAAATGTTTAGCGAAGAAGAGAAAACAAAAAGAAAAAGAAACAAAAAATTATAAAAAAGTTACAAGAATTATTACAACAGGTTGTGTAACAAAAATACAAACATGTAAACAACATAAAAAAGTTATTGCTAAAGATATAAAAAAAAAATTAAACATTTATTTAACAAAAAAAAAATACAATTTATCTGAAGAGAAAAAAATTCTAGAAGTGAATGTTTTTCAAAATAAAGGAAATATTAAAATTAAGAATAATAATAAAAGGAAAAAAAACCAAATGCAATTCAACGTAAAATATTAATCATAATAATAAAAAACAAATCTAGCAAAAAACTTAATAAAAAAATTATTACAAGTACAAAGAAGAAAACAAAAACTGATTATGAAAAAATATAAAAATTTGTATAATATATATGTATATATATATATCCATATATACATATGATATATAGATTATTTATTATTATTATTAATGATATAATTATTATAATAATAATAATAATTAGTATAATTACTATTATTCATTTTTATTATTATTAAATATTAACACTATTATTACTATATACACACTACTATTATTACTATTATCATTAACATTATTCTTATTATTAGACATTAATAAGATTCATTTAAATAAAAGTAAATATTTAAATCAGAAACATTCATGTACATTCGCTTTATTTAACCCTACAAAAATAATAGAAATTTGTAGAAAACTTTTAAAAAAGTAAAACTGTGAGTAATGCGTAAATGCTACAAAACTACAACTACACAAACTCAACAGCGGCATCAATTGAAGCCACTTCTGTTGCATTTTTTTTGTTTATTTATTGTTTCATTGTAATGTAAACTGTTTATTTTATACATATACTATTTATATATTCTTTTATGTATAACTAAAAGCACAAAAACAAAACCAAGTGCGGAAACTAAAAATATAAAGAATTTACAATAAGCAAATTTTTCAAATATTAATTGTACATTATAATCGTACACTATATACGAAGTATGATAATTGAATAAACACATAGAATATTAATTAATTAAAAAACCAAACTAAAAAAAGACAAAACAAAAATAAAAACCAAAACCAACCACAACAAATATGATGACTTTATTTTATTCATTTTAATTGTGTTCAGAAGAACAGAAATCACATTTAGTGGATTACAATTAAATTAGTATGTGAAAATTATGTATACAAAAAAATATGTGTATTAAAAAAAGGCGAATTGGATAAACAGTACATAAATAAAACCAACATTTAATTGAATAAATAAATAGCCTGTCTGTGAATGAATAAACACCTTTTTTCCATATTTAACCAGTTTAATTTGAGAAGAGGTTAGCTACAGAGAACAAAATTTAATAAGATAGATGAAGCATTCTCTCTAGAATTGATTAGAGAATTTTATGGTCGCAAAAAAATTTATACTTAATACCGTAATTTAAAAAAAAAATTGCGACCAACAATTTTTTGTCGGATTTTTTTTTCCAAATTTTAACTTTGGTATTAATTTTCTCAAAAACTGTTTGATATAGGAACTTAATTTAAAAAGGATATTAAGAAGCGGATATTTGGCTTTGAAAATCAGCAAGCAAAAGTTATCTAGGTCAAACCATTATTTTTTAATATTTTTTTTTTCGATGTTAAGTCGAAATTTTATAAAATGGCTCCTCTCGTCTAAACGGCGGAAAATTGACCCCCCTTTTCCCTTCCATACAATTTTTTTCTTATCTCTACCCAACCTACACGCCCTGGTCTTCTGTCCCCTCTTATGCGAAACACCCTGTATAAAAGGAATAATTTTCTTTACAAAGAATAGTGACTTTCGATGGACCGAAAAATCTCGACAAATCGTTAATTCATTTATTTATTATTTATTTTATATATAAAGTAAGCACTTATAGTTTGATAAGAACATTTAGGGAAAGGATAACAAATTTAAAATCTTAAATTTAAACAAATCCTTAATTCATTTATTTAATTTTTATTTAATTAAATTTCATTAATTTATTAGTTATGTGTTTTATATCGAATTTTATTTCAGTGATTTTGATTGTTAGCGTAACGTAACGTCATGTAACGTAACGTCAAGTGCCACCTGTTCCAACTTATGTGGCGGCTGCGATATGAATACATGCAACGGCAACACTGGTCCATTTTTCCACTCTATTCCATTCAGAAAATTCGCAAACGCTTCTTGTGCAAAATCTGTTAAAATAAATAACAAAGTCTTTGAATTGAAGTAAATCTTATTTAAATTAGAAATGGGTTTCGAGGAAGATCTAGTGGCAGAGGTGCGTAAATACGATGTATTATACAATATGCACTCAGCAGAATATAAGAATACTATTTTGAAAGACCAAATCTGGAGTGAAATCGCCGCCCGGCTTGGTGTTTCAGGTAAGTTTATTGATATGTTTATGATCCGATGCCAGAATGTATATCTATGAATATATGAAAATATGGAAATGTTTTTGTTTAGAAAAAGTTTGTAAGAAGCGGTGGGGGAGCCTCCGCGAAACATACTTTAAAATTGAGCGATGTTTGACATTGTTTCCGGAACTAAGCTCTGGAAAGGCTGCGCCGCGTTCGAAGCCATCGAAGTATCTACGCCTTCTCGTGTTTTTGGACGATATGTGGTCAATTATGTAGTGAGTATCGGATATATTGTTAAATTAAATAAACCTGAAGAATTATTTTATTATTTCCATAGCTCTGAGAAAAATTCATACATTGGTTCGAAGAAGGAGAAGCCAATCGATATTTCTGATTTTCTGGATATGGCCAGCGAGAGTATTCCTAATATTTTCTCGTCTGCAGAAAAGACGAATATCAGGATCTTGCTGATGTTGAAGTTCATGGCCTGGCGATTAGAATGCTCTAATTTCACTCCGCAAAAAAAGATTGAGATAGCAACCCAAATGTGGAAAATGATGGCCGACAAAATTGATGAATTTTCAAATGAAAATGATAGTGATGAATAAAAATAAGTTCTGTCGTTCAATGGCCAACTAGAATATTCTTTTATGGCGTTCTTTTTGCTAAAATAACTGGTGTCATTTATTTGGCCTGACATGGTCATGGCCTGATTTGGTCTGACCTTGACGTTTTCCAAATTCGTACTTTTTCCATTCTGTTAACATAAAAAGTGTTGCCTGAAAAACGTAAAAAGTGCAGATTTTCAAAACCGTAAAATCAAGTAGACAGCGCTGTGATGTGACATCTCACGGAACACATTGTCAACGGTATACATGAAATAGAGTTTCGGTGCAAACAAAAACAACGAAGTATTCACTTTAGTAGTAAATAAGTTAGTCTATACATTAAGTTTACTACTTTATGTCAGTGGTTGATAAAGTCTATGGAATGATACAATGTGGTGTGTTTATGAAAGTGATTTTCTGCGTAGTAATATTATCCTACACTTCCAGTGTGCTCTGAAACACTATCCACAGCGGCAAAAAGAGTTCTAGTGTGACCTCGCTAAAATGTAAAAATTGTTTCATTTCCATTTGTTCCGAGAAATCTGAAACTATTTAACTTGTGATCATTTGTTTACGTTTTTTGTCGTTTTTATCAGAGATTATCTCTGGTTTTTATAAGCGACGTGCATTAATAATTTATTTTATCTAAGGAAGAACTACTCAAATTCTAACAGATGGCCAACGACAAACGTACTGTTTACGTTGGTGCCTTGGCTGAGGAGGTTACTGAAAAATTATTAAACGATGCCTTCATTCCGTTCGGTGACATTGCGGACATCCAGATGCCGGTCGATTACGAGTCGCAAAAACACCGGGGATTCGCTTTCGTTGAATATGAAATGGCAGAGGATGCAGCAGCAGCCATTGACAACATGGTAACTCAGCATAATTATTTACTAATTCATCCAATTAACTTGTCTCCTTTCTTCTCTCCCAGAATGATTCAGAGCTCTGTGGACGCACGATTCGCGTCAACTTGGCCAAACCGGTTCGCATTAAGGAGGGCAGCTTTAAGCCGGTCTGGGCAGATGACGATTGGTTGCAGAAGCATGCTGGTGCAACACTTCCGGATGAAAACGCAACCACGAACGCCGCTGCTGCCGCCTCTGATGCTAGTGCACAACAAAATGCTGAAAATGGTGAGGCGCAGACAGCAACAAAACCAACAGCTCCTGTGGTAATAGAAAAGGCGGAGAAACGTAATCCACAAGTGTTCTTCGATATACGTATTGGTGGCAATGATATTGGTCGCATTGTAATGTTGTTGCGCGCCGATGTGGTGCCTAAAACAGCTGAGAATTTTCGCGCTTTGTGCACACACGAGCAGGGATTCGGTTACAAGGGCAGCACCATTCATCGCATAATACCGGAGTTTGTTAGTAATACTAGTTAAATTACAGGAAGCAACTTCATTATTAATTTGAATTTTTGTAATTTATTTTTGCTCGTGTCCAGATGTGTCAAGGTGGCGATTTCACAAACAATAATGGTACCGGCGGCAAGTCTATTTATGGAAAAAAATTTGCTGATGAGAATTTTTCACTAAAACACAATGGCTTTGGTACGCTTTCCATGGCGAATTCGGGACCGAACACAAACGGTTCCCAGTTTTTTATTTGCACAACAAAGTGAGTTTTTTATTAACCACCAGTGGATTCTATATCAAGCAAACTATCACTATTTGCTTTTTAGAACAGATTGGCTGGATAACAAACATGTTGTCTTCGGTCATGTTATCAGCGGATCAGATGTTGTGCGAAGAATGGAACGCGCCGGTACAAAAACGGGCGCCACTACACAAAAAGTATCGATTTATTCATGCGGAGAACTAAAGTGATTGACTAAATGATCAGTTTTTATTGTACTAAGAATTTAGTAAAATGTTTCTATAAATATACAACAAAAACAAATTTCGTGTGATATACAACGCTCTGCACGAAAATTTTTCTTTTCCTGACCATTTAGAGAGCTTGTATCTCTATCTAATAGTCGCAATCGAGTGAAATCATTCGTAGTCGATTAAATCATTCAAAAAAATTTCAATCATTTCATATTCATTTCCTGTAAATTTTTGCGAATTTTACGAATTTTCACATGCCACGCTTTTGCAAATATGCAATGCATAAAACCTATAATAGCTTAATCCGCAGGTATTTTGCATTATTAAAGAATTTTTTAAAAAATTGAGAGAAAATCAAAGATAATAAAAAGAAGAAACCTAAAAAGAAATGGTCAGAAAGAGAGTTACACATAATTTTACGTTGGCAGGTCACACAAGCAAAGGAAAGGCAAATATTTGCAACTTTTATTGCAGCCGCCTTTATCGAATATTGAAATACATTTTTTAAAATTTAAGACACCAAGACAAAAATAAATTTAACAGCAACCCCACAAATTTTTTAGAAGCTGCTTATAAAAAGTGGAAAGTGTGGCATTCGAAGTTAATGTTTGAAAAGGTCGCTGCTTGGCGTAAATCAACGGGTGCTGAAATCCTTCCTTGCTTAAGGAAGTTAGAAGTAGAAAACGATGAGATTGAATTGAATGGAACTCCTTATCCACGAGCTTAAGACCCATTAGTGGTGGATCCAAACTTTGTTCTTTTTACTAAGAAATATCAAGAACTTTTAATCTCTTCATATTTCCCAGTCTTTACCATACCTACTATATTCTCTTCCCTCCTGTTACATGCTTTCCTAAGTATAATTATTAAGTCAACCTTGCAAGACTGATTTTGTCAAGGCTCACGTTATTGGCAGATATATTCTTAGCAAGCTGTATTATTATGATTTCAACAAATTCATAAAATAAATTCGAAATTATGCTAATGTTTTCAAAGAGTCCTAAAAGGTTACAATAAATTTAAAAAACGCATTGATATTTATAAAACTTCTTTTATTTATTTAAATTATTTTGGATATAAATTTCATGAAGATTATCTCGGGCGGCAAAAACGCACAAGCAAGTGCCCTTTATATATCTGCAATAACAAAATAATGGTCATTAGTTAAAATTTGAACATAATTTAATCAAATAAGTAATCTATAAATAATTTTCAGTTAAATATGTGGACAGCATGGTTTTTATAGGGTTCGACTCAGTAGAGGGATCCTGAGTTAGGACCATATCATCACTTTAATAGAAAAAAAAAATCACATTTGAAATAGATTTAAGAAAAACTAACCTCATGAGATGCGACATCACTATGAACTGAATGAATCCTGAAGCAATCCCATAACACTTCCGAAAGATTTTTCAGAGCTGCAAAGAACCAAGTATAGAAAAAGTTAGTGTAAAGACAGAAATTCTACACATTTCAGAAACGAGTTAAGTGAATTCTAGAAAATCAGAATGCAAATTGCTTACACGAGTTATTCAAATGAACTATACTTATTTTGACAAATATTCATCATTTAAATTTAAACTAGACACTTTTTCGTAATGAAATTAATATATATACATTTTTACACACACCTTTTGCAAGCTTATTTCAAGAATTCAGGAACAGTAAGAAAGAAGCATCAAGAATTCCATTTCCGGCGCGGTATCTACAATTAAATTAAATGTAAATTTTAATATAAATTCCTTAATTTTATTGTTTTAATACAAATAAGAAATTATTTCAGAATCCTTTTGGTTTATTTTTTGAGGTAATCAACATAGATTTTTAGATTATATATTTTCATCATTTTATTGCAAAATTATATGAATATAAGAGACTATTATTTATTAATGTTGGTAATACACACCTTCCCGAAAACCAATTTTTATTTCCATGAAGCTACTTCGATGCTCTGAAGACAGGATCAATTTTTTTCACTGTAAAGAAAATTGCAAATTTAATAATTTCAATGCAAAGTGAAGGTAAATCTATAATTGTATTTTAATAATTCATTTCAGAATCCTTTTGGTTTATTTTTTGAGATAATCAACATAGATTTTTTTTAGATTATATATTTTCATCATTTTATTACAAAATTATATGAATATATTTATTAATGTTGGTAATACAGACTAATGAGACTATATTTATTAATGTTGGTAATACACACCTTCCCGAAAACCAATTTTTATTTCCATGAAGTTACTTCGCTGCTCTGAAGACAGCACCAATTTTTTCACTGTAAAGAAAATTGCACATTTAATTATTTCAAGGCAAAGTAAAGGTAAATCTATAATTGTCTTAATATTTCGTTTCAGAATCCTTTTGGTTTAGAGGGTTGGTTAATCATCAATATATTTTCTGATTAATCTTATCATCATGATAGAAATTTTATCCTATTTTATAAAATGTCTGTATTATAAGTTTTCATTATCTTTAAGAGAAACAAAGTTTATACATTACGGCTAAATAACTACGATTATAAATTGAGTAAGTAAAGGGATAATAATAGAAATATATTACAAAGTCGTAAGCTTACCTAGGCTGGAAAAATCCCTTCCTAAAGCGGCCATTTTGTCATGGATTCCCTGAAGCACCACATTTTTTACATGAAAATGCTTTACCTAAAATAAATGTATATATACATTAAATATTAAGTTGAATAGAGAAATATATCTTTACTAGTAAAATTTAAAATAAATCCTACTCAGTTGGCCGTTCTTATCTATCCGCAATTAAATAAATTCAAATGCAACATAAAACAAACGTAATAATTTGTTAAAGTACATTTGAATTAGTTCAGCAGTGAACAATCATCAATTAGATCGTCACAGAGGAAAAGAATATACGATTGAAAAATACTTACCACACTATTTCATCCTACTTCTGCTCAAACATCCTGCTTTATTATCTGCATTCGAATTCATATATTTTGCAATTATTGATTGAAGATTGAATAACCAAATACATTTTTTCATTCATTTCTTTTTTTAAATTATTTCCAAGTTATAGATTTCTACGGACCAGCAAAGACTTCCGAAGTACACAAGTTAACAGATCAAAAGGAAATGAAAGAGAAACATTCTCCAATGCTAAACATCAACTGCGTTCAATACGAAGTTGGCTGTGAGTTGGTTATGTTCTCGGACACCCAATTTATGAACGCATCCGGATTTTACAATCTAAGCCCGTGGTTATGCTATCGAGTTTTGCTTGGCAAGTAGGACTTTTTTTTTGTTGTTTTGTGTGTAAAAGAGAGTTTTGTGTGTAAGCAATTCTCTCTTTTACACACAAAACAACAAAAAAAAAGTCCTACTTGCCAAGCAAAACTCGATAGCATAACCACGGCCTTACTACATATCTCCCCGAACTGCAAAAGAATTACGTTACGCTTCTAATCACTTTGTTTCTTAAATGTGTGTTTCATAACTCTTACGAAGAGCTAAGTAACATAAGTAAAATGTTTTCGCGGAGTTGTTTATGAGTAAATATATTATATTTACTTATTTCTTACAGCATATTTAAAATATTTTTATTTATTTATCACAGACATTGTTTATAATAGGATAATTGAAAGAAATTGAAAAATAAAACCTTTTCACTCAAGTGTATGTTTACGATTGGTTTTTACCTAACGTTCAATGTCATGAGTGCTGAAGCACATCGAACTAACGTCCAGTAGGAACAAAATGAATACGCCAGACACTCGTCAAAATTTCTTTACATAATGCCTGCCAGTTTTTGCGTTTCTGCTATTCCTGTTTTTTCTTCAGAAAAATTGTTGTGTCTTTTTGTTCTTAATTGTGATTTTCGTTTGTTTGCATATCGAAAACGTATGATTTTTGTTTATATTTTTTGCAAGAATTTGGCACCGCTTCATTATTCATTCATTTCGACGAAAAGTAGGAAACACATTTCTGAAAAAAAAGAACGTAAGCTAGACGTCAGTGAGAAAATAGAACCGATCCGATCGAAGCGTCATGACTCCGAGCGTAATAGAGCAAAATTCTTCCATAAGGTTTGTACATAAGGTTGTACAGGTTAGCTGTCAAAGTTAATACAGCAAAGCGTCACGTATGATAAGCGTTGCGTTCACAGATTTGAATTTTTTCTTATGTGTTTTCTTTTTATGAACTTTTATCATTTGTACGAAATATCGTATTTTATTAAATTTTAACATTTGCACTTTCCGTTAAATAGAATGTTAATCTGATCTTTGAATTGTAATCTAAACTGAAGACAGCAGGGTTGACAACTCAGCCTAAAAGTTCACATTACATATTTGAAATAATTTGTTGTCTAATAAAAAAAAGTTTAATAAGTTCTTGTCTTTAATGAAGCATTGAATTTTATTCGTTATTACATTGTATTAACTAATGTCATGCTACTGGTTATAAAAATTCAACGTAATAAAATGAAAAATCACACCATAGAAATAAAAACAAAAAGCAATTTATTTTATTTAAAATATCGGCTATACAATTTTTTATTGGACATTTCGTCTCTGACATTCGCAATTGTGCAAAGATTTACAACTTGTTTTTATACATATTTAAAATTTCTCATCGAAAAAGTTGCTTCCATTCCCATTCGATTTTAAGTTTAAATTAAAACTACTAAAAAACACAAGATGGCAAAGGGCAAAAAGGGTAAAGCAGATAAAAAGGTCGTAAAAGAGCCCCCGCCAAAGGAGTACGCGATGATTTCTCTTGAAGACTTGCGAGCAATTGAAGCCCGGCAGATGGCTCGGGTGGCTGATACTAGAACAACTTTATATATTTTGGAAGGTTATTTCGTGTGGCGTTTGCATTTTAATCTCTTTTCAACTATGTATCATGTTGGTTCGAATTGTTTCGCCAGTTGTCGAGGGCATGAGGTATTTTTACAGCTCTTTACCCGTGAGCCTCGGATCTTTGCTCTGCTTCACGACTCACGACCCAATTTCGAACCCATGATTCAGTATATTAGTAAACATAGAATGAATAATATGAATAAACATACCTTTTTCATATATTTACATATTTTTCTAAAGTGTCCATATTGCAGATGCAATACAGGAAGTGGAAGTTCTGAAAGCGGAAGAGACCATATTGGAAACAGTAACCAATTACAATTCAATTCCATTCACTTTTTTTAAAGAATATTGTATTTGTTTGTGTCATTTATGTTTTTCTAGTGGTTGAATTATGTGAACTGCAATCAGCTGCCGAAACCGTTTCGTCCGCCTGAGATCAGGCTGTTCTTTGTGAAGCTGCGCCATTTCGAAAAGGAGAGCGTGCAGAAGACTATCGACTGGCAGCTACCGATAAATGAGCGCAGCATTTTAAATCAGAGTATTTATCGTACGGATATGACAAGGAGAGCTTTGATCAAACAAGTGCAGAATTTCGGTGATGAATATAATGTAAATATTGACTTGGGACTAAAGGTAAATCGATATAAATCAACATTAGTGAAGAAATTACAGTCATCATTAATCCGCAGGTTATCGAGAGCATCGAATTGTTTTTGGGTAATAAAAAAGAAAACATTCTAACACCGGAAAGGATACTAGAGGATATTAAAGAGGTGAAATATGTACCATATATTCAAATAATATGGAAAACATGGATAAATATATTTTATACTTTTCTACTTTTACATATTTTTTTTCAAAGCAAAAAATAGTCGTACAACAAGAGATAATGCAATTTTTTGACCGCTTTTCTTATCGCGTTTTATGCTCCGAAAAGGCTTATATGAAGTAAGTAGGACCAGTACAATGTTTGGCTCTATTAATTTCAAAATTTTCTGACTATTATTGCAGACGAGTTGATGCTATCAACCTTGAATATTGTTATGAAGGCAATAATTTCGAAATACATCTGTGGACTCTAAAACATGTGCCAATAATATTTAATATTCAGGAGTAAGTCATTAGCAATTATTAATTTAGTATTCGTGAAAGTTTATTGTAATCTGTTTACTTTATCTTAAAGTAATATTAAAACTAAAATTAAAGTTCTTCTTCGTACTGTTAAGGAGAATATTATTAGCACTGCTTTCTGCTATATATATTTTATTTATTTACACCAGTCACCCCTCGCTTGAAGCCGATTTGCATGAAATAAATGTTCTAGTTCAGATGCCGTTCTCTGTACTAAAAGAGGATCTAACAGTACGTGGCTTACACTTTAAATTCGATCACTTCAGCGAACATGCCAAAACGTTCGAACCCGAGGTTATGGTATCGATAGATGATAAAAATACAATAAATACAGGCGTAGCGGGTAATATTTAATGACATCCCGCTGTTTTTGATAATGATTCAATAGAAATGAATTCATAAATGAAATTCAACAAATTGTAGATATGGATGAAAGCCTGAAACATGAATGGGTTATGCTGAGAGACCTTCAAAATGAAGTAAGAACAAAATTGGCAGCAACACGCTTAGAGTATGAAGAAAAAATACGGTAAGTTCAAAAGAATACAGTTAACTTTCCCATAACACGAGCTAAACTGCGGGAAACCTCGAATTCGTATTCACCCATTCCGATTCCGGAAAGGGTCGAAAAAATCATTCAACATCGGTTAGTATAGAATATAGCATTCTTTTTCTAGAATAATGGAAGAGGAAGCGGCCAAGAAAGCAAAAGAAGAGGCGAGTGAGGGTAAAAAAGCAAAAAAACCAGGTAAGGAAGCAAAGCCAAAGAAAATGCCCAGAGAACCACAAACCATGCCAGAAGGTTACTATCCGGATGTGTGGGATGATTTTATTGAAAAGGAAAAAACGCTAGATGATAATTTTATCAACGATGTGTATCATCCAAAGCACTTAAATCTTGCAGATGATGAGGTACTAATAATTATAATTAGACACTTGATGTTTTTATTCTATTGCATCATGCTATAATATACGATATATAGTACATAGTCTAGTCTGTTAATATCTTCGGTTTTTTATTTATTTCAATAGATAAATTTGAAACAATATATGATTTTGGGTGGTATTTATCAATTGTATTTTGTTACCAAACCGGATCATATTGATTTTGACTATGATACCTTAAACCTGACTTGGCACGCAAATAACGGCAACCTATTTATTGATAAAACTGTTCAGGTTGGGGAGCCTAAAGTAAGCATTACGCGGAGGAGTACAAGTAGATTTGACAGGCCGTCTTTAGTGCCGACCGCCGCCGAGGCTAGGCCCCGGCGTACAACAGTTATTAACAAACCTGGTGAAGAACCGAACAACTTCACCACCGACGTGGAAACGTCACCATGGTTCGTAATCACTTTCAAGCTGCCGCAGTATCTATGCCTTTGGGGTGAACCAGTGCCTTGTCAATATGAAGCAGATGTCGTGGGGTACATTGAGCAATTCAAGGCAGCAACCAGTCCGCATCCAGGCTCGTTAACAGGTAAAACACTAGGACAAAGAGAACCGAGTTAGTTGTTTTTCTTAAAAATTACTTTTCCGCCAAAGATGCTACTTCCAACGCAGATGCGGCTTCCGTTTCCAATACCTCAGGTCATATGTCCATCAGTACAATTCAACAGACTGCTGGTGGACCATCTATTGTACCTCAATCTGAACCTCAAAGCATTTCTCATACCGGCTCACAAGCGCATCTAGGTCTGTTCATGCCTCAGGCCAGACGTGGTACACGATTTAGGACGGATGCCATGGATTTAGAGGACTTTAATATTAATTTGCCAATGACGAAGCTGCAGATACGCAACATAGAGCGTCACTGTGTGCCTCGCATTATCTCGTCCTTTAAATTTCCAATCGAAATACTAGAAGAAGAGACCGAGGAGAGTCGCAACAAACCGAAGGGTGAGGGTGGTACTTTGGTGCGCAAGCGTTTGTCCGATTTAGAAGCCGGTGGTGACATCAGAACCAGTGACCGCGTTTATGATATGCAGAAACAAAAGAACCCCGAAAGACTGTTTCCATTATTTCCGAAAGCCGAATACATCAGCCTACCAAACAGAATGGATGGAATGGTTGACAAACTGAAATCATGTGAGCCGGAAACTTTCCTAGAACTTATCGAAGTGCTGGATGCTATCAAGAAACACTATCGCACTAAGTTAAATCAAGTCCTGGAGGTGCCAGTGTTTAATACAAAATATAGGGAGGAACGTATTCGACAACGACAACAAATTATATTCAACCAACAACAACAACTGCTGGGATCCATTTCGAATAATGCGCTTCACGAATCCAAATCACACAAACCAGCAGCAAAGCAGTCAATATTCGAGCGACGTAAATCAGCTTTGTTAAGAAGAATGAAAAACGCGGCCGATGATATTTCGGGTAAAGGTGATGATAAAAAGGACGAATCGGATCATATTGAGTTTCAAAAATTCCTTTTCTCGCATTGGTCTAAGCAGAATATTTTGCATTACGAGTACGATAGAGCAAATTGCACGGTCACCATCTGGACGGATCGTTTAGGTAAGCAAAAAAGGATTCGCCAGTTCTTTTCATTTTATCTTCTTTCATATACGGGTACATGTATTTTATGTAAAATAAAAGGTACCTTCGGCATGGCTTTCAAACGCTATGAACACTTTCCGTTTCGTTATTGGAGCCTTGAGCCGAGCGAGGAAAAGTAAGTTTATGATTATGTATGTGAATATACTGTTTACTCTTTACTAATATTTGATTTGGATTGGAATCTGCTTTGTTCACGTAGTCCTGAAACTGAAATTATACTAAGAGTGGACACACAATACGTAAGATGTTTTATTTATATAACAGCTGAAGGTTATCGTGGTTACGTAACTGATTTTTCGACAAAATATGTACGCAATCCTGTTAAGTATCTGGAAATAATAGAGCCAATTCAATCTTTAAATACGCTTAAAAAGGTTTGGGTGAAAAGATGTAATTTTGAGATTCATTACTTTGGATTAATTTTTGTATATTTTTTATATAGTTATTTCGCGAGAAACATTTGAATATATTTACAAATCCAGATGCACGTCTATATATTGAGAATGGTACTTTATAGAGATTTATTTTTAAAAAAGAAAAGAAATAATTGGATTACATATTTATTTATTAACTTAATTATTTTTATATTGAAATCAATTTTCATTGATTTCTATTTGCTACAGGCTACTTTTCCGAGAAACATGCACCATCTGAGCTGCACACCTACATTTGTATGGCCATTCATTGTTTAGCAATGAAATTCCGTTCCTCCGATTGGAATCGTTTGGCACAGCGACGAGATATTATATTGCGTTTGGCCTATATAAAGGACACAGAGGATTATACGATACGTATAACTCCGGAAGATGCCACTTTTGTGGATGTCAAAGAATTGTGTTCGGATGACTTGGATATAATTACATTGGAGTATTCACCGACCTGGCGCAATATTGAAGTACATTTTTATTCCTTAATTTCACTCAATGATCAATGAAATTAATTAATGATTGATTTTCTTATTAGAATTTAGAATTACTAAATTTCTTGTTCTAATTTAGAATTAGAATTTCATATATGTCAAATGTCAATCAAGCAAGAAATTCTTTAGATTTATAAGCAAGAATATTGTTTTATAATAAATATCCTTTCTTATAAATTTTTCAAGAATTTCTAACACAACTTACGAGAAATCATAACAAAATCATTAACACATGTATAAATAATTCAAATCCGAACCGTTTTTACTTACGTAAAATTGATTCAATGAAACATCATCTACTTCTAGGCTTGGTCGGATTTGCATCACATGATTCTTTCTACATACACATCGACTGAGTCCCGAAGTAAGGATGCCAGCTTGACTTGTTACGTGAAAAACATTCTACGAAATTTGCGACTGTTGAGTTATTCATAACATAATAAATCAACAGATGGTTTTTTAAGTGCACATATATGTACATACTTCATACATACTATTATATAAACATGTAAAAAATAATATATATTTTATCAACTATATGGCAATATATTTTTGGAGACAGATTGTACCACACACCATTTGTATTTGTCTTTTACTCATTTATTTCTTTATATATTTATAAATACAAAATTCTGTTTTCGTGTTTGTTGAACTGAATATTTTAGGACCAAGATGAACAATAAGAGCACAAGGAATTCGTGCTTATTATTATTCCCAAGCACTTTACACTATTTTGTGTTTTATAATTTGGAGCAGCCACACAGAATTGTGGAATGAATGAATGAATGTGGTTTAAGTTCTCATTGATTATTCAATGAAGTAAAAAAAATTATTACAAACAAAAGTTGCTAGCAAATGACTGCAATTTAGAAAGTGAACTTAATTTAAAACTCATTAACAACAAGCGCGGCAACGTAGTGACGACTCGAGTAGAACTTTCTAAAGTGCACTGAGGTGACCAAACAATGTTGACGTCAGCATTTTCAAGTGTAGGGCAAACATGAAAGAAAATGCCATTGTCGTTGCGGTTGTTTGTTGTTAATATTGTGTTTTTGCTGTTGTAGAGATAAATTAAGATCGATTGTATTTGCCCCAGATGTGCAGCATAAAGACGGACGCAATGAAAAGAAGAGACATCACCAACACGGGTACTGGGCCACTATAAAAGACACAGAGTAGGCGGGTGTTATATTCGTCAATTCTTCCAAATGTATTTTTACACTTACACTTTAATGCCGGGCGAGTCGTCCGTGTAAAAGCGCCACATGCCACCGGTACCAGCACCGCCTGTTCCACGACTTCTAGCCGCTGTTGTGCTGGTGGTGGTTTTGCGTTGCTTCAGATTGCTACCACCGCCAGCGCCAGAGGTACGCGGTGCAGTCATTTTGGTGGGTGAACGAGATCCGCCCACACTGGTGGCACTTGCTGGAGCAGGCTATAAAATTAAACAGGCTGTTATTGAATCACTTTACATCCTTCATTAATTTTAAATTAATTTACCATATTTTTAGATGTAAACTTGTATAAACAAACGTTAACTAAATCGTCTAAATTATCACACCGAATTCGAGCAACACACTGAAAATCTAAAAATCCAACAAGCCCAACACACCAAAATCGGGAAAGCAAACTGATGCAAACGAAGCATTTCGGGCTGTCAGCTAGAGTTGTCGTTCCACGTATGTACCAGAAGTTGGCTGTGGTTGTTAGTTTAATCTTTTTTGTGGGTCGCGCATAGATGGCGCGCTGGAATTTGTTGAGTGAAATATTTAACCGCGTTGCCAATTCTTTGTTCTTTAGTTATTTATTTTTATTTATAGTTATTATTATTTTATATAATATATACGAGGTCTGCTCAAAAAGGCCAATTTTGAATTTGAATTGCGCGGGTGCAGTGTCATTCAATCCTGTGTAGAATTTCACGGCATTACGTATTCTCTTTGGTTAGTTTCGTTGTTTTCTGAGCCACTAAAAGAGAATTTTTGATTTTTATAATACGTGATTTTATTGAACAAAGAAGTTGCATTAAATTTTGTTTGCAGAAGGCCTACGGCGATCAGATTTGCTTGAAAGGAATCTTTAAAAATGGTTAAAAATTCCAAGAAGGTAGAGAAAGCGTTGAAGACAAAGAGTGTCCCGGACGAACATTCAAAAATTGTCGATTCACATTTAGAGACCTTGGTGATAATCTTAACATTTCATTTGGATCGGTCCAAACCATTATGAAAGGGCATTTGTGCTTGAGAAAAGTCAATTCTCGATTGGTTTAAAAAACTCAATTCCTTCGCGACTTTTTCATCAAAAATTCGATGTATATCGTTTCACAACCACCGTATTCATCTGACTTGGCTCCAAAGGACCGATCCCCGGGGACACCGTTTTGAACAGAATGATGAGGTAAAAGTGAAATCGAAAAATGAATTGAAGGTGACTCAGAAAAAACAAACTGTTTTGAACAGACCTCGTATTACAATTTTTGGACAATTATTTCGTTACACTCATCTTTTTTTTATTATACTTTTTATACTAAAATAATTTATTATTCGGAAATATTTTTAGAAAACTAGAAAAAACTGTCATCATCGTCATCCTGTTTGACTTTTTTTGCATATTTTGCATTTATTAATAGTGGATCTGCTTGCGGGTTGGATGTACTTTTTCTACTAATGCAGTTGGCTTTATGAAATCGATTTTTGATACGTTTCATTGCATGTTTTAAGTCCCATGTGAATTCTGAAAATGATTCGTAGTTCTCGTATGAACCTATAAAAATATATATTGTATATAACAAGATGTAAATACCTATTGAAAAATATTTATCAATAATACTTACGATAAAGCATATTTAATAATTTCGGATATACATTTAGCGCAAGCTTTTTTTGTCTGCCATCAAGGTTATGTTCAAGTAAAATATCCTTGGATAAAATTCGCAATAATGATTTGCTGAGGTGATCACTGTTCACAATTCTTTTAACGGTGAGAATCTAAGAAATGATGATGATGTTGAGTATGGAAGTTGTTGAACAACAAATTGGATATTAAATGAGTCTCGAATTTAATGTCTATAGACTGGAAACTACTAATAAATATAGTCAAAACTTACAAATGTCCCAGTATTCGAGTCATCCAAAGAATTTTCGAAATCCGCTAGAGCGGTTACATTTTCTATGGGAAATAAATTACACGTCTTTTGTACTTCATTCTCAATGCCTACATTCTGATTTAGGCGTACATTTACTTTGGCTATTTCTCGCATCATGTGATTAAGTTTAACATTCATTTGGCGTTGTTGCTCTGTAAAAATAAGAAAATCAATTTAGCTTAGAGCAATTTTGAATAAATCCATGTTTTGTATTTTTTTACTAAACTTACCTTGAAGATCCTTTATGATCGAATTTGTATCCTTAAAATTTTCTGCAATTATTAATAGTTATACTAAAAATTTAATATAAAAACGGTTGGTCACAAGATATGTTAGGATTAAATGTTTTAACACTTTCACCCCATACTTGTGACCAACGCAATGATGATTTGTCTTTTAAAATACCTCTTTTAACAGTGTGCGCACTCTCGTCTGCATCCGTGTCCCAGGATCCTGCCTGTGGAAAATTATTATCCACATCTGTATTCATAACGAATTCGTCTGTTGTGTCATTTCTCCGACATCCCATTCTACTGGACAACTCAATCACACTACTGGGCACATCCAGTCCTTCATCGTTAAGTATTTGCAGCAATGTGTTTGTACTGATCGCGGCAGGTCGGTATTGTAAGTACCACGTCTGGAGTTTTGTGGTTAAACTGATGTCTGTGTGTTCATGATTTTCAGAATCAAAGGTAGCAGCTCCATTGCTTTTGTCCAAATCGTGATGATAAGTACTTATTTCATCGTTCAACCTTTTTACTTCTCTTTTAACCAGACTTTGATATTCTGATTTGTTGTTGAACATCGCACAGTATAAACGCCTGCAATGCTGTACTTGATTTTCGATTGAATAACAAACTGACTATGACTTTAAATTATGATAAATTGAATAAATGTAATCCCAATTTCTTTGGGAAAATGCTGCTTTTGTTTATAAAATATTTGACGGCTACATGAATACAACAGCTGTGTGGGGGCCCAACCATAGTTGCCAGCTCGTAGAAATTAAAAGTTAAAATAATACAAACAAATAAGCAATGCCAGTTCGAAGTTAAAAGGACACAAGAAATAAAATGTTTTATATAGTTATATAGTATATTTGTATTTTAATTATATTATTTAAACACTTGAATGTACTTAAAGTAATGAGAAAAGGAATGTATTGTGACGTAAATCATTTAAGCACATATTATATTTAAAAGTAGTTAAATATAGTTTCATAAATAATAAGTTTCATAATAATATAATTTCATAAAATACGAAAGAAGAAGTTAAATAATCAGTGAAAAATTATTTGACCATTGACTGTTAATAATGTTTTCAAATATTATAAAGAAAAGTACATATTATATACTTGTTAAAAAATTAAATATACATATAAATTATATTATAAATATTTATATTATAATGACAATGGCATAAGGATACCAGAGCCATTATAATAATTTTCTTTTAGGTTTTCCTTCAAAAATTAAAATTAATATAAAAATATATGTATAAAGTTTATGCATTCATATATATGTATATTATATTATAAAAAAAATACATACATATAAAAATATATTATAAAAATAAATAGTTCAAGTTTTAACCATGCTTCGCCTATTAACATAAACGTAAGCATTACAAATGTTAAACAAGAATGCGTTACGCTCAGAACAAACAAATTTGGAATAAAATTCCCTAAATTGGCAACTCTGAATTGTCTTGCCAAGGAAATGTAATTTTAAATTACCGGAGCCATTTCCCTAAATCCTAGCTTCAGGTAAAAACTTAATAATTGCAGTTAATATGAACTAAGTTTAAAAATAAGAACTAGTGAAAAAGAAGCGTATTGAGTTTCTGTTGTTGCATTAAAACCAACCAATGTGCAAGTTTTTGATCACACCACAAACAATAAGATCGGAATAAACAATTCTTCACGAATTGACCAGCCTCCATTTAAAAAAAGTCTATTCTGATTTTGAAGTAAGTATATTTTATTGAAAATCCAATACCAGAAATAATATTTGATACTTTAACAAAGCGTTATAGAGAGTAAGTATTAATTTATTGATCTAAGCAGAAATATATTTTTTGGGTGTTTATCTGAAATATGGTAGCTATTAAACTGGAGTAACTTTAGTATAATGAGGTGCTTATTGTTTATGCTTCCTTTTTGAAGTAATCTTACACTGGATTGCATTTGTTGTTGTTTAGCATTTTCTTTTCTGAAATTAATTTCACTGATGCTTTCTAAATGGAAATTAAGTTTAATTCATTTGTCAAATAAAATAATTTATGATAATTTAGTAATATAAGTTTTAATATAGGTTTAGATTTTTGTTTTTGTTTTTTTTTGTTCTGCCACAACGTCTCAACTGAATCTAAATATTTCTGAATACATACTATAATAATTTTGGTATGATTACTTATGCAAACAAATCGAAATTATTTTTGAATTGTTTTTGTTGTATTTTTGTCGTTTTGTT
Organism: Myopa testacea; assembly: GCA_949629155.1. NCBI lineage: Eukaryota > Metazoa > Arthropoda > Insecta > Diptera > Conopidae > Myopa > Myopa testacea. The sequence continues at coordinate 1,519,479 of OX451346.1, read as the reverse complement.
TTGATAAAAAGTATTTAGTATTTAGTGCAAATAATAATTTATAAATTTTCTTTTTTTGGTTAAGTTGAAGCTGTCTCTCTCTTCTCTTCTTTCGTGTCTGCACGGATGCCATCTTCCTCGTCTGCGGCCTCAACTTTTTTATTCTTTAATTGTCAATTTTCTGATGACATGTTGCTGATGTCGTGATTAATGGCGAGAACCTGCGTTATGAAATCCTGGTCTGTAACGACTTCGGCTAGAGATTTGCATAGATCGGTTAAATCACGTTGGTTCATATTTAACTGCGGTGCTAATTTTTGCAAATGTTGCTGTACTTGATCAGGAATCTGAAATGAATGAAGAAAAATAATAACAAATTAATCTATCTATTGTAAGTAAAAACTTAATGTTTGATTGTTCAAAATTTTAAATCTTTGCAAAAACTATATATGCAAAAACTATATGTATCTTTCCAAACAATTTTCTTTAGACCTCAATCTCTGAAAGGTTTTGAAATAGTACCGTAAAGTTGACAAAATAATTTTTAAAATTTTTGATCTACGAGTTTTTGTTGGACTTACTTTTGTAGGATTCTTGAAAACGTTAAACATGAATTTAACTTTAGTGCGCTGGTCGTTTGGTCCATCGTAGAAGAGGGTGAAATGGGACTCATTGCTGTTCGACACGACGGGGAAGTAGATGCCCGCAAATACGCGACCCTTGGCATCACGTGACAGCAACGAACGGAAGTTATAAACTAAATTGCGACGCACCGTCACATCGATGGCTGTCACGTACGGCTGAGCCACATACACTAATGATGATTTGTATGTGGGTTGGTCGCCACGAATCTCACGCTCCATCCACTCTACATACTTATTGCTATGCATGCAGTAGTTGTAACAATAGTCGCGTTGTATCTGTGGCTCTTTGGATTGCGTAAACCAGCCTGTTCGAGAAAAAGATTGAAGATATATGAAAAAATAAGGGGAGATGCTCAAACTGCGTTGCTTACCCGTATGTGGATACATTTGATCGCTCATCACTGTCACAGCGCGACCCACATGATAGCCTGGATCGAGTATCATTACGCCTTCTCTGCCCGCAATGGAGATTTTCATGGCGACCATGGCGTGCTCCTTCTCAACATTGGCGTCGGGCGAATTCAAGCCGCCAACCTCTTCGCTAGCGTCGATATACTCGCTCATTGAGACCACCTGCTCCTCACAAGAGACTATATAGAGATAATGCTCCAAGATCGGAAAGAGCTCCACAATGCGCGCCATTATCTCCATGGCCAGGCTGACGCACATGTGATGTCGTCGATTGATCGGTATATCGTAGAACTGGAAGAACGATTTCAGATCGGAACGACGCGTCCGCTTGAAGGTCTTGTAGAAGTCGACAAATAGATGTACCGTGTCGTAGTGAGTCTCTTCGAGCATCCGATGCAATTTCGTCTCAATGATGGCGTTCAGATCTTCATACTGCCAGACGGAATCGAAGTGTAGCACGCCTTTGTGGTGTTCGTCGGCAGCCCAGTCAGGTAACGGCAACGGATGACCAAGCGGCCAGATGCCATTCATTTGATTGTATGCAGTTAAATTGTAGCTATCGGCTTCGGTCCACCACTCCGAGAGAAGCGGCTCCAGATCGCCATCGCCAAGGTTGATGAACTCCCGTTGCTGCTGTTGATGGAACTTGCGGTGCTTCTCCTCCAGGAGCTTCCTGATGCCAGAGCATCGTTCCAATGATGCATTAGATGTCACATTATCGGACTTGCTAATGGTTGTTGTTGTTGCTGTTGTTTTAGCTGTTGCTCCCAAACAATCTGACTCAGCAATGGTTTCCAACAATGATGCTGCTCCTTCCGGACGTTTTTCAATATCATTGATAGCGTGATTTCTGTGATTGTGATTATATTCATGTTCATTGTCATCATCATCATCATCGTCATCGTCATCGTAGTCATCAAAGTCATCGACGGTTGTACCATGGTTGCTACTGGTGTTGCCAGTTTCGCCAACATGATGTTTTCCGTGTTTCTCCTTGTTGTTGCACGCTTGCGGCACAACAACAATTTGATTACTTTGGGGCTTATCTTGATCAGAACCGGTCGTAGTTGTAGTCAATCCAACTCGTACCGATCCCGCTGACAGCCCATTCTGTATGGCGCCGGACACGACGCCATGCTGTACCAGCCTGGCTTCGGCGAGTCAACTTGGCCATTCGGCGCCCCAACGACCAACCGTTGGCACATAGCCCCTTTCACAATCATTTAACGAGGTTTCTAGATTAATTTTGGCTGTTGCTGTTTGGAATTCAGCAGCGGCTTGATTTGCGGCTGCAACACCGTTGCTGGAATGCAGACTATTCCGGCCCTGCGCTCTTTTGAACAGGAGGTCCGGCTCGTCTCCAAAAATCGATGGTTGTTTAGAACGCTCTAAGAAAGAAAACAATCAAAACAAAATTAATCTTAATTATGTGAATTATTTTCATTCAGTTTTAATAAGATCAAGAAAGATCAAAAAACAAAACATATAGAAGATTGGGAGAGAGGAATCAAGAAAGAAACGAAGAATAATTATAGAAGAAGAAAATAAATTATAAATTCTCAGATATGAATGTGATAAATATACTTAATGAATAATATAGGATATACTTATATTACTTATATACTATATACTTATAATATAGGTATATACTTTATGAATAATATAATATCATTAAAATAAATTGTAACTAAGAAAAAAAAATATGAAAAAAATCTTTAAGCAAATATTTATACATATATTATAAACTACTACAAAACTCAGACGAATGATATTTCAGTTAGTTAGATTTTTTTTGTTTTTTTTTATAAAGGTTAAATAAATGATAAGCATTACTAATTCATATTTTTTCATAGAAAGGTCACAAACAGAAAAGCGAATCACAACAATCAACAAGTTGTTATTGAAAAGTGTGCCTGAGTAAATAATATGTAATAAAGCAATTGAACGCAAATAAAGAAGGCTTAGAAGCACACAATGGAGACGAAGACGAACAGAAGATGAAGGAGACGGAGAACAAGGCGAATAATATAAAGAGCTGAGGATATACGAGTAAGTAGGAAATCTTTACTTTTGTTAAACCTACCTTAAATACATCATCTTTCTATAATATAACTGACTATATAATACAACTACATATAAATAAACATATTATAAATTAATAGAATAATAACAGTTTCTTAATAATTCTCGCTAAAAGATTATCATAAAAGCTTAATACTTCAGGCTCTGAAAAATATATACAGTATATGTGTATGTATATACGAGTACATACAATAAAAAAATTTTATTAGTTAATCAGTTCAATTTATCTGTTGTTGAGTACAAAGAATAAAAACTTATCAATTTTTTTAAGTGCTTCTGTCACACTAAACAAAAATGTGATTTAGCATGATGATAGCATAACAGTAAAAACACTAGATCAGCGAATAGTAAAAACCCACTGGCACATGTTTAAAAATAAAATAATTTGAGTTTATTAACAAGGTTTAACCTTTTATATATTTATTAACAGGGTGTTCAACACACTAATTAAAGTACATGACTACATAAAATGAGATTTGACTTATAAAACTCAAGGTTTAAGCTAAATTTTCCTGCATCTTTCATGAATCTTTCTTAATATTTCCTAAATGTTTCTTAATCTTACCTGGAGGTTAACTTTGTTTATCTCAATCAGCCGAGTGAGTTACCGAGAGAGTACGGAGATGAAAAGCTAGCACAGGCCTCTTTTCAAAATCTAACTCTACCACAATTAAATACAAAATGAGTTCTAAGAGATATTTAAAGACATTTCATTAAAGATCTGCATTTGAAAAACCTGTTCCAACCCGGCTACGTTGTCAGGTCTATGGTACCTTATATAACTTAGCCACCCATGAATCTATAATAAAGATTCAAGCTATTTATACAAATAATTAGGAGAATAAATTATAATTAGATTTTGTATGTAATAATATCGTATAATGTTCAATGAAAATAATTATATGTGAACACATTATTTGTAAATTTAAATTAATAGTTATTATCTACACTAGTTAATTAAAAGGAAGTACAAATTAAAATATTAATCTTTAGTATTTTTTGAACTTTGAAGTTTGCTTGCCAGTCGAGTGATATTTAGCAAAATCTGTGTATAGTTGTATTATCTGTGTATATATTATTATCTGTGCCTTTAGTAGATTAATTCCAAGTCTAATTGAATGTCTTTGAATATTTTTATTTAGTTTACAGTCACTTTTTGCATAAATCAATATTAATAGTTTATAATATAGTAAATGAATTCTTGAACTCTTGAATTGATATCAATCGACTAAAGTTATTAGTTTCATTACTCGTTCTCATTTTCGGTTGGATGAGAGAGAGATATGAATTTTTATAAATGTTGATTAATTTACTCAATGGTTTCATATTCAGTTTCATATTTTCTACATATGTATATGAAAATACTAAATACAGTGAAACCTCTACTTGCGGACACCTCCCGCAGGCGAACACCTCTAATAAGCGGACAGTTTCTTCAGTTCCTTGGATTTCCAAGTATTTTTAGAACAAATTATACTCTGCTAGACGGACACTCCCATGGCCGGACGCGGACACCCTTTTTCTATAAAACCCCTCCTGTAGACGGACGGAAAAAATATGTTTGGAGAAAAGTACAAGAAATACATACATTAATGCTAACAAAAAAAAACAGAGCAACACTAACGCACATTTACTGCTTTTTAAGTGTCATGCGGACACATAAACATATTAAACATATTAAATTGTGTGATTCCCCTTTCTTTAAACAATTGACAGTTTGTTGCACAGTTTTCTTTGATCTTTGTTAAGAGTGTTAATTTCAAAGCAATTGTTGACTAAATAAGGTCGTGTAACGACTTGTTGACTTGTTAAACATATTAAATTGTGTGATTCCCCTTTCTTTAAACAATTGACAGTTTGTTGCACAGTTTTCTTTGATCTTTGTTAAGAGTGTTAATTTCAAAGCAATTGTTGACTAAATAAGGTCGTGTAACGACTTGTTGACAATTTTTTATCGTAATAATGGCCGGGCGAAATTCTCTTTCACTTAAAGAAAAAATTACAGTTATAAATGTGCATGAACAAGAAAAACTTTCTGTGCGTGAAATTGCAAAAAGGTAATAAGATAAAACATTTTGAAAAAAGTATCTTAATTGTGTAAGTTTTTAGATTTAATATTGGTAAAACCCAGTCTGCAAATATTTTAAGAAATAAGGCAAATCTTAAAGACAGTTGGCAATCGGGAGTTAATATTAATTATAAAAAGAATTGCCTCTCTACAAAAGGTGCAGAGCTTGACAAGATTTGCTTTGATTGGTTTTCAATAGTCAGAAGCAAGAATTTGCCTATTTCCGGACCAATTGTAATGGCAAAGGCAAAAGAAATAGCTGATAAAATAGGTTATCATGGGTTTTCTGCATCAAATGGATGGCTACAAAAATGGCGCAAGCGACATAACATTGCTTTTAAGAGCATATCAGGAGAGGCGGCGGACGTTCCCTATGCAGATGTTATTAAATTTAGGATAACACTTTCTTCAATACTTGCTGAGTACAAGGCAGAAGACATTTACAATGCAGACGAGAGTGGTCTTTTTTTTCGAGCACTTCCTACAAAAACATTGGCTTTTAAATCAGAAACATGCACTGGGGGTAAATTGTCGAAAGAAAGACTTACAATCTTGTTTTGTGTTAACATGGTTGGGGAGAAGGAAACGTTATTAGTTATTGGTAAAGCTGCTCGTCCACGCGCTTTTAAAAATATGTCTATTGCCCAATTACCAGTTGATTGGAAATCGAATAAAAAGGCCTGGATGACTAGAGACATTATAAGCGAGTGGCTGCGTCAAATGGATAATAAAATGCGGTCTTGCAATAGAAAAATTATTTTATTTTTAGATAATGCCGCATCTCATCCTAGAGACTTATCACTTACCAATATTAATGTTGTATTTTTGCCAGCAAATACAACTTCGGTTTGTCAACCCTTGGACCAAGGCATAATTCAAAATTTTAAAGTTAACTATAGAAGCTTGATTTTAAAATACGTAATCACAAAAATGAGTTCGGCCAATTCAGTTTCAGAGATTTCAAAAAATATAAATGTGTTAGACGCAATATGTTTTATAAAAACAGCTTGGAAAAAAGTTGAACCTGCTACAATAGTAAACTGTTTCCGCAAAGCCGGATTTATGCATCAGAACCATAATGTCAATGAATATGATGCAGAAGATGAAGTGCCATTAACAACTCTAATAAATTTCCAAAAAATTTCAGAAATTAACGAAACTAGTTTTGAAGATTTTTTAAACATCGATAGCACTGTCTACACTGAAAATGACAGCATTGAAATACAGGTAAATATCGAAAATGAAAAAACTCCAGAAATATTATCAAGTGACTCAGAAGACGATGTTGTAGGACAAGAAATCGATAAAATTAAATCGTTTGAAGAAGCTCTTATACAAATAGGGCGCTTAAAAGCTTTCGCATTAGATGATTTTGTTGCATATGAAAAATTAAACACTTTGGAAAACCATTTTGAAGAAATGCACAAAAGATGGAGACAAGAGAAATTTAAGCAGGCTACAATTCGCCAGTTCTTTTTCCCAAGCACATAATTTTAAAGTTAATTACATAATTTGTTTTTTTTTTCTTGAATGAGGTTCTTATATTTTTACTTTATGTTTTTTCTGTTAATATACATATGTAGATGTGTATAAGTATATGAATCTTAAAGCTTAAATGAATTTTGGAAATAAATAAACATATGTATGTATGTATATATTAAAGATGCAATACGTTTAATTTTTTTTAATTTACATACTATTACATAATAGAAGTATGTATTTAATAGTGGTGAAAACCGACCGTTTTTAATCAACTATCCCGTAGGCGGACACCTCTCGCTAACGGACAAATCTGCTGTGACGATCGGTGTCCGCCCACGGGAGCTTTCACTGTATATGTATTATGATTCGCCTAAAAATTTATTGTTTTGTTACTTTTACATACATATATTATAATAATTAATAATATACATATGTATATGTACACTTTTAATATCAACAACATAATCTTGAAAAACAGCTAATAATTTTAATTTTTGATTGGTTAAACTAAGTTTTATAAAGATCGCGAGATGGTTGCGAAAATAAAATAGAGAAATTGAATACAATACTTAATAATTTTAACCGTTTAAATTTATAGATTTCCCCATTAATTAAATAACTGATTACAGTTTTAATTAAGGAATGGATTCAAAAAAATGGTTGTTAGATCGAAAAAAATTAAATAATAAAAGAAATAAAGATCTATCATTGGTAAGATTGGTACTTTGAATAGTAAAAATAATGAATATAATTGCATTTTACAAATTATAGGAGATGTGATAATGATAACGTGGTCTTTGTTACCAGAGTCCTGCTCTGGTTTTTGTCTCTGATCATATCATCATCTCTAGAGAATGATTAAACGCGAAACTAAGATGAGACAAAATTGAGTTCTTACTTTGGAAGAAGGTCAACATGGAAGCAAATGTCTTTATAGCTAACAATAAGAGTGTTATATAAGCATTGATGTCTGTTGAAATGGAATTTAAGGAACATCCTTTTTGGATGCCTTCGGATTGACTATAAAGGGCGATGTTTTAAATTGGTTATCGTGCTAAATAACCCATATTCAAGATAGGAAATAATTTTAAGATAGGTACTTAAGATAGGAATACAGGAATAATAACTGATATCAAAGACCTTAGTCCTAAAACTATATACATAGATCAATATATTGATAGATAGATAGTTATATTGAATTATCTCGTATATAGAGTAATATGTAATAACTACTATATTCTTATCATTATTTACATTCTCCTACTTGAATATTACTTTACGTTTATATTTCTTTCTTTTGCTTTACCTATTTAATTTTGATTTTTTATTTTTTCTTTAAACTTAAATGCTGAATGAATCATCAGTTAGCTATCTCAGACTCGTTATCGATATGCATACATACACACATTCACATGTGTTAATTAACTTTAATAGTAGCGTAAATTTAAGTGTGAAGAATACTAAAAAAGAAACACTTGGCAACAGCAAAACATGGTATATAACAAAAAATTCATATTAAAATATACATAAAAAAATATATGAAAAAAATATGTATATTGTAAATATAAAAAATATTCAACTAAAATTATTCGACTCAATTTCAATTCAAGTTAAAAACTTATGAAATATAAAATTAAAGAATAAAAAATGATTAAAATTGAAATTTAACAATATAATAAAAATATTTTAAAATTCCAATAAAATTTTCAATGTAAGTTCAATGTTTTTTGTTAAAATTTAAGTACTTTCAAACTTATAAACGTATAAAAACCTCATATTTATAGTTATCTCTTATATTACACCTTAAATATGCGTAAAGTTTATTACTTTAACCTACTTTAAAATTGTTTTGCCATAAATTTTATAATGATGTTTGTATTTACGTTATAGTCATGAGCTTTGTTAACAACATGTAAATTGTTTCAACACTTTTTAGTATTTAAGTGGGTTATCACATTTGAGAAAATATCACTCACTTCTAGGAAATTAGAATCCAATTATATTAATACTAATAGTAACTAGTCCCGATATCATGAATTATAGTCTTTCAACATACATAATTACATCAAGGTACTCAGACAGACAGGACAGGCTAGGAGAGGATATGACATGACAGAATATGGCACCACACAACAGACTATTTATTTTGTCAAGACCAGAAGAAAATCAATCTTTCTACTATACTGACCTATCTTTCTATATAAAATATGAAATATAAAAAAACATTTTAAATTAGTCGATATTTTAGAAACATAACAGAAGTCAATTCGAGTATGTATATTGTAGTATTGTATATAAGTATATATAATCAGTAGGCATTATAATTTTCACATTTTATTCACTTTTATTCTATTTCGTTTACTCAATTTTAAAATAGAAACAAGGACAATATCTATCCTTGTCACAAACTGCGTCTATAGTCTATAAGTGCTATATGTATGTATTGTCTATCTATCTATCTATCGTAAATATACTATATGTTACAAAACTAGATACGTTTCCCTTTCTTTACTTGTTTTCATTGATCTACTGATGTACTGATGTTTCTTTAAAAAACAAAAATTTCTTCAATGAAATAACCTTATTTATTATTTCTACATTCTCTCTATTATGATCTTTTCTAGAATTAAACAAGAATAGATTGAATTAAGTTTTTTCAAGGTACCAACAACAACAAGCTTTGTTGATACGACTAAGACACAAAATATTTGAATCAGAAAACAAAATTAAATAATATTATTTTAGTACTTTATAATTATTTGACTGTATTTTAGAGTTGATTATAATTTTTACATTTATTTTTTTAGTTCCATTCTTATATTTTATTTATTTTTATTATTTTTATATTTTATTTATTTTGAATTCAAGTTTTCTAGTTGTTATTTGTAAGTAAATTTTGAGAGATTTTTTAAAATAAATAAACTACATTAAATACAGGGTGACGCAAAAGTTATCAACTTTCAACCCTATTGGAAGATGCTGTTATTATTACAAATGGCGTCATCTGTCATCGTGACAGTTGTGAGGTAGACAGTTGTAAAATACACGTTTGCTGCTGTCAGTTGGTGTTGTGTTATTCTCCACAAGAAGTGGTATTGAAATAACATGAATTTTATTATTTATTTCCTATCCGGATAGGATAAAATGTTACAACCTTAGGAAATCGGGTGATTACTTTTGTACCAATCTGTGCTGTATATATATATACTATATATCTACCTATGTATACATAAATATAAACTCATTTATATATAACGGAATTTATATACGAGAAACTAAACTAAAAAAATATAAAATACAGTTTGTCGAAATAATATGAATAAGTAATGAGAAAATGAGGAAAGAAAGTAAAAATAGTTTTTGTTCATTTTCTTATAATACTCACCCATACAACGGCAAAAGCCCCAATTCCAGAATTGTTTTGTTGTTGTCCTTTGAGCTTATAAAAAAGAATTACACTTGATTTGCACACAATTTAGGCAAATTTCGGATATTCTTCTCTAAGAACAAAAATATTTTTGGTTGAGCTTTAATTTAAGGTTTTTTGACTTTGTTTTTGCTTTTACTTTTGTTTTTATTAGTTTTATATTTAGTTTTATTCGAACTTTTTTTTGCTTTAGCGTTTCAAAGAAAGTCTGAAGTGATTCCGAATCACAGCTTATTTATTATAATATGCAAATATCGACTACTTCTTTAAAGTTTCTCTCGCTTTCTCTTTCCCTCTGCGTTGTTCAAAATTAATACAACCCACAATACACTTGATTTCTCCTCTTGTCTCTTTAAATATCTTACTGATAGACTCAAGGACTTTCTGTCTGTCTGTGTATCTGCCTGTCTGTCACGGTTTGCAATCTCCAGCGATCCAGCTACGCAGGATACTTCAAATCTACGCGGGTTCTACGCAGATTTTTAAAATTTTTTTCTTTCTTTTTTGCCTGTTTATATCAGGACAGAGTTTTGGTGTATCGGCGAATTTATCGACATCGAAATTGATTTTATGATACGCAGCTGTTTATCTAAAAAAAAAACAAAACAAATACAATCTACATACATCTAGTATGTACCTGTGTATATATGCAACAACAACAAAACTTTATTTCACTTTCTGTCTGCTGTTTCGGTTCCTATACACACCAACCTTGGATTCGTAAAGAAATACCTGTGCTTTTCTGCCTTTTGAGAAGTTACCCGATCAAAAGACTAAATTCAACTGAACTGATCTTTAGTGCTGACTGCTGGTTGGACTCGAGTATATATAGAAAAATATAACCCCGAGCGTACCGACACGTACTGCTTTGGTTCAATAGTACGATGTTGTTGTTGTTGTTGCTGCTGTCTGTATTGTTCTTTTTCTTGCTGTTTTTTTTGTTGTTGTTATTGTTATATTGTGTTTGTGTTTGCAATTCTTTTTTAATTGTTTTTATAGCTTATACTCTTACATGCTCCGCTTACGTGTATCGAAGTGCGGCTGACGTCTGTGGCTCTCATAGTTTTTCTAGATTTTCTTTTGGTTTCTCTCTTTTTCTTTCTCTCTCGCCTCAGAGTTTTGTTATGTGTGTAGAAAATATTTTTTAATTGTTTATTTCTTATGTTGTAATTTCTTGTTACAATTATTATTTTTATTAAGTTTTTATTGTTTAGCAACAAAGTTATTTTATATAATTTTATGATACAAAGCAAGGGCCAACACTGAGAGATTGAATGACTAATTGAGAGAGTGAGATTCTTGTTTATTATGTATTATTTATGTGAATATAGTTTATAGGGTTGTAGTTTATAGTGTTTTCCGAGGTTTTTCGTCTATCACTCTACTAAACGATCACGGCGATCACTACATCCGTTCTTCTCTCTGTTAAAAATAAGTGTCTGCTCATTTGTAGAGAGCGCGATTGAGAACAACAAACAGCTGTTTGTCACTCTGCGTGTTTAGTAGTTGTTTATATTACTTGCTGCTGCTATTTTGCTGCTCGTGTTCGATGGTATTTTTTTTATTTATTATTTTTATTTTGTTTTTTTCACTGCCTGAATAATAAACAGCTTTTAGAGTAATTTACGTTATGACGCAAATAGTAACAGGTTTTTGTTGTTCTTGTTGTTTGTTTCTCACTAAAGTCACTTACTCACTTTTCTGGTTAGTTGTTGTTTATATTGATTGTTGTTGTTGTTGCTGGTTTTCTTGTATGTTGCTGAATATTAAATCTCTTTTCCATTCATTCATTAAATTGATTTTGTGTTCGTAGATATGTACAATCTACCTTTTATCCTAATTTGCTTTGTTCAACATTTTCTTCGTTAAAAGGAAATAAAAATTACTTTCGTGAACATTTTTTAGATACACTTTGTTGCACTTTATAACACTTTGAGTTGTTGTTGTTGATGTTTTTGCTGTTGTTTACTTAGTTCGAACAAAGATATTTCAACGTAATGTTTTGTAAACAGCTTCCGGAAGTTGATGGCTGTGGCTGTGGCTGTTGTTGTTGTTGTTGCTTTTAAGTACCCTTTGATGTTGTTACTTTCAAGTACTTGTTGTCGCCGTTGATGTTTCTACTCTTGTTGTTGTTGTCGTTATAATAGGAACAACAACAACAAATCAGTGGCTCAGTTACAGTTACGTTCTTCACCGTGACTGGACGGCCCCGTTCTGTAAACAGATGAAAAGAGAAGAGAAGAAAACAGAAGAGAAGAAAAGCGTATTTTTTAATTTTTATGTATAAAAAGCTTTCAATTGTTATATTACATATACTTCAAGTAAAAACAACAACAAAACTAATGATAGCAACAATAACAAAAACATTGAATTTATTTATTAATAGTTTTTGCCTTATAATGCATTGTTTCTTGAATTCATTTTACATCTTTTTTTTGTGTTTTATGTAACCTTTATAATAGATGAATATGTACATTATACGATTACATACATACATATGTATATGCTTGTCTTTATATTTATTTATTTATTTACATGATTTATCTTGTATAAGTGCGAAAAATGGGCTGTTTTTGTGGAATCTTTTCAAATAGAAATCTTATCTAATGTTTAATTTTAAATTCAAATTTTAACTGCGTCATAATTCAAATCATTGGCGGTTTTTATATTTTAGACCTTCAACCGGTTCTTTTGTTTGATTAAAAATCATCTAGCAATTATGATGTTTAAACAATTTAGTATTAAAAAAATAAAAAAAAAACGCAATCTCAGTTGTTATAAAAGAAAAGCCACACTACGCAGTGCAAAGCAATTACTCGCTATTATTTAAAAATAAAAACATCAAAAGATTTCCACAGATTTCCATAAATCTGCACGGATTTACCCCGATCTCCACGGTCTCTCTTTACGAATTTCCACGAATCTCCAAGAAACTCCACGAATTCCTACGAAATTCCACGAATCTTTACGGAATTCCTCGGAACTTCATACATCTTCACAGATTTCCAGGAATCTCTACAGATCTTCACGGAACTCCACAGATCTTTACGAATACTCTCGGAGTTCAACGAATCTCTATTAAACTCCACGAATCTCTCCGAAATTTCATGGATCTCCACGAAATTCCACCAATCTTTACGGACCTTCACAGACCTCTACGGATTTCCTCGAATCTCTACGGATACTCTCGGATTTCCGCGACTCCCCGAGAAACTCCACAAATCTCTAAGAATATCCACGAATCTACACGAAACTCTTCAAATATTTACAGATTCCCACGAATTTCCACACATTTTTATGGATGTCCATCGTTTCCCACAGAGTGACGTCCAGAAAGGTTAATTGGTCAAGTGACCAAATTTGTTTTTGTATGCTTTGATGCTGATACATAATATACCCTCTATAGTTTAAACTTATACAACTGTAGTTGTCTATGATTTACACATACACAAGGACAAACGCAAGACTAAAGGTCAAAGGTTTTCACCTTCGGATGTTAAAGCCAACCAATTATGACGCGATTTCAAATCAGAAATTAAATATTTATAAATACATATAACATACAGTACAACCTCCCTAATCCGGACACTCGCTAATTCGGACTATCCAGTAATCCGGACATTTAAATTTTTCGGACAGTTTAGAAATTTTTCCTCTATAGTCCGGACAAGTGTTCTTTTTCCTCAGTAAAATTTCTTCGATATTTTACCGCTAGACAAAATAAACATTGTGTGTGAGCAAGAATTAAAGAATGTGTAAAATATTTTAGTTTACTTGAGTTTGCGTGGAGTTAAGACGTAAATATGGCTCCCGTAAATAAACGACAACATAAAACATTAACGTTGGCAGAAAAGTGCAAAATATTGGATACAATTGATAGTGGCAAATCAATCAGACAAGTGGCAGTAATTGCTAACCAAAATATTGAAGAACTTGATAGTTCTTTGGAGGAGTCTGAAAATGCTCAAAACAAAGTCTCACATAAAGAGGCAAGTGAACTGTTTTTAAAAGCTATTTTATGGGCTGAACAAACTAAAGCGACAGATAAGGATATTTTATTTTTAAAAGAATTTAAAAATAAAGCTGACAAATTACATAAAGATACATGTATTCAAACAAAAATAAATTCTTATTTTTCAAAATGAATTTTCGGTCGCTTTTAGTATGTTCCTTTATGTTTCTGTAAATTAATTCAATACAAATGAATTCTTATGAGTACTTATGTTTCTTTTCAGTAATAAAAATAAATAATATATATGTACAAATATGTATTGCGTTTAAAATTTAATTTTAACTCTAGTCCGGACGATCCACTAATCCGGACAGATGCTGAAACTATATCTGTCCGGATTAGGGAGGTTGTACTGTACTATAATATACATAAATAGTAAATAACAGTCACTGAATATTTTCCGAATTTTCGTAGCTGAGATAGAAATCGAATATCGTATCGCTTTATTGTGAAAAGTGGTTCGTTTTTTGATCCGTTGTTGTTTTTTTTTTTTATGTACAGCTATCGAAAAATATTAAGAAAAATAAAAAATTTTTATTTTCTTTGAAATCTTTAACCAAAGTTTTTAACCAAATCATTTAAGCAAATCATTTTAACATTCATTCTTAATGAATCTTAAGCATAATATTCTAAAACGTGTGTCTTTTTTGACCTTTAAAACTACTTCGAAACTCAACTACCCAATACAGCTTATCTTTAAATATACACGAACCTCATTCATATCTAATCTAAATTCCATTTAAATATTTAATATAAAAACAAAAACTATTTAAAATTTTCCATACTACGATTTTAATCGAAATTTTGTTTTCATCTTCAAAGTTCAAAACTATGGCAACATTGTTGTAGATGCACAACAACAATGTCTTGCTATTCTTATCTAATTTGACTTAAAAACGACGTAGATTAATTCGACTAGAAATCTCGAAGGTATTTCTTTTTGTATTTGTAATAACTAAATATTTGTAGTAGTAATAATAATAATAACAATAATAATAAGAACAACAACAACAGTTTTTTGTTTGTCTTTAAGTAGAACTTATGTAAATCTGTCACGTTGCAGGCAGACACGCCGTACAGTGGAGCAAAAAAAAAGAAAGAAGGAACAAATCGTTGATTAACATAAAATTTGATGTATTATTTCCTGAATGAATAACTACAGTTCAATAAATAAAAAGATTAAATATCTCATCTTAAATGCTATATTATCATAAAAAGAAAAACTGTCAACGTTTATTTATAGTCAAACTTTTCAGTTACCTTAGTAATTATCAAAATGGTTGGTAATCAAAGTTTAAAGTGATTAAAAATATTAACTGTGATTTAACCATGGGTTCAGGCTAGTAATTTAAGATTTCTTAACGATTATTCTCACTTGCTTTTTGTGTATTAGTTTAATCATTTGGCCTTCGAGACTGATGATGACTTTTAAAGGATTTCAACATTTCATTTATGACTTGTATAACTTCAAATTATAAAAAACTTCAGTTACATGAATAATATGATGGAGTAGTTAATCAGACAGTGATTAGAATTTGTCTAAAAACCTTAATGAAACCTTTGTTAATGGTAGGAAAAATTGAAATTTTTTTCTAGATTTCAATACATTATACTGTGCAAATATAATAATCTATAATCTATATTATATATCATGCCACTAAATAACCAAACCGAGCCCTTTGTTAACAAAACGTCGCAATTTCATGTCGCTTTTTGGTGTAAACAAGAAATCATGTATGTTTCGTAATATTATATACGTATATGGGTATATAGTATATACATAGATACGCATATATCATGCATTTGCTGTTCTTAGCCCAGACATAAACAAATAAAATAGTGGTTTTCTTGAATTCTCTAGAAAGAGTTTGTTTTCTGTCTATAATCAGAATAATACAATATTCTTTCAGATAGTTTATTCTACAACGTGTAGAAGAAGGACAATAAAACTCATTAGAATGATTAGAAAGGTAATTATTTGGGAAAACTGCGACTGTAAATTGAGTTATTTGTGTCCATTGGTTGAAGGTCTGAAGTCCACTGTATCTCACTGTCTCAGACATCATAATCACGTGGCCAGAATTCAACAGAGTTTAACACATTCAATAATTTTCAGAAATCTTACGGGTACTTCTGGGACTACCCTCTGTGTGTAATCTCGGGTGTATAGGGTTAAGGGTCCGGTGGTTAGAACCTTAGGTTCTACCCTTAATAGGTGTCCATTTAAGTTCTCAATTAGATTCTTATTTCACTCATAAAATTTAATAGAACTTTAAACAAACCCCGAACAGCCTTTAATAGATAACATCTGATTCTTAAAATATATCAAGATAGATCATTGATTTGGCATTGATTGATGATGATACATGATTTTGAGGTGGGTTTAAATGTGTTTTTATATTCGTATGTACATTTATATTGTATAATATATGTAGATCCAGTATATAGGGGAACCCGAAAGGTTGGAGTATTTAATTGTGTAGCCCACTGTACCATCGGTTAGAGTCAGACTTCAGAGCCTGGGGTTTGGGTCCAGACATCGTTAAGAATTATGCCGATTACTATGGTTTGGAAAGGAATAAAGGACTTTTATATATGATACGAGGCGTAGTTTTCCACTTAACCTATCCCACTCTGCTGGTCCATGTCCAGTTTTACCCTGTGGTAGATGTACAATGGGTTATTTAGTTACAGTATCCAGTGTATCCAAAGATTTCGCAGGCCATCCCATTTCTGTTTCTTTTATCAAACAAACGTTACCTAACCTAATTTCAATGTTTCATTAAAGGTTTTATTAACGGTTTCGTTCAAGCTTTCATTCAAGCTTTCACTCACGGTGTCATTCACGGTTTCATTCAAGGTTTCATCAAGTTTCAGGGCTTTTGTAAATAATTGATATCAGATATGAATAGTTTTGGGAATGCATAAACAATTCAAGGTCACACAAACGCAATCGGCATGTTTTTGATATACCACACATACACATGTAGCAACATATGTTTTTATAACCGTGTGTGTTCTTCGTTATGAAATGTGAAAAGTTGCCAAATTACGTCAAACAATAAAAATGGCAACAACAATACAGTTCCCATCCCCTTTAACGAGTTTAAAAGTAGATCATTGCCAAAAATATGTACAGATTTACATACTTATATACGTGTAATTGTACATAAATATGAAATATATAACCATGAACTATGACGTCAAGCAAAGAAAAGCAAAAACAAAACGAAATTATTGACAAGGATGAAATGGTGTCAGTACAGGAAACCATACAAATATGCAAGAAGGCTAAACCTTAAGGTTTTTCTTAACCTTAAAAAGAAAATATCGTATTAATAAGCAGAAAATAGTAAAATACGCATTACACGAAAACGTAAACAATTAAAGGGAGAAGGAAAGGAAGGGGAAAACATTGAGGACAACGTGATAAGAAACCTTGTCCTATCTCGCCATTCACCTCCCTCCCACCAACGACCATCCAAGATGGCTGCAGGTAGGAGTTTCTTTGGAATTCATTCTGACTAAGAAAGGAAAAGAGTAAATATTATATTATTAGAGTACCCCTCTCCCCCCCTACCACACTATTTCTTCAACTATTCACCCTTTCAATACTTTTCCAATGACAACTCCGACTGCAGTCGTAACATGAAGAATGCGAGATCCAAGAAACGTGTCAATAATTACTGCGACCGCATGTTTTTCTGAGCAATTATTTATTGTTGTTGTTGTGTTGTTGTTGTTCTTTTGCAACTGGAAAATGACTGGAATAAAACACGCGTTCGACGTTGTGGTTTTCGCGACCATCCAAGAAATTCTGTTCTTCCAGAGCTTTTGCAAATGACAGTCACTTTGTCACTTTGAGCAGTCGTGGCGAAAAATAAGAGGACGATTTTGTAAACTTTTCAAAACTTATGAAGATTATTTAGATATAAATAGTTCCTTTCAAAAGTTTAAATTATTTTACATAACAATAATGAACTTTATATAAAATAATAATAAGTTTAGAGATTATAATTTTAGAGGCCGTCACTGTGCTGTCAGAACGACCATTACAATAGCTTTGTCTGTCTGTATGTCTCTCTGTCTGTATGTCTGTTTGATGCAATTGGTCTGGATAAAAATCAATATTTGAATATAATCTGACATGGAATAGAAACTGTTTCTTTTTCCTTCATTTTTTTGGGGGGCACTTTTATTATTACATATTTTGGAAAACAATTTTTCTTTGTTTTTCTCTCTAAAAACAATTAAATTAGTCTACAAACCTTTTTGTATTTTCTTTTTGAACTCGTCTGCTGCTTCTGCTGGATGTCTGTCTGGCTGTGTGTCGATTTGTCTGTCTCGCTTTTATTAATTAAACTCTTTTACTCCAATTATAAGAACCGTTATAATAAAATAAAATCAATATAAATTTTTTAATGCTGATATTTAGTATTAAGTTCATTGCAAATAATTTTGCTTTCAGTCTGTTTCTTATGTGATTTTTCACGAAAATTTGTCTAAACCGTTTTCTGCTGCTTCTTCTTCTTCGTGCACAAAACAAATTCTGCTAGCGAAAATACTAGAAGTGGTGTTTTTTTTTGGACTTGAAATTCCGTTTTCGCATCAGAAATGAGTTGTTTATTTCCTTGGGGTTTTCGCAAGAAAATACTACATAAATTAGTTACGAATTTTGGGAAAAATTAATACGCGAATCGCGTAACGCGAACAAAATCGAACGAAAATTCAAACGTAACACGCAACTTGTAAATTCGTGAAGTCTTCAAGATTTGAACAATTTTTTCACTTCGTTTCTTGCACCACAAAAATTTGCGAAACAGATACGCAAAATATTTTTTTTTGCAAGGGTTTCCTTTAAAGCGAAACCCTTTTTTTATGCTGTGGATTCTTCTCGATTTCTGCGTTTGGAGCGACTACCAGAGAGTCAAATAATTTGCTTTGTTGCACTTTTGTTACTTGTTTTTTTTTATGGTGGTGGTCCTTCTTTTCAGAAAATCCGAGTAGACACGTCCGCCAAAGAGTGGCGTCCGGTTATTAAAAGAAAACTAAAATAGGTCTTTTTCCAGACAACGACTGCTTCTGGCTTGAAGTCCAAAGTAAAATGCGATATTGTGAAATCGTACCCTCAGCACCACATCGAATTAATTCCATGCTTGGAATCCTTTGTGGAATGGAATGGAAAATGTTATGGGAAATGAAGAAGCATGCGCCGCAGCAATTATCCAGTCGTCATCATCAATGTCATCATGACAACAACAACAACAAGAAAGGAAAACAGCCACCGCAACGAAACAACTTCAGTTAAAGTATAGTTTAAAAAAATTAGGCTTTTAGTTTTTATTGTTGCTTTTTTTTGGTATTCAAAGCCATTCGAATTTTATAAAACATGAAATCGTTTGGTGTACTTTCTTAGCCATTATTTTTTAATGGAAAATTCTAGTATTTCATGTAAGCTCTCAATAATTACATGTTTTGTTGAATACGCCACTCTGTATTGTTGTTCTTAGAATTTGTCGATATTACATGGGTAAATTTCTGTGCAACAACAATAACAGTTTGTTAAACGAAAAAAATATTGCATATTTCAAGGCTAAAGAAATACTCCATATGCAATGTAATGGGTGGGCCATCGACTGGTTTCTGTTTGAGTTAAATAATCATAGGTTAAAAATAATTAAATCCTTCAATGGATGAATATAAATGAGTGGATAAATGGAAATTCTTCACTCTTATTACACTGCAAGGTTATAAAATAATACTTCCATGAAAACTAACTGCGTGGAATTTCCTAAGATGCATAAATAAATTTTAAATTGTTGAAATATTTTTATAAATTATTTTAATAGTATTGATATTTTTATTTTATTTTATTTTATTTAATTTAGTTTAGTTTACTTTCAATTTAAGTTTAATGTATCAAAAAACTTAAGTATTTATGTATGTTATTGAACACTGCAATCAGTAGAGTTCATATAATCGAGAGATCATGAGTTATAACACAGAATTGTTCAAAGTTTTGTACAAAAAAATGTATAGTTTTGTTCATTTATTTATTTAAGATATTCTTTATTTACTTTAAGATATTTGTTATTTATTAAGATTTACTGAATGTTATTTATTTACATTAGATTTATTATGATTTGTAGATTCGATTTACATAATGATAATATGTAATCATTATGTAATCATTATGTAATATAATCAAACAGAACTTCAAACATATAAGCACCCTTATTAGGAATTCCAGCTGGAGGTACCGCAAATAATTTTCTTTTTTACTTTTTTATATAATTCACGTTAAGTTTGAAACAATTAGAACATAAGTGGCAGAGTTATTGGTGCGAAAACTTAAAGGGCTAACCATGCAGTTAATATGCACGGTACTGATGAGAAGAGAGAAACTACGAATACCCTGAATACCATTTGAGGATCGTACTTTCCGTAAAAAGCAATGGAAAAACAGTTACCACCACCATATGAATTTGCAAGTTAAATTTTTGCAACCTAAAATTTTATTAGTTTTATTTAGTATTTCCCTATTGAATATTTCCAGAAAACTACTAAAAGTTAAAAAAATAATATTACATGACCCCCCCCCTTTAAAGTTTTTAATTAATTTTATGCAACATTAAATAATTTCTTCAGTTTCGAGGACGCCTACTACGCGATTCTCAACTTTTCTTGTGAGGCTTGGCGACCCTCAAAAGCAGAAGAAAATATGTGTTTTTTTCTGGACCATGAAACACCTGTTTTAGTTGCATTCGATTTGCAATGCAATGCTTGGTCATTCTACTGATGCGTGGAATGAACAGATGATTACACGATTGAATGATTTTATGCCTTCACTGACGTTTCGGAATGGCGGACATCGTACGATTTCCCTCGAGTACACGAGTGCTTGAGATCAAAACTGATGAACCGGAATGCTTCAGGTGCGACACCCACTCCGAAGGAATACTAAAGGTTCTGCAAGCTCGTTTGGATCTATGCGACGTAGTACTATTAGTTGGCGATAAACGGTAAGGAAAACGTATTCTCTCTTTACGCTATTATTTTATTCTTAACCTCATGCTATTCTCTCTTCAGCATTTCTACACATCGTCAGATTCTGATAGCATGTAGTGAATACTTTTCTGTTTTGCTCAGCGAACCGGTGGGCGAGTCCCAGACGCGAGAAATAACTCTCAACGAAATCGACGCGGACGCGTTGGAGCAACTGGTTCACTACTGTTACACGGGATGTCTGGAATTACGAGGGGACACGATTGAGGTTCTGCTTACCACAGCAAATCATCTGCGTTTAAAAAAAGTCGTCGAAGCCTGTTGTGAATTCCTTCAGCGCCATCGAGAGCCATCAAATTGGTTGGCCCTCGCTTCTTTGGCGGAGCAGCTGAACCTCGACGCACTTTTGCTTAATACTCGGAAAATCATCTGTGAAAATTTTGAAGAAGTAAGTGGGAAAAAACTGGGTCTAAAACTCCAAACATATTTTGTTCTGAAGAAGTGGAAGCTGTTTCCAATA
Organism: Myopa testacea; assembly: GCA_949629155.1. Taxonomy (NCBI): domain Eukaryota; kingdom Metazoa; phylum Arthropoda; class Insecta; order Diptera; family Conopidae; genus Myopa; species Myopa testacea. The sequence goes on along the minus strand of OX451346.1, from coordinate 1,497,849 downwards.
CAAGCTGCATGTGTTCATGTTCTCGTTATGTCGTATTCACATCTATTTTTAATTGATTGGTTTTATTAACTATTATAATATTTTTAATTAAGGTTTCCAACTATCCAGACTTTTTTCTATTAAGTGCTAAACAAGTGTGTGAACTCATAGCTAGTGATGATCTTGATGTACCATCTGAAGAGTTTCTTTTTGAAGTTCTAATGAAGTGGATCGAGTACGAACCAGAGGACCGTAGAAAGCACTTTACAGAGCTACTGGCTCAGGTACGATTGCCTCTGCTGCCGCCTACTTTTCTGGCCGAGAAGGTGGAGCCACTCTGCAATACAACGGAAAGCCAAAAATTGTTCGTGAATGCGCTAAAATCCCATCTACTGCTCACAAGTAATTCTACTCAGCCCAGGAATCATCAATTAAAAAATGTAGTGAAGCACTTGTTGGCCATTTTTCCTCAAGTATTAATTTCCTTCTTCAAACTTAACTTTTTACGCAAATATATTTTTTTCTTTTCATACAGAGCACAGAAGAGTACCATAATTTAGCAATCGCTGGCTACAATCTGCGAACGAAGATGTGGAGCGTATGGAATACTCAAATAGAATACCGTGAGTGGCGTCCAGTTGCTCTGATGAATGATAACCTGATCATGGTGGGTGGATACTCAAATGGCTCACCGTTAAACACAGTCATATGTTTAAATTTGCATACAATGTATTCAAGTGAAATAGCTCCAGTGGATACGCCCCGGGACAAACATATGATAGCAATACTGAACGGTTTAATTTACGTGATCGGAGGCCATGATGGGCGTCAAGTTATAAATTCAGTAGAGAGGTAAAGATATAATATGATTACGTGGTTAACAGAAAAAAATGTAAGAATAACTTTCAGGTGGGACCCAGTGGATCGAACATGGAAATTTGTTGCTTCAATGACAAATGCTCGTCAACTAGCAGGCGTGGCTGTTATCAATGATAAATTGTATGTATCTGGTGGACATTCCGGTATAGAATTTTTATCATCGGTGGAATGCTACGATCCGGTTGAGAATATTTGGAGATCCATTGCGCCCATGAAAGTGGAACGCTTCTCGCATTGTGTAAATAAGATAAATTTCAGTATAAAAACATCAATTGTGTATAAATTAATTGAAATTAATTGCTCCATGTAGCTCGCAGTTCATAAAGGTTCCATGTTTGCAATCGGTGGACATAACAGTGTAGACCAAGCTGATTCCATTGAACGCTATGATCCACGTACAGATACATGGACAACGGTATTTTATTCAATGCATTTCATGTAAAATTTCATAAACGAGTCAATATATCCTTCCAGATTTCCTGTTCGCAGACAATTTCTGGTTATACTACATGTGCTTCTCTTGGACCTGACCTATTTATTTATAATAATATCAACATTTATATGATAAGCAGTGAAAGCAGCTGCGACAACCTGGAGCTGCAGATACTTCCCAAAACCGCGAACACTTTTATTAAATTTAATAACACAGAGTTGTTTGCAATTCCTTACGAAATCAATCCTTCGGGACGTTTCATTAACTATAAAGAATTTTAGTTGTTGGTTTCGTTGGCTTTCGTTTTAGGGTTTTGAACCCTCTGCGTCTACAAACGAATGTACAAAAACAAGAGTCAAATGATACATATTGATATTTGTCATAATTAATGAATCATCTTTCATGTTTTTAAATTATGTAAAAGAAACAAGAAAGTAGAAAACATAAAGAAAAATGAAAAAGATTCTTTAAAATGTGGACTTTTTTTATAATAAGTTTTTTCGGTACATATTCACAGATTTTAAAGTAATGAAGTTTCTTACTTGCTTTCACACTGTGATAAACTGTAATCACAAAACAGAAAAAAACGTAAGAAAATTTATACTATTCACTATATTTCCGCTACGTCAAGGGTTAGGATTTTGGATTGGATTAGGACTTTGATTTTTTACGAAAGGAAAAAATCAAGTTGCTTTGTTATTTTTTATTATTTTAAATATGCAAAATATTGAAATATTTGTTGATGCAAAACTTTTTGTTCCTTGTTTACAAATAAGCGGTAAATATTTTTTATGAACAACATTTATTTCTAATATGGTCACATTTATTTCCGAATAGAAACAATTTTCTTACAGAGAGGACACATAAATATAAGGTTACACATAATGTGACAACGCTGTTAGGCATTAAAGAATATTAGAAAAGAAAGAAAATTAATAAAAAATTTTTAATTTAACAGCATAACACGTGGACTTGTTTTAATATTTGTATGCAGGTGATCGTCACCTCTTGCATCGTTAATTTTCCTCCATTTTATGACCTCAATTGTATTATCAATGTTAATGTCTATTATATGCAAGGTCCATTAAAACATAAGAAGTGGTGGGTGGTTGTTAAATTTGGGTAACAGGTCTTCTATATGGCAAATAAAAACATAAAAAGTAGATCTGCCTTGAATTCCGTTCATTCATATTTAGGCAGACATGCCAAATTTCAGTGCGATACTGTATTTAGTTTTGTTTTGACAGCTGGTTGTTGTTGACGTGTTTGGCAAACGATTTTCGCTTAAATTTAAATTTAAATTTCGCAAACTTCAATTTTTGCAACCTAAAATTTTATTATTTTTATTTAGTGTTTTCCTATTGAAAGGTCCCAGAAAACTACTAAAAGTTGAAAAATAATACTGCATAATACATTTAAAGTTTTTAATTAATTTTATGCAACATTAAATAATTTCTTCAGTTTCGAGGACGCCTACTACGCGATTCTCAACTTTTCTTGTGAGGCTGGGAAACCCTTAAAAGCAGAAGAAAACATATGTGATGTTTTCCTGGATCATGAAACACCTGTTTTAATTGCTTTCGCTTTCATGCAATCGGTCGTTCTACAGGTGCATGGAATGGAAAAGCTTGCTTTTAGTTCAGTTCTCTCACAAAACTTGACATGCATATGCATTGCATGGTTGGGCCTTTAATCAGTGGTTTTATGCGTTCAGTGACGTTCCGGAATGGCGACCATCGTACGATTTCCCTCGAGTACACGAGTGCTTGAGATCAAAACTGATCAACCGGAATGCTTCTGGTGCGACACCCACTCCGAAGGAATACTAAAGGTTCTGCAAGCTCGTTTGGATCTATGCGACGTAGTACTATTAGTTGGCGATAAACGGTAAGGAAAACGTATTCTCTCTTTACGCTATTATTTTATTCTTAACCTCATGCTATTCTCTCTTCAGCATTTCTACACATCGTCAGATTCTGATAGCATGTAGTGAATACTTTTCTGTTTTGCTCAGCGAACCGGTGGGCGAGTCCCAGACGCGAGAAATAACTCTCAACGAAGTGGACGCGGACGCGTTGGAGCAACTGGTCCACTACTGTTACACGGGATGTCTGGAATTACGAGGGGACACGATTGAGGTTCTGCTTACCACAGCAAATCATCTGCGTTTAAAAAAAGTCGTCGAAGCCTGTTGTGAATTCCTTCAGCGCCATCGAGAGCCATCAAATTGGTTGGCCCTCGCTTCTTTGGCGGAGCAGCTGAACCTCGACGCACTTTTGCATAATACTCGGAAAATCATCTGTGAAAATTTTGAAGAAGTAAGTGGGAAAAAACTGGGTCTAAAAATCCAAACATATTTTGTTCTGAAGAAGTGGAAGCTGTTTCCAATATAAGCTGCATTTGTTCATGTTCTCGTTATGTCGTATTCACATCTATTTTTAATTGAATGGTTTTATTAACTATTATAATATTTTTAATTAAGGTTTCCAACTATCCCGACTTTTTTCTATTAAGAGCTAAACAAGTGTGTGAACTCATAGCTAGTGATGATCTTGATGTACCATCTGAGGAGTTTCTTTTTGAAGTTCTAATGAAGTGGATCGAGTACGAACCAGAGGACCGTAGAAAGCACTTTACAGAGCTACTGGCTCAGGTACGATTGCCTCTGCTGCCGCCTACTTTTCTGGCCGAGAAGGTGGAGCCACTCTGCAATACAACGGAAAGCCAAAAATTGTTCGTGAATGCGCTAAAATCTCATCTACTGCTCACAAGTAACTTCACTCAGCCCAGGAATCATCAATCAAAAAACGTAGTGAAGCACTTGTTGGCCATTTTTCCTCAAGTATTAATTTCTTTCTTCAAACTTAAATTTTTACGAAAATTATCTTTTTCTATTCGTAAAGAAAACAGAACCGACCCAGAAGTTAGCAATCGCAGGTTACAATCTACGAACGAAGATGTGGAGCGTATGGAATACTCAAATAGAATACCGTGAGTGGCGTCCAGTTGCTCTGATGAATGATAACCTGATCATGGTGGGTGGATACTCAAATGGCTCACCGTTAAACACAGCCATATCTATAAATTTGCATACAATGTATTCAAGTAAAATGTTACCATCGGAAACCCCCCGGGCCAAACATATGATAGCAATGCTGAACGGTTTAATTTACGTGATCGGAGGCCATGATGGGCGTCAAGTTATAAATTCAGTAGAGAGGTAAAGATATAATATGATTACGTGGTTAACAGAAAAAAATGTAAGACCAACTTTCAGATGGAACCCCGTGAATCGAACATGGAGTTTTGTTGCTTCAATGGAAAATGCTCGTCATCTAGCAGGCGTGGCTGTTATCAATGATAAATTGTATGTATCTGGTGGACATTCCGGTATAGAATATTTATCATCGGTGGAATGCTACGATCCGGTTGAGAATATTTGGAGATTCATTGCGCCCATGAAAGTGGAACGCTTCTCGCATTGTGTAAATAAGATAAATTTCAGTATAAAAACATCAATTGTGTATAAATTAATTGAAGTTAATTGTTCCATGTAGCTCGTAGCTCATGGAGGTTACTTGCTTGCAATCGGTGGACATAACGGTGTAGCCCATGCTAATTCCATTGATCGCTATGATCCTCACACAGATACATGGACAACGGTATTTTATTCAATGCATTTCATATAAAACTCTGTAAACAGCTCCATAAATAAATCTTTCCAGATTTCCTCTTCGCCGACAATTTCTGATTATACTAGATGCGCTTCTCTTGGACCTGACCTATTTATTTATAATAAATTCAAAATTTATATGATAAGTAGCGAGAGCAGCTGCGACAACCTGAAGCTGCAGATACTTCCCACACCCGCGAACACTTTTATTAAATTCAGTTACCCAAAATTGTTTGCAATTCCATACGAAATCAATCCTTCTGGACGTTTCATTAACCATAAAGAATTTTAGTTGTGGGTTTCGTTGGCTTTCGTTTCAGGGTGGGTTCAACCCCCTCTGCGTCTACAAACGACGGTACAAAAACAAGTGTCAAATAATACATATTGATATTTGTCTTAATTAGTGAATCATCTTTAATGTTTTTAAATTATGTTAAGTAGAAAAAATAAAGAAAAATTAAAAAGATTATTTAGTATGTTGACATATTTTATAAGAAGTTTTTCGGTACATATTCAGAGTTTAAAGTAATCACAAAACAGAAAAAAACCTAAGAAAATTTATAGTATTCACTATACCATTACCGATACTTCTTCAAAAAAGGATTCTTATACACGTAATCGCAAAGTGGGTGTACCACGCCCATTCTTAGCAAAGCACTCACATCCGTCAACAAATCAATAATAATTCTAATAGGAAATATAGCAATTACTTAAGATAAAGTGCCTTTATCTATGGTATCAGGTGTTCACCCCTCTTGATGAAGCATTCCTCTTCATTATCCTCAGAAACTTTTAACCCACGTAAGTATATATAAGGTATTCAAGGAAGTCCATGACTGCACTGAAGACAGGCCTGGGGTGGAAGATTCTGCTTTCATATAAAAATAAATACTTGGCATACCTAGAAGTCAATCTTTCTAGGAGCTTCTGTATTTCTTTCCGGAATTCATGACAAGTGCGTCGCGTCACTGCGTCTTAAAAATGAACCAGAGAACTAAACCGAAATAACAGCGTTGCGTCAACATATGTTCTGTTCTTTTAAAGCCTTATATTTATTGTCCTCTCGGTAAGAAAACTGTTTTTATCGGAAATAAATTTGACCATATTAGAAATAAATGTTGTTCATAAAAAATATGTACCGCTTATTTGTAAACAAGGTTTTTCTTGTCGACATTTTGTTTAAACAAAAAGTTTTGCAACAACAAATATTTCAATTTGTTTGCATATTTAAAATAATAAAAAATAACAAAGCAACTTGATTTTTTCCTTTCGTAAAAAATCAGTCAATTTACACAATAATTTAATAATACAAAATGGTAAATTTTTTAATTGGATTTCTTCCTACTTTAAAGCTCTTTCGAAAACACTATAGTCTCAACTTAAAATCGGGTTGCTTTTTGTTGTCTTAAACTTTCTTCCTGCTTCTGCGGAAGCTTTGAGTTGCGTAGCCGAACATCGGACAAAATTAATATAAAGTCGGTATTTTTATAAACTACTCATTTTGAAAGTGAAAATGGTGATTTTTCAATGACTATACTAAATTAATTAAAAATTGTTTTCTGAAGGCTCTAAAGGATATAGAAATTTTTAATAACATAAATAGTAATTATAAATAATTACATGTATTTTAAATATTTTATACACATTTTATTACATTATTGTCTTATTATAATACATATGTACATATATAATTACATAATTATCTGGATTTAATTGATTCACAAATAAATAAACCACAAATGTCGACAAGAAATCAAATATAATAAACAATTGACGACGAATGCTACGCCCGTAAAGAAGCATTCGCAACTCACTTCGATAATCGGTTTTCACACTATTTATTAGAACTTGAATGTATTAATAACTGGGCCGAAATCCCGGCGGTACTGCAATACCGGGCCAACCCGCGACAGAGGTGGAGCAAGCCCCTAAACACTCCGTCTATTTCCAAAAATCAGTTTAACATTTGTTGTCCTCCGATGGAGGATCTATCAGATGTTAAGCTGATAAGAACAGATACTACACTTTGATCTTAGCCATAAGGCCGAGAAGCGATAACTGGATGCAACCAAACGTGCTCTATTAGTGAGCCGTAAGCAATAAACTGCACACGAATTATATGCGTAGGTAAAGCAGGAAAATAAAAAATCTCAACCTAAGCATATCGAAGCGCATAAGCACACATATACATGTGTCCAAATGGAAACAATTTTTACAGCGGACACATGGACACAGTGTTCCGAAAGAACAAATATCATTAAGACCTGCCTACTCATTTACTCTATAACTTTGCATAGAAAATTTATTAACACAATAATAAATGGACACAGAGAATTTATTTATTCTCTTTTTAATCAGGCATCACAGTCAAGAATCTTTCCAATAACTAAAAAAATGTTATTTAAATTAATTCTCCTCGATATGAGCCCTTCGTTTTGAAAGTGTCATAAGTCACTTCGAGATATTTAAGCGTTTGCGTTTTAACATGTTTAAAATTATTGATGTCAACTTTCGAGAGTACGCACTTGTATTTGTTTCAAAACAGGGTTCGGAATATATCCCTCAAACGAACAACATTTTTTACATCCCTCACAAAAAAAACGATCTCAAAAGATGAAAATCTGTTTTGTCTCATGAGCGATTTTTATTTTTTCATCTTCGTTCAAAAAAATACATATCGCTCACGATGAAAATAATTTCGATCTTCCAACAAAACTATCACTTGGGATGAAAAAAATTCTTATCTTCAAATATTTCGATCCCTCAAGTTGAAAACATTTCGTTTGTTGACGAATAGCGATCACAGAAGATGAGAAAACTTCGGTTTTCGTACTATAACGATCTTCGATGATGAAAAAAAGGCTGCGCAGGCAAAGAATCGATCTTTGAAGATGAAAATAATTTCGACGCAGGGATTGAAAAAAGCAGCGGAATTTTACGTATTTACTTCTACAAGTTTTCCTCACACTCCACAACTTGCAAAATTAATTTTAATTCATCGTATACCAAATCCAACAAAAACATATTCATACGAAACACAAACAAAACTTAATTTTCAAGCAATTCTCTCTGCCGCGAAGCAAACCATCCAAACACCAACAAAACCCATGCTGTTCCGCTGCTTTTTGCGATCCCTGCGTCGAAATTACTTTCATCTTCAAAGATCGATTCTTTGCCTGCGCAGCGTTTTTTTCATCATCGAAGATCGTTATGGTACGAAAACCAAAGTTTTCTCATCTTCTATTAAATTAAATTTAGTAGATTTTGTATTTTTGTATTTAATCGTCAATTAAATACATAAAAAGTAGATGTCTGATGAAAAATATATAGTTTAAATCTATTACATCACTCTTTTATACTTTCCTGTTACCATACTAAGTATATCATTAATCTTTTTATCTGTTGTGAATCAATAGATTATAATATTAGTATTATATATTATTATATTAGTACATAGAATTGGACAGATAGAATAAAATCAATAATAAAATCAATACATTACATATCATTAGATCAGAGAAATTACATTGTATCTGTTATATTCTTCTGTAATATAATCAAACGGAAATTCAACATAAAGCACCCTTATTATGAATTCCAGCAGTTTGCAGCAGGTGCCAATTCTGTGCACCGATGTGCAATTTGCGGCCATCGGTGCCAATTCTGTGCCCCGATGTGCAATTTGCGGCCATTGTCCCTCTCTATGCGTAGAGTTTATTTTATGACCGTAGTTTTCATATGCATACCAGGTAAATATTTTTTTATCGCAAATAATTTTCTTCTTTACTTTTCTATATAATTCACGTTAAGTTTTTAAGAATTAGAACATAAGTGGCACTGTTATTGGTACTAAAATTTACTCTGGCTTCTCTTCAGTTGTCGAATAAATCTTTCGCCTTTTACTAAAGATTTCCGTGGAGAGGAGCACTCTAATGAGTCTAAATACAATTTTTGAAGTGCCCGAGTCATTTGATTTGGGCCATTATTAATAAATTGAATTTAAGTAATAGTTTTTTGTTTAGAAATAAT